>CM065724.1:72940980-72960980 GCA_033310375.1 Conus canariensis
ACAGACGCTGTGGCGGGGATTTCTCTGTCACCTCATTTAGAACTGTGGCTATGACTGGAGAGGTATTGACCACTGCCATCACACACTGCTCACAACTTGAACATGACCAATAGGACTCTCCCGTGACTAAGCTGAGATGAATAAGCACAGAATAGGAAATTAACTTGTTTGTTTGTTTTCAAAAACTTTCCGTCCTTCCCCTCCTCATTCTAAAGAAAAAAGTAAATAGTGCAAATCTCTCTCTCTCTCTCTCGCTCTCTCTCTCTCTCTCTCTCTCTCTCTCTCTCGCTCTCTCTCTCTGTCTGTCTGTCTGTCTGTCTGTCTGTCTGTCTGTCTGTCTTAGTCTCACTAACACACCACACACACACACACACACACACACACACACACACACGCACGCACGCACGCACGCACTCACGCACGCACGCACGCACGCACGCACGCACACACACACACACACACACACACACACACACACACACACACACACACACACACATACACACACATGCATGCGCGCGTGCGCACGCTGTCCATCTCTCTTCTCAAGCACACAGACAGACCGCCTTTTTTGAAGTGGATCTTTCAACCTTGAAATTTTTTCCACATTTTTTTCGGTTTGTTTGTTTGTTTGTTTTTAAAGTGGTGCCTCCATCTTGCTATTGTTCACACTCTTTTTTTTCCCCTTTCTCGTCATGGGCTCTCACTCACACAATGTCTGATCATTACTGACGCACATTCGCACGCAGATTTCAATGTTTTTCCATTTCATACAAAAGACTGAGTTTATTTGTGTACTACCGCCTAGCATGCTGACACTCTCATTATATCATAATTACTACTTTCAGCAAACAGGTACAATTAACTTTTTTTGCCATTTTTTTAATATTATCTTTTCGCGATTTTCTGAAATTTCCTGTTCGTAACATGATTCTTGAACGTCTAGCACACAAACACAATGCACAAAGCTCACATTCTTCCATATCAGGTTTAGGAAAAATGAATGATGAAGTTTCAATGCACATTAATCACAGCTAGAAAAAAAGGTGTGGCTGAACAGTTCCTTGTTTTGCAAAATTTTGAATATTGTATGAGCATGACGTCAAATTTTTCAAGAAATTAAAAAAGTCAATGATGGATTTTATTTCGATTCATAGCTGAACTTTATGATGTCAATGATCTCATACAATTATCAAGCGAACTGGTTGGTGCTTTTTTTTTTTTCTTTTTTTTTTAAAGAATAGTGAATGAATAGCTCTGAGAATTAATCAATGTACACATGGACGACAAGAAAAAAAGAATACGATGAAGATTTGAAACGGATGGTCATTAGGTGGTTTGAATGTGAGGTGACTGCAGGCGGACATTGAAACAGACACAACAGCAAATTCACTTTTCCGCCGAACGAAAGAAACAAAACAAATTACAAGACAAAACACGACGCGTTTCGACCTCTTTGGTCTTCCTCAGGCAAGGTAAACAAGCCAGCAGCCTCGTTTTCATTCCACGGCCATTTTGCGCCCAGTTTGAGGAGAGACGTCATTGTTTGTTTGTCGTTTGCATTGTTGTGAATGGTGTCTGTCTTGTCTGAAGAAGACCACAGGGGTCGAAACGCGTCGTGTTTTGTCTTGTATTTATTTTTGTCTTTCGTTCGGTGGAACAGTTTATTTAATTTTTCTTTTGTGCCCGGACAGTCATCAGTTCCTCCATCTGTCAACGTTGACATTCATAGAGTCAAAATCACAAGACTGCACAACCACAGTATTGAAACCCCTGACACCGGAAACGATGGACCGGAAATACTCAAGCGCCACCTGGGTGGCAGTCTACACGATTAGTTCTGCAGAAAATACTGCTTGACATGGAGGAGGGGGGGGGGGGGGGGTTAGGTAGTGTCCTCATACGTTCTCCTGATGGCAGCTTTGAAACCAAGTCTGTGCCCACTGGTCACTTCTCCACCAACCTCAGAGCTGCTGAAACCTGTTGCATTTTGTCTTACTGCTCAGAAAGAAACCGTCTAGAAACGGTCTGTCGTCTCACACGTGTGGTCCACCTCTCTGACATGCTGAGCCCTTCTTCAAAGTCTTCAGCCCAGCCAGCCAGCCAGACCAGATCCTCCAGGACATCAGGATAGAGCTTCAAACTCTGCGCTCCCAAAACAGACCAAGTGTCGCAGTGGATCCCCCCCCCCCCCCCCCCCCCCCACACACACACACACACACACATGCTCCCGTACTGCGATGTTCTGGGCAATATGGAAGCTGACAGACTCTCTAAGCCAGGCAACGAACAGGAGCACAACGTCCTGTCAAGTGTCCCATGGAGAAGTGAAGACTCCTCCTCGAAAAGCACCTCATAAAACACCGTGGAGACAACGTCTGTAGGAAGGACCTGGGGAGGGTGACGTCTATGAGCTGGGGAAGACGAAGCAGGTCACCATCTTCAACTGACTGAGAACAGGACATTGTCAGGTCCTGTCACAGTTCTCCATACACAGGATCTCTCCCACGGGGGCGAGGTTCCATGTGGCACCTGTCCACAGACGCCGGACCTCATTGTCCAGTCCTGACCCCACCTTCACCACCTACGACAGGCAGGACACGTGGCCCGGAGCAGTGGACCTTGGGCAGAAGCTGTGAGGAATGATGATGTCGCTGAGGCACACTGAGGACTTCGTTCACAACAATGAACTGGTCATTTAGCATGGCCGAAAATGCAAAAAGGAAGAAGATTTTAATCACAATGAAATGGCAGACACACACGCACGCACACACCAAGTTCACGAGTCACATAGAGAACGAGAAAACCTTCGTTCTAGCTCAACCGCCCTCAACCAGTTTCGGGCGGTTGCCCTAGAACGAAGGTTTTCTCGTTCTCTGCTAAGTAAGACTTAAAAAAATGTTACAAGCATATATACTGTGTAGGATTGTCTGTTTTTAATACTAATTTACAAAACTTTTCAGATTTCAGTTTTTGTTTAATCCTTTGTTTTTCTTGATCATTTTCAATAACATCATTTTCACGCATACATTCATCAAATGCGTCTCTGTCTTTCATATGAAATAAAACTACAGTCTTTAACTGTTCTCTAAAGTCTTTTAAAACTGAGTTATATTTTTGACATAAAATCCACACACTTATCCCAGCATGTCTTCCACTGAAAGCCAGTTTTGACAAAGTTTTTCTCTTTTTAACTATGTCTCTCTCTGCCGAACAGTCATCTATAATAAATAGTGTCTGTGTTCCCTCAAACAGTCTATAAAAGTGTTCTAAACACTCACTCAGTTTATTGCTGGGATCAACTAAATATATGTCATCATCCGTCCATATAAACCTTCTATCGTGATATGCTTTGTTCCATTTAAGTGTCGGACAGAAAATTACAACATGATCAAAATTATAACGATAAACTGTTTGTAATAGGTCGAGGACAAATATTGTTTTTCCACAACCAGTCTGTCCACAAATCAATGAACAATGAGGGGTTTTTGTCATAAAGTTTAACTGCTCCATAGTTTTAAAACAGAATTTAATCTAATCCAGTTATTATGTTTATCATACTCTCTGTCAAAACTTGTTCAGTATAATAAAAACCTATAAGGTCCAAATGTGTAAGATTAATCCAGTTCAGTTCTGTAAGATCGTTTCTATGCAGACTAATATCAATTTTGTTGCTTGTTGTCATGACCTTAATATCCTCACCATTGTAAAGAACAACGACAGTAACTTTAAGTTTGTCAACGTCTAAGTTTTGCCAGCTAATAAGAATTCCTTTCATAAGATTGTCACTGACGCCCAAAGCTCCATTCCTCGCCTCATCTTTTAAGACAGAAATTTTAAATATCATTGTGAACGTGTCTCCTAATTTTGTTCGTGGAATGAACTGTAATTTTGTAGAAGCTTTCTTTAAAACCGATTCTCTTCTATGGAGGATGTACTGTTTGTCCCCAAACGGCTTTATTTCGATCTCTTTCCGACTGTTGTCCTCTGGCATAAGACTTACATGTAAAGGGCCAGAGTTCAATGCTTTTCTGAAACTTTTTTGACGGTCAAAAAATGTAAATGGGCTTAAGAATTCAAATTTTATGTCCCATTCTAAATATGGTTCTAAGTGCCATTTGTTGTCAGTTTTTCGAACTATTTTATATTCATACTGACCTGTATTATTTGCTTCTACATTGCGTAGTTGTTCTAGTTTAGGAAACCTTTTGTTGTCGTCAACCTCTTTGCGCTTATAATAACCATCTTTAGTGTACTCAAAACCATATAAAGTGCCTATCTCACCGTTTTGTTCAAAGTCCTCAACGTCTGCAAGGTCTTTTAATTCTAAAGTTACACACCTCTCAGGCGCTAATGTGACCCCCGAATCGTCTGGTCCACGTGACATTTTTTAAAACAACGTATTATTTTATTTCTAAAACAATGTGCAGGTTATCACATTTCACGACTTTCCCTGTTTTATCTGTGATCTTTATATTAAATGATCTGACCCTCCCACAAGCTAATCTTTTAAACTGTAAATTAGGGAATTGTATAATTTCATAATCGCAATATGCAGCTTTCCCTGATGGAAGAGCTCTTAAAACAGTTGAGGGCCTTCCATCATATAAGTTTTCATCAGTGCTCAGCTCGTCCAAATGAACATAGAGTAATGAATGTAATGCAAGATCGAGCGGGTTTTCCCCCTCATAAGTAGTTTTGTCTGATGTAACTCTAAAACTATGAAAGTCTCGATTGTTAGTTGCAAAGCCTAACATTTTAGCTAGCTCTCCATCAAAATAGTAACCTACTTCTTCTTCTTCAGGTTTGAATGCCAACATTATTTTCAAATTTGCATTGTTAAGTTTGAGAGTAATGTCGAAGTTACTCATTGCTTCTTTCAGCGAGCAAAACCCGTAATAACCATCAGGTATGGTTAACTGGCTAACTTTGTCTCCTCTTTTGTCAACTTTTAGAATCTTATTATTCTCCTTGGATTCAGTTATATTAAACCATACGACTTTGTAAAAAATTTCATGGAGTGCGACCCTTTGGGTTCCGCAGTTATTATCAATAGCATATTCTAAAAACGAAGGACTGTCTTGAGTTGTTATTGTTACAAACATTTTTAAAACAAATTTAAAAATGAGTGCATTCAAATATACTAATGCAAAATATTCTGTCGGGCCGCACTACAATCTTAAAAATATAACAACTGACACCCTTGACATTTCTGTGACTCAGTCTGACACCTTTCAAGTAAAGGTTAGTAATCCATTGGACAGATATCTTAACCCTCCTATTAAAAAAGACCACATCGCGAAAGTGTGGTTCAGTCATCCGATGCAGTTTTATCAGAACCAGTTAAACTTTGCTGTGTTTTGCGCATCAACTGGGTGTGGAGTGTCGTATGCCGATCATTTAAATCATCCTGATCCTTTGGTGAGGTCAGTGTATAGATTTCATTTTTATTACACCTTCAGGCGTATTTTATCTGAACTGCAAGCGCCATTACCAAATGACAAACCGTTTAATCCATTCAGCAACAGAATAGATAACAAGGCTTTTGAAAGGATTTGTAACGAATTCAATATTAATGCGAAGACAGACTTTAGACAAAAGTTGGACCGCAATCATGGTTTAGGCACCCCTTATTTTTGGGGCGTGCACAGAAAGTATAGCTATGATTACAATCCTCCTTACACATCTTTCTCTTCAGGCACAGCTGTTCACCTCGGGTCCATAGAGCAAGAGCATAAAACAGCGTGGACAACATTTATTTTAGACACTTCTAATGGTCTAACTAGAGCGGGAATAGAACGAATAAACGACTCCATTCGTACTTATGTTTAGTGTTTGCTAGGTTCGCAAGCACAAGCGAGATCGAACATAACTGATCCTTCTACTGGCTTTGATGCACAAAAACAGTACTTGGCAAATTTAGAGGACGCCATTAATTCTGCAGTTGATTTGCCTTCAAGTATTAAAAGGTACCAAAATGTTTTACAATTCGCAAGATCAAAAGTAGACTTTGCTGTTGGCACTGGTTTATACATGCTGCCTTCTGACCTCAGACTACAGATAGGAACAATAATAAACTACAATAATGAAATCCTTTGGCGGGCAAAGAACAGAAAGTTGGAAAAAACAACATAAATTCTGAGCCAGTAATATTACAAACAATAAACAAACAAGCGGGCCCTACCCGTGTAGTCGACCCTCCAAGAATAAGTCATCCAATCCCAAAGGTTGCCGAAGACTCGAACTCTGTTCACTATGACAAAAAAAAATAATGACCATGAATATGAAAAGACAGCACTTGTTTTTGGATTAACTGGCCTAGGATTTCTCCTTCTTTATCTTACTAAAAATTAACCCAACTATTAAGACAACTAATGCCCATAAGTGCTCGGCCATAAAGCCAACTACTTTGCTTGCAGTAGACAAAAGCCAGCTAACGACACTCCCTAATATGCCAGGTAAAGAGTCTATGGTCTTAGTGGCTAATTTTTTTAATAAACCCGCAAGATGATCAAGTTGTTTTTTTACCCATGATTTATCAGGCGGCGATGGAGGTGATGGCGGTGGAGGCACTGAACTTTGACCACCACCGCCTGTAATAGCCAACACCAGTGTACTTATTGCAAATCCTAAGGCTTGCTAATGTGACGCCTTGCTCTCTAAACAGTGTTCTTATTCGTTCTGCTAACGTTGTGTCTTCATATAAAATTCTTTGGATAGTTTCTCTTATTCTGCTCACTTGAGTTCGTAATTGTTCTCGGTTAGTAGACAACACTTCTAGTCTTGCTGATCTCTCTTGTTCAAGATCATGTAGTCTTCGGGTTATTCTTTCTTTAACATCATGTCCTAAGTTGGAGTCGTCAGCCTCAACTAGTTTTTCTTTTTCTCTTTTTATATGCTCATCTAGTTCACCCAGTTTTGCTAAATTGTTTGTTAATTCGCCTCTGATGCTTCTCAAAGCATGATCAAGGGCCGTTATTTCTCTCATAGGTAGCGGCGGATCGTGTATAGTTTTTAATACTGTTTCTTCTGAAAAACTGGTTTCTGCTTCTATTGCTTGCATTATTTCGTCTGCTGTTTGACTTAAATCTTTAAGTTCCATGTTTTGTATTTGGTTATCTGTTGGGAGTTCTTGTAGTGTGTTTTGAAGTTTAGCAACTGCCTCCCCGCCTAATTTTGGTTTAGTAATGCCAAGGCGATTTTGTTCGCTCACATTGAGTTTTTGTCTAATTGTACTCTTAGCTAAAAACTTTAATGAGTTTCGTTTAGTTGTAAGCTGAACAAGTTGTCCTTGGTCGTCTCTCACAAACAAATGGTCATCTTTTGTTTCAAAATCATTAGGGTCTATAAATTCGGGAGGTTCTTGACCTAAACTTTCGTAAAATGTTCTGACCTTACTTTCTGTTAATTCACGCCGCAATGAGGGCAATGAATGTGTCAAAGGAGTCATTTCACTCATGTCGTCTGCACGGTCAGAAACATCATAATCTCCATCTTCAATGCCTGCCATGTTTTTAAATAATTAACTTTTTATTTTGTTTTATAAAAAAAATGTCACAAGCATATGGCTCAATTCTTGACCCGCATAGAAGACTGAAAGAGCCCTTTGGCGTGAAGGGAAATAACAGAATATTATTGTTCCAAATAATCCATCTACTATTGATTCAGATCAAATTCTTACTGTTAAATTTCCAGACCTAGGAGCAGATGATGTGATTGTGCCGGGATCTGCACGTCTTACTTTCAAAATAGAACTCGAATCAGCAACAGACACAAGCAGGACAGTTGTACAGAATCTGGGACGGGCAATCGTTAAGAAAATTTCTATAAAACTTGAGGGGCAAGAAATATTTTCTTTACACAATGCAGACATATTTCTAATCTATTCTGATCTATGGCTAACCGAGAATGAAAGGGCCGATCTTGCATTTCAAGGAATCGAAAATAACGAAGCACTAAAACACAGAATAGGCGCCGAAGATGCTAAAGCCGGTAACAAGTATGAAGCTGTAAGTTTTGCTTATGGAAATCGCTTTTCTATACCCTTAGATTTTGAGTTGTTAAAAGCGCATGCACCATACTTTCAAGGAGCATTAAAAGACAGATTGTCATATGAACTAACTTTTAATGAATACAAGCGAGTTATCAGATCATCAGACACCGAAGCAAAGTACAGCATTTCTGACATCTCGTTAGAGATTGACATCGTTAGCAACCCTAACTTAGCAAGGCTGATCCAGCAACAATATCAGTCAAAATTAGCAATATATTACGATAAAGTGATTCATCATACTAAATATCCTAAAAGCAGGGCAGACACTATATGGAACTTTAGTTTTAGTGCCACAGCAAGATCCCTTAAAGGTATTTTATTGCTGTGTGAAGATGAAGAACCATTCAAAAGACAAAGTGAAAAGTTTATCAATCCTAAAATAACGAAAGTACAATGTTCAATTGAGGGTAGTCCTAACCAAGTCTACGGTAGCGGGCTTAAACCTTATCATCATTTTGATGAAATAAGAAAATTGTTTGGAGGCGGGAGGTGTAGAAATCCAACAGTAGACCTTGTGTCTAAAGATCTACACCTTCACAGTGTTAGACTTGATGATTATTTAACAACGAAATACGGTTTATGGATTGACCTAAGGTCGACAGAGGATAATCAGTTGCATGGGAGTGGGAGAACAGTTAAAGACGTAATAAACATTCAAATTGATAAAGAAAAAGATAGTGATAAACCACTTAATGTACATTTGTTTTTAATATATGATGCGCAGCTGAATATTCAAGATAACAGATTAAAAGATATCCAATACTAAATTATTTTTATTTTTAAAAAGCATGTCTGTTCAGGTTTATCCAAAAGTGCCCAAAGAAGAGATAGTAGGCAATTCTGTTGCTGTAGAAAGCCCTGACATAAAAACTTTCAGATTAACCAACATTACACAAATGCAACAAGAACTTGAGCAGGACCTTTCAAAATACAGCAAACCAAACGAAGGTATTCTGCTGCCTTTAATGCTGTTACATATGTTAATACTGGAGCATCGATCACTAGTGCTCTATCAGCAGGAACAAGTGTAGGTCTCTTAGCAACAGGCGTAGGTGCGCCGGCAGCTTTACCTCTAGGCGGTTTGTCTTTAACTCTTGGCCTGTGTTCATTAGCTGTAAGTGCTGCCAGCAAAAAAATAAAAGCTAAACTGCAAAAGCACACAGCTATGGTTCAACTAATAACAGCTAAACTTAGTTCCTTCAAACTGTTAATAAATAAAGCACTAGTTGACTCAAACATCACGGATGAAGAATTTAGTCGCCTACAGGCTGATTTTGAGGACTACAAAAGACAAAAGTTTGATCTTCAAAGAAAGGCAAGGGCAACTTTTTCTCAACAGCCAGACACCGATCAGATAAAAAAGGAATGTTTAAAAAAAGTAAACGAGACATTAAACTCTGTTCTAAACAGATCACATTAACAACACCAAAGGGCGTTTATACTTTAGTTTGCGAGTCCAAGCACAAAAAGACCGTTGATATTGATTCTGATTAAGACGACTTTGGAGTCGATGTATTTTTTTTAATTTAAATAAACAGGTTGAGTTAGAAAAGAAACTCAACATGGCTAAGATATATGAAGGCCCGGACGAATTGTTTGAAGCAATGCTCGAGGAAGAGCGTTTGTCAAGAGCTTTAAATGAAATTGATTTAGAAGTTAGTAATCCAAAAAACGTGCGGGCAAGTGTTGCACATGCTATTTCTCAAGTTCCAAGTAAACTAACAATACAACCGCCAGTTAAAGTAAGGTTAACTGTTTTAATCGATTACACAACAATACATGAACACAATCTAGAAGTCTGGGTCTCAACTAAACAGCAGACTATTCTTTCCTATAATGACTTAACACCTGGTTGGGCAGACCAGCTGCTTACACAGTTTGATGAAGCCTCTGAGGAAGCTAAAATGAGAGGCTCTGGTTGGTCAGAGGGTAAAGTCTTAGAGATCAGATTAAAACAGGCTAAGTATGAGCCAATTGTTGGCAAGGCTTACATTCCGCTACCCCCAGCATTGGTTGCAAAAAGAACAGTTCTAAACATAAAGAATTCAGACAACAAATGTTTCATGTGGTGTGTTCTTGCAAGGCTGCATCACGTCCGCAAAAACGCAGAGAGAGTATCTAACTATCAACCTTACATCAATGATCTTAACTTCAGTGGAATATCCTTTCCTGTTAGCTTAGACAAAATTGATCAGTTTGAAGAACAGAATCGCCCAATAACTGTTAACGTGTACACATGGTCTGAGGAAACAAATTGGTGCCTATCAGAGTGTCTAAGAACAGTCCGTCGATTGGCGACCCAGACAAAAATCATGTGGACTTACTCCTGATGTCTTCACTGGCAGGGCTACCGCATTACACATTGATACGAACAATGAGTAGATTATTGGCGTATACTACAACAGATCATGGAAAACAAGAATTCTGTAGAAAATGTTTAACAAGAATTCCATCTGTTCAAGCCGCAAGCGAACATATAAAACATTGTATTAGCCCAGTTGACTGTAATACAGAACTAATTATGCCCAGAGAAGGCAGTAAAGTTTGTTTTAAGAACTGGAAAAAAAACTGCAAAATACTCCATATGTTGTTTACGCAGACTTCGAATCGCTTATTGTTCCTTATGAAGGGCCAACCCCACAGAAACTTCCAAAAACAGCCTTAGTGAGTAATCATCAGATTTGTTCGTTTGCTTTCATCATTGTCAGGTCGGATGGCACCCATTCAGAGCCAGAATTATATAGAGGACCTAATGCGGCTAGTAGATTTTTACAGCGCATGCAGCAAGTGCGTAATGCCTGTTCTAATAATCTGAATTTATCTGAAATCATGATGACGCCCGAAGACCAAGAACAGTATGAATCAGCCACTCACTGTTGGATTTGCGGCTTAAAACTACAGACACCAGAAAACCCAACAGTAAGAGATCATGATCACATTAGTGGAAAGTTCAGAGGAGCAGCACACAGTAAATGTAATCTTCAACTAAAGTTTGAACCAAAGACATGGAAGCTGCCTATATTCTTTCATAACTTGCGAGGTTACGACTCTCATCTTATATTGCAAGCAGTAACCAGCGACTTTAGGGTAAAATGTATTGCACAGTCATCAGAAAAGTACATGTGTTTCACTTTAAATAACCTGTCTTTTTATGACTCTATGCAACACCTGATGGGATCATTAGAGTCACTGGCTATGTCCTTAAAGTCCTGCCCAATAACAGATCACTATTTTGACTCATCATTGGTAAGAAAGGGCGTTTACCCTTATGAGTACATGAACAGTTGGGAAAGGTTTGGCGAAGACTCACTTCCTCCTAAAGGTGCTTTCTTTTCTAGTCTTAGAGGAAAGGACATCAGTGATTCTGATTACCAGCGCGCACAAGAAGCATGGCAGAAGTTAGAGTGCAAAACAATGGGAGACTATCATGATTCATATTTGATGGCAGATGTATGTTTGTTGGCGGATATTTTTGAAAATTATAGAAAGACCTGCATGAAACATTACAGTTTAGATCCTGCGCATTATATTTCTGCGCCCGGGATGAGCTGGGATGCTTTCTTAAAATATACAGGTGTACAGATTGACCTGTTGTCTGACCTGCCAATGCTTCAGATGATTGAAAACGGATTGCGTGGAGGAATTAGTATGGCGTCGCACCATTACTGTAAAGCAAACAACAAATACTTGGATAACTATGATCCTGATAAGAAGTCTAACTATCTTATGTATTTAGATGCAAACAATCTGTATGGTTGGGCTATGGCGCAATCACTTCCATTACGCAACTTTAAAATGTACACAGGTGATGGTGTGGATAATATTCAAAGGGCATTAAAGTGGTTGGGCAGTTTGTCGCCAGATCAACAGCATGGTTTTATTCTAGAAGTTGATTTAGAATATCCTCATGAACTCCATGACCTGCATAATGACTATCCATTAGCAGCAGAAAGCCTAAAGATGACAAAAACAGAACCGCCTAAACTTGTGCCTAATCTTCGAGGCAAAAAAAAATATGTCTGTCATTACAGACTTCTACAATTTTATTTAAGGCATGGTTTAAAACTAACAGCTGTTCATCGTATAATTGCTTTTGACCAAGAACAGTTCATGAAACCATACATCATGAAGAACACTGATCTCAGAACTAAATCCACAGATGCATCAGAAAAAGACTTTTTCAAGTTGATGAACAACAGCTGTTTTGGAAAGACTATGGAGAATCCGCACAAGCGCAAAGATGTCAGATTGGTTACCAGAGAGAATGAAGCAATTAAGCTGACTTCAAAACCAAGTTATCAGGACTTTAGAAGATTTCATGATCAGCTTTTTGGCATAATGATGAAGAAAAAGAAAGTCAAATTGGACAAACCTGTATTTATTGGCTTTACTGTTTTAGAATTATCAAAGCTTTTGATGTTAGAATTTCTTTATGACTACTTTAAACCCTTGTATCCAGAGTCCAGAGTACTTTACACAGATACAGACAGTTTTGTTATAGATATCCCTACTGAAGACGTCTATAAAGACATGGAAATAGAAGTAGCGAAAGAGAAAGAAGGATGGTACGATACATCTGATTATCCTAAAGATTCACCTTTGCATTCAACTGTTAATAAGAAGGTTTTAGGAAAGATGAAGGATGAATTATCTGGAGGGGTGATCAAGGAGTTTATTGGTTTAAGGTCAAAAATGTACAGTCTTTCAAGCCAAAAAAAAGTTGTCAAAAAAGCAAAAGGAATATCTCGCAGTGTTGTGCAATCAAGCATATCACATGACAACTACAAGGAAGCATTGTTCAATAAAAAGACTTTTCATCATGACAACGTAAAACTACGATCTAATCTACATGAGATCAACACAACTGTTGTAACAAAGAAGTCATTAGATAGAACAAACACTAAACGAGTATTGTTAATCCAGAGTTTTCATATGCTGTTGGGCACTGGAGAACAACATTAGCTCAAATATATCCCCATCCAATTTAACCAAAGTATTACTCGTTATTGCTAAATGTTCCCGGATTTTTTTTATCATTTCAAGACATGTCAAAAAACTATAATATGGGGTTTTGTCTTTCTGTTTTAGCATAAGATTATAATTCTTCTCAAATATTTGATTAATAAGGGTAATATAATTAAATAAATCTTGCATTAATTTTGAGGCCTCTTTTTTTGCCATTCTTACTTCCTTCTGTGCTTCAATACGTAAGGATTCTTCGTTCTGAGCTTCCATTTTAACTCAAATATATTTACGTAAATCAGTTAAAGCGGAACTGTGTCTGGGGGGATTATCTGCAGTTCTTCCTTCACAAAAGATCTTTGAGGGGCTGGTCGTTTTGTTGTGCCAGTTTCTCGTAAATAATACACAGGCGGATTCATTTTTACAATTCTTTTTATTTCATATGGATCAACACTCCAAACTGGATCTGTTGCCCTGATGCGAGTGTCCCCTTCTGCTTCTCCCGGTAAATAAAGGTACCTTACTTTCAAACCAAATGGCAATAGTTTGCTGGATGAACTGGAGTCTCCTTCAACAACATTTATTGTTTGTTTTCTGATTGCTTGTACTGGTTTTAGACCTGTTAATTTAAATTCTTCATTATTCATTGCGCGCAAAACTGAGGGCAGTCTTCTAACCCATTCTGTGTTGCGAGAATTGTCAATCAGCTCTCTGTGATACTGGTAGGAGAAAAGTCTTTCAGATAACTGTTTGTTAAAGTTTTCAACCAAAGCCTGTGATCTGTGAACTCCTGGAATGCCTCTTTTAATGGTAACTCTATGTTTTAACAATAATTGATTCACTTGGCCTTTAAATTCTTTTCCATCATCGACTTGAATCATGCGAGGATAAGTTAAAGGGCCTCGTTGATATATCAGTTGTATAGCGACAGCAACAGCAGAAGCACTCTTTTGTGTTGATGGTTCCGCATCTTTGTATCTTGAAGCTATGTCAATGCCTGTAAGTGCATACTTAAATCTTTTTCGTCTAGTAATATCATGGGGTAAATATAGAAGGTCCATTTGATGGGTGTCGTTTGGCGTTGTATTTACAAAGTGCGGTCTCTGTAGTTTTTTAGGTGCTGGTAGATAAATTTGCCAAATCGCTTGTTTAGATAACCATTCCTTTGCTGTTTGTTCACTAACTCCCGCTGCTTGGCTTAGCTTTTTAATTGCAGTGATTCCCTTCCAATATCCTTTTGGCGAATAATAGATCTTGTTCATTTTTTATTCAGCCAATATTATGTGCAACAAAATACACAACGGTCATACCAAAGGCAATAAACAATATTTCTTGCATCTTTTGTTTTTCTGATGGCTGATAAAAGTCACTGAATTTTGGTGGGGGCAATGTCTCGATTGGTTTGCCTGTTACTAGATAATATTCTTTTATTGCCTGATCAACATCTTTAAATGTGTAAGCTGCATGTCCCTGTTCTTTAAGTTTGTCATTAATAAAATCTAACTGCTTAATTCTCTGCTTTTCATAGTAATCTTGTGCTGCAGCTAGTTGCTCCATAGCTTTGTTATGTCTTTTTCTCTCGCCGTCATCACGTAGTTTACTAAATGCGTAATTACTTCCGCTAAAAGCAAACGCATTAACCACTGCGCCGCCTATCATCATCACGAGTGAAGCCATTTTTATAAATGTATTTTTTCAATTTTACATATTGATACTGTCTGGAATTATTCCTTGCTTAAGTAGAAAATCTTTCGTAGCAAATGAAGCTGTAATAATAGCAACCAGTTTTGCTGAGTCTTCAAAGTCTAGTTTGCCAAGATCTGCTGGTTTTATTTTTAACAAGTTTTTACCAAGCATCGTGTATCCTACACTTAGACCTCCAATAACAGCAGAATGGTATACAAGGTTGGTAACAGTTTTTTCGGTGCTCATTTTTAAAAAATAAAATAATTATAATTAATAAAAAACATGAACAGCGACGATCTACTAAACCTTCCTGAACTTATGATTACAAATGATCAAGTTGATGACCAAGCTATTATGCCCAAAAAGGAAAGGCTGTATTCTTTGGCAGCATGTGGAAAAACAAAACAGTACCTTGGAAATGAATTCAGCATAGAACAGATACAACAGATGTCGCCACAAGACATTGTAAAGTATCACAACAGGTATGAAGCGCAATTAGGGTCAAGAATGGTAAAAAGCGTTGGGCAAACAGTTCTTAGTTTGTACACTAAACTAGTTAGTAGATTTGCTCCCATTGATTCTGAACAAGATTTTATGTATGATTTAACACAGGATCCAGTTTTAACAAAGTCATTAGAGTCTCTAGGATGTGATCTATATTACAGATTTGGAACATTGTTATCGCCAGTAATCATGGGATTAATTACTTTTAATCATATAGATTTTGTTTCCCTTAAAAATGACCGAGCCAGAAAAACAGCAGAATCAGAATCAGAAAATACTGATGGAGAAAGTGACCAGTAAAAAGCCTCCTCATCCTGGGCGTGTTGCAGCAGGAAAAAAATTAGCAGAGTGGAACAAACAAAGAAAATTAATGTTCCGAGCACAGAATGTAACTCATAATGAAAACATAACACCGCCAACGCCAACAGTGTTGCCACAGCCAGTTGTTTCAATGCCAGCTGTAAATACACCAGAACAAGAACAAGTTGATTCAAGACCTACAACAACAGGGTTGCCTACAACACCAAAGTCGTCATGGAATATTGAATTTAAAACAGTTGTCATTTTTGGCGTCATTGCTGCTGGGGGTGGTTATTACGGTTATAAAATATATAAACAACGCCAGCAAAAACCAAAGCAGTCCAAAAAATCTCAGCCACTAAATACAGAAGCCGAACAAAAAAGCATGCCAGAACCACCAACAACAAAAGATCATTTTGATCCATTTCAGATGCAATAATATTTCAAGAACTTAATAAATAATTATAAATTGACTTGAATAAGAACTTGGTTGTACTTAGAGGATGACTTAAGTAAAAACTTAAAGTAACTTAAGTTAAGAACTTGAGGTAACTTGATTAAAAACTTAAGGTAACTTGATTAAGAACTAGATTAAGAACTTGGGGTAACTTGATTAAGAACTTGGGGTGACTTAATTAAGGACTTGGGGTAACTTAATTAAGGACTTGGGGTGACTTAATTAAGAACTTAATTAAGGACTTGGGGTGACTTAATTAAGGACTTGGGGTGACTTAATTAAGGACTTGGGGTGAAAAGTGGAACTGGTAGGACCACTTGTCATTTGATATGTCAGCCACTTGCTTTGTGACTGAACAGGATGTGCCTGGGCGCTGAGCAGTGATTCGTTGTCGGGCTGGCCTGCAACTACTAGTTAAGCGCGATGAAGAACAGAGAAAGAGGCAGCTCACGCTATAGCAAAGAACGTGTTAGCGCACGCCCGCTGTGCGGACAGACCTATTGGATTAATAAACTAAGAAAGACGACAGAACTCTTTGAAAAATATCCGGAACTCTCAAATCTGACAATTTCTATTACACAAGCCATCGCGTTGACGCCAAAGATACATGCTGTTCTAAAAACCCACGCTGGTGTGGCAGCTGACTGGATGTGAAGAAGGTATGTACATTGTTTGGTTGTTAGCATTGTCAACTAACTGACTGTGTGCTGTGTTCTGTGTAAACAAAGGCCTCTTGTCTGTGTTAAGTCGTAAACCCCACACACCAACAAACCGACACGCACACTGAAAACGGCGAAGTGGTGGCTTCCCATTCGAGAATGTTCAAGAACATTTGCTGATGCAATAATGTTGCAAGTTGACCTGGCCAAAGCGCGCCGCGAGCCCGGTGAGAGAAGAAACGCAGTAGGCGCGCGAGGCGTGTTTTATTGATTTTTTGGTCAGAACATAGGGAGACACACAGTTTGTAAACAGGACGCTCGGCCTGCTGTCTTACTGCGTCGTTATAATTGTGTTGTCTTGGTTTTGCAAAAAAGCTGACAGTCAACCGACTGGTAGTACAGACTGTTTGGGGGAACGCAGACACTATTTATTATAGATGACTGTTCGGCCGAAACTGGCTTTCAGTGGAAGACATGCTGGGATAAGTGTGTGGATTTTATGTCAAAAATATAACTCAGTTTTAAAAGACTTTAGAAAACAGTTAAAGACTGTAGTTTTATTTCATATGAAAGACAGAGACGCATTTGATGAATGTATGCGTGAAAATGATGTTATTGAAAACGATCAAGAAAAACAAAGGATTAAACAAAAACTGAAATCTGAAAAGTTTTGTAAATTAGTATTAAAAACAGACAATCCTACACAGTATATATGCTTGTAACATTTTTTTAAGTCTTACTTAGCAGAGAACGAGAAAACCTTCGTTCTAGGGCAACCGCCCGAAACTGGTTGAGGGCGGTTGAGCTAGAACGAAGGTTTTCTCGTTCTCTCACATGCATTAAAGTGGTTTTCGGTGAAACAGAAAGGCATGCGGCAGAGACAAATACACACACACCGCGCGCGCGCGCGCGCGCACGCACACACACACATACACTCTCACACACACACTCATTCACGAGAGCACACACACACACACACACACACACACACACACACACACACACACGCATGTACGCACACACACACACACACGCACACACACACATACACACACATACATACACTGACACATGCATACACACACTCACACACACATGCGCGCATGCACGCACACAGACACACAGACACAGACACAGAGACACAGACACAGACACACTCACACACGCACACACACACACACACACACACACACACACACACACACACACACACTCACTCACACACACACACACACACACACACACACACACACACACACACACACACACACACACACTTCCGAGCCCAAAATAAAACTTGCCTACACTTTTCCTGCTGATGAAGAATTCATTCTTCAGCTCTGCTAAACTGGTCTCACACAAAGCCAGTACATTGCTAAATTGGTCTCACACAAAGTAGGTCCATTGCTAAACCGGTCTCACACAACGCCAGTTCCTTGCTAAATCGGTCTAGCTAGGAGCTGAAAATAAAGCAATGAAACAGACCTTTGGAAATACAAAGAACTTCAAAACAGGTATCATCATGAAAATCTTAACAACAGCATGGCTGAGGGATATTGTAACAGATACTGTAACAAATACGATGATAACAAATACGATGATAACAAATACGATGATAACGAATACGATGGTAAGATAATATTGGAATCTTCTGTTCCATTTTCAGTACAAGAGAGAGAGAGAGAGGAGAGAGAGAGAGAGAGAGAGAGAGAGAGAGAGAGAGAGAGAGACAGAGAGAGAGAGAGAGACAGAGAGAGACAGAGAGAGCTTGTTGGTGTGTGAGGGGGCGCAAGATGGCGCACGAATATCATGTGTGCATGTGTCTGTCGGTGCATATTTTGTAAACAGCAGCAGAGGTACCCGCTACATTGAAAACAGTCAGCCTGTCATAGGACACCTCCTCCCCCCCCCCCTCTCCCACCCGCTTCCCCATCTCTCCACAGCTTGATATGATTGATCCACAAATAGCCACCATCTCCATCATCTGTCACACTTCATGCTGACGGCGAAAAAAGGAAGTGTTAGTTTGGACCACTCAAACAAGAGCCGGTAACTAACGGGACTCAAAACATGACTCAGAGTTGTCCTCCCTTTCTGCCTTTATTTGGGCACAGTAAAGCTAGCGGGGACGGGCTGATCAGGGGGGTTGGGGATCATGGAGGGGGGAGGGAGGAAAGGGGGAGTGGAGAAGACCGGGAAGGAAAAAAAAGGGAGATTACTGGCCTTCCTGGTTCATATGACTGAAAGGAGATTACAGTAAAATGATGACGGAGTCTCAGCTGGATATTTTAGTAAAGTGAACTTTTGGCGACGGCAAAATAACAAAAACATCAGACTTGGTGATTGTTGGAGCGGTGACTCCACAAGGAAACTGTTTTCTACGTAATTCTCCCCCTCTCCCTCACCTTCTTGCTCCCCTCCTCACACACACACACACACACACACACACACACACACACACACACACACACACACACACACACACAGAGCTCCACAACATGGTTTGTCTCTGATAAATGACAATCAAAGACAACAGAAGATCATTGTACTTCAACTTCTAGAAATGTGAACCTAAATTAAAATTAGTCGACAAGATTTTAAGTTTGGTTTACATTTCTTGAATCAGTCAAAATCAATTGATTAATCAATTTACTAGCATATCGCCCGCCCCCCTCCCCCTCCCGCTGAAAAGAGAGCGAGAGAAGGAACGTGGGTTGGGGGTTGGGAGACTTCATCATTCTTCATGACGATCCCATGACGTTTGCCAGTGAAGAGGGAGAAAGGTACTCTACCGCAATCCTGTACCTCTCTTCCAGTTAAGGCAATACCAAAGTCAGGAATGTCGTGGACAGTGTTCACGGGGCGAAAACCCCCACAAGGTGAAAGCGGTGGGTCTCCTTTATCTCTGCCGGGCTCAGTGTTGGGAGGTTGTGGCCACATACCACAATTAGGATTTCCCTCTAAATCACTATGTGGGGGCCGGAATAGCTCAGTGGTAGAGCGCCGGACTCGTACGTAATCTTGGTGATCCTGGGGTTGCGGGTTCGAATCTCCGCCGGGCCGTTTCGGTACACGGGGGATTTTTCCCTCGGAGTTAACATTGGTTCTGACTCCATTTCCCATACAGTCCTTCCAATGAGACTATAAACCGAGGTTCCGTGTGTGAACGCACGCCTAACATCTTGCACACACTTAAAATCCCATCACCAACTTTCGCAAGAAAAGGCCAGTTTGGCAGTTGGTATGGATGACACGTTACACATAGCGTGCACCTTCCCCGAAGTTGGAGTATGGCTGCCTTATTGGCGGGATAAAAAAAGTCATACACACAAAACTCCATTTCCTTTGTTGGGTAGATGGGATTAATCCTTGCCTGTCT
>CM065724.1:72973480-72975980 GCA_033310375.1 Conus canariensis
GGCAATCCACAGGGAGCAGTCACTGTCAAGTCGTCATGAGGCAACCCACCGGAGGAGACACTGCACTGCTGCCGAGTCACTTCAGTGGTGTTCAGTGGTGCCTGTTCTGATCCAACATACTCAGGACTCCGCCTACTATGTAAGCTCTCTACTGACGACAGTGAGAGCTCAATCGCGGAGCCAGAGAGAGTGAGCACCGCCAAGTCCGTCCAACGACAGTTTCAATGAAGTCGCCGACACCGTTAACCTGGACACAAAATCACCTCAGGGACAGACGTGGACAGAAAATCAGAAGTGAGATCACCATGAGAACAGGGCATGGCGAGCCACAAAATTCAAAATTTTTTCTTTTCTAAATATTTTTTTTAAATCCTGATCAATGAAAAATGGATGATAAAGAGGATGCTATGCAGTCCCCGTTCTGGTCTGAATGTTACTGACAGGGCTGTTCTCTGTGCTTTCTTTCATAGATGTCTTGGTGTCAACCAGGCCCGAGAGATACAAATACCTGCAGTGTTGGTCAGAAAGTTTGGAGCAGCACTCTCAGAGACGCACACATTCAATGGATGAAACTCGATTGTGTGCGCGCGCGCGCATTCTCTCTCTCTCTCTCTCTCTCTCTCTCTCTCTCTCTCTCTCACACACACACACACACACTACAATACACACACACACACACACACACACACACACACACACACACACACACACACACACACATTTGTCTAATATCACAAAGTGTGAAAAAACGCAAACTGAAACTACTGCTACTATTACTATTACACCACACACACCATGCACTACACAAAAACAACAACAACATACACACACAAACACGTACGCACATACGCGCTAACGCACGCGCATACACACACACACACACACACACACACACACACACACACACACACACAACCACCATTACCACCACCACCATCACCACACCGTGCCCCCCCCCCCCACACACACACACGCACACGCACACACACGCGCACGCGCGCTCACGCATGCACACATGGAAGCACACACGCACGCGCGCGCACGCACGCACACACACACACACACACACACACACAAACACACACACACACACGCGCGCGCGCTCGCGCGCGTGCGCGCGCGTATGCACATGCACTCATGTATAGTTAGATGAACATTTGCCGTGCACCTATGCTGTCATGCACAGACAGATGAATAGCCTACTGGTTGGCATTTCGTTAAGCATACAGCTAATTACACACACACACACACACACACACACACACACACACACACACACACACACACACACACACACACACACACACATACACGCATGCATGCACGCACGCACGCACGCCCGCACGCACGCACGCACGCACGCACGCACGCACGCACGCACGCACGCACACACACACACACACACACACAGAGCGGTTTCTTGTTACCATTAATACAGTGAACGGGAAAATCCGATTTCTTAAAAATAGTCGAACCCGGAAATAATTTCTGAGAACTCAACGACGCCATTTTCCTGTTACAACAGGTCAACCTGGTTTCACATCATTGTGCAAAATGAGACTGAAAGACCACCAAAACTCAAGTAAGTATTCCAAATGATCATTCTTGTTTTGTGGAAATATTTGCTTCATTCTTGTTCCTATACCTCTGCTCTGTGCGAATCTGACTTGTTCGTGTTTTGTCAAGTGATAGGGCCTACAAATTTAAACCTGTCATTTTTGTAGACCACGTACACTCGCGCTCAAATCGATTGACAAGATACCACAAGAAACCGAAACGGTAAAAAGCGAGCTACAACCATATTGTGGAACGCTACTTGTGTTCAGTTTTCAAGATAATTTCACGGAAACTGAAAAGGAAGAAACGGAATTTTTCACTACGTATGCTAAGGTATACCTTTTGTGGTTTTTTTTCTGTCGATGTGTAGTCTAATATGGAGGTCATCGTTTTATGCAGTGCAAGTGCTAGGCTTTGGCAGATCGTATTGCTGTCTAAATGTGATCGTGGCAGCCTAGATTGTAGTCAACATGTTATCGTAGCCAGAACAAATGCAGCTACGACATCGCATACAAACACTATAACATACAACTACACATCAGCCGCTCACACACTGTGCACTCACATACAGGCAGTGTAACTAGTTCATAGCCCCCCATAAAAAAATAATATTGGTGACGTACGTAGGGTATCCCCTATGTGATCCGCCCTTGAGTTGTAGGCCAATATAACAAGCTTGTTGTTTCAGCGACGCCATTTTTCCCAGTGTGTTTAAATCATTTAACAGGCTGCTTGAATCATTTAACAAGCTGGTCCATGCAAAAGAGAATGCATGGGTATTCCAGCCTCATATCAGTAGCCTGTCAGTGTTTTCTTTGGGGACGGCAAAACCGATGTTTCAGTTTCAGTTTTAGCGTCATCAAAGAGCTGTCACTGTGTGCGGACTGGTCCATACACGCCACACCATATCTGCTGAGTTTTGAGACCACACCACGCATGATTT
>CM065724.1:72985980-72993480 GCA_033310375.1 Conus canariensis
ACCCACACTGTTTATTGAATGACCCATGTCTCTTTCAATCTCACCCACACTGTGTATTGAATGACCCATGTCTCTTTCAACCTCCCCCACACTGTGTATTGAATGACCCATGTCTCTTTCAACCTCCCCCACACTGTTTATTGAATGACCCATGTCTCTTTCAACCTCACCCACACTGTGTATTGAATGACCCATGTCTCTTTCAACCTCCCCCACACTGTGTATTGAATGACCCATATCTCTTTTCTTTTCCTCCCATCTGTTGCGGAACGAACACACCGCTGTTGCCCAAGACTGCGGAAGCCAGTGATCTCCCCTTGCCTAATCTCCCGCGAGTCAAGGCAGCGTCAAAGGAGAGTGTCACAGACTGTGTGGTGGGTGAGCCAATAGCACCACAGAGCACCAATAACACTTCCTGGCGGCAGATCGGTGCTGTGTCTGAAGCAGACATCTTTCCAACAACCCTCCCGCACCTTCTGTTCAAAATTCCCAGAAATGGAGAATTCGGAAACTGTATACGCTGATCTGGCGAATAACAAAGCCTTGGTGTGTGACAAGTTCACTAACGTCCAGTCTAAGAACGACATTTATGAGCAGGCAAAGGCCAAGGTGGACGCGGTTCAAAAACACGTAGAGGACAATGAGCGCAGTTACATCCAGAAGGGAAACTACATTGACTCGGTCAAATCCCAGCCCGGAATGCCAGACAAAACAGGAAGGGGCGCGGTGAGCGGCCGTGTGGACGCTCTGATTATGAAGGGAGAGGTTATTGAACGGTACGTAGCGATGAAAGCCGTGGTCAGTGTGGCTGAAAAAAAGTCCTCCAAGGTCACCAAAATGAATGTGGGGAAGAAATCAAATGACGCCAGCCTCAGCTGTAAAGAAAGAGAGCTTGAAGGTCTTTCAGACTACCTAGCCACTGCACCGCTGACCAATGGCGGGAGTCGTGGTGCAGACCAACCGCTGGAGTATCTAAGTCTGTCGAAAACTCTGAAGAATCTTCGGAACAAAAACGATGATTATGCCAATGAAGAAGACGGAAATGATAATCGAAAACCAACTGACTTGTCTAATATGGAGAAAAACAAAAAACGACAGAACGATCTTTACAAGAAAGTGATTGATCTGTCCTCAGACGCATCTTCGATCAGTTACTTCATCAAACACGCCGAAAGCCAAAGTATTCAAAGTTACCTGCCCACAGTTTCCGTGTCACTTAATACCCTAGGTTATCCGGGAACATATTATTCCAATGCCGCCCTGTCCCGTGGGAACTTTTCCATCGATTCCAAAATGGGTATAGATTCTCCAAGTCTAAAACTTAGCTGTTTGATTCTTGAGACCAGAAAACAGCCGATCTGCCCCAAGTCTGGGAGAAGCCTGGAGGACGACATGCACATTGACCTGGGTCCACGTCAGTGGCTGGACGCTGCTAAACGTGCCGAGCCCCACCCTGAAGGGAAAGAGAACGGGAGGCTGAAGCTCGAGGACAAGTTTTTGCGGGCACTGCACCCCTCGCCAAGACCGCCTGACGAAGCGGGGCCTACCACCCATGAACTAATCACCAACGACAGACTAGGAGCCAAAGCTGGGCCGAGTGTCTTCCCGTCTGATCCAGATTCCGAAGAAAGAGGTCCTCAGCCAGAGGAAGCTGAGAATCCAGAAACCTCCAACGCTTTGAATGAACAGGTTGATGAAGCAGGTAGAGATAGGACTGCAGGAGATGGAACGTCTTCTTATCCAAACTTGCAACCAGACATAGGCTCGGGCATTGGAGATCCACCGAGGGAACGTTCAGTTGATCCTCACCACCACACCAGCCTCAAAACGCTCCCCTACGCCCTAAGGATGATTCTTGAAGTGGTTGACAGCTCGCCCTCAGATCATCACCCTGACACTGACCTGACGACTGACGCTGAACCTGATTCTCCGCCCGGGAGGATCCCTGAAGATGAAGCCAGAGCCTCCAGTCAGACCTCAGTGGAGAGGATTCAAGAGCTCATGGCTCAGGCTTTAAGTCAAAGTGTTTCGGAGGATTCCATTCCGTCGGACGCTGAGTATGGAGACGTGGTGTCCCCCCCACAGTCTGTCCGTGTTCACACTCCTGTGGCCGTTTCCTCACCGACCTACTCAAGTCATACCTATTATTATGAGTGGGATTATTCTTCCACACTGCCAGGGTCTGGTACACGCCCGTTTCAGGTGCCCAGTCCCGCGACGTCTCCCAGCGTGGGGCCACGTGTCCCTACCTACCCTCAGAGGGAAACGGGTTTCACGGCTGTCGGTGACACTGGGCGTTCTTCAGAGCACGGCGCTGGTTTGCCGGTACACAGGGACTCTCCTTCATCGATCTCAATCATGCGAAGAACGGTTTATACCTACCAGCCAGTCATCGTTAGTTCCCTGCATGGTTCTGGTGACTGTCACGAGCACAGGTCTTCTCCGGAGGGTTTTCAGACCCCAGCACCGTCATCCCAGATTCCTCTTGAGCACGATAGTTCAGGACAACCTCCAGCATCCACGCGGACAGACGAGGCAGGCGCTGGGTGTAGTCACAAAGGGTCTGACGGTCATTCTCAGGCCGTAGGTGGTTCCTGCGTGTCTTCGTGTCCCGCTCCTCCTCCACCCACGTCCTCGCGCGCAGACGAGGAGCGTGCCGATGATGATGACGACGACGACCACGAACACTCCACCCCGAAACGTCATCCTCCAGTCACGGTGCATCCTGCGGGCGCCGTCCCTCCCTGGTTTCCCCGCACGGCTCTCCTGGACCTCAGTCAGGCCCACAACCGTGGCTTTGCTCCGCTCCGGGTTCGTAAAGGAACCTACGACAGTGACTGGCCCAGTGGGGATGGCATCGGTGCCGCCCAAATGGCTTTGGCTGGCTTCTACCGTCTGGGTGAGTGGATTTTAATTGTGACTGAACAAGATCGATAGGTCGAAACGCGTTGAGCCTTTTAAAAATTTTTTAATTTTTTTTTTACAACTTGTTTCTTCCACTGCTTCGGCAATTGAGTCTGTTTTCTAATTTTCTTTGTACCATTGTTTCGGCAATTCAGTTGTGGCTTGTCCTTCGTGAGCGAAGATGACCACGACTTCTGCTATCACTGGTAGGTGGTGGTGTGTGTACGAAGGTGGTTGATCAGGCCGGTTCTCGCATTGATCAGTCTGTTGCAGTGTGGACAGGGCAGACTTGGAGGTGAGCCAGGCTGACAGGCTGCCGTGTTAGCGTGAACTGACCTGTCCTTTTCCTTTCTTATCTGCGGCCCCTCGTTCACCTCCCCATCCTCCAACCCCTAACAAATGTCGTCACCCCCCCCCCCCTCACCTCCTCCCCAATTATTCCGGCTCCCCCAACACAGCCACACCCCAAATTCCCCCATCGCAGCTGCTTCACAGATAGTCGACAAAGAACAGTCAGTGGTATGCCGCCATAAGGTCGCGCACCGAAAGATACACTACACTGCTGCAGAATCCCTTCGGTGGCATTCAGTGGTGTTGGCTCTGATCCAGAAACGCAGGACACCACCTACTAAGCCCCCCTGCTGACGACAATACTTGCCGAGTCGCCAAATCAGCGTACGTAAGCGTCCCCTTCCGGGGGGGGGGGGGGGGGGGGGGGGGGGGGGGGGGGGGGGGGGGGGGGGGGGGGGGGGGTGCGCCATCCCGTCCGTTCAAAGACAGTCCCCATGAATTTGCCGATACCGGTGATCAATACCAACTCACCGCTGGCGCAGAGCTGGACAGGAAATCAGGAATGACGTCATCACCGAAGCAGAACATGAAGGGACACAGACGTCATTTTTTTTTATGATGATCAATGAAAATGAGGATGAAGATGATGCTGCAGATTTCCATTCTGGACAGAGCCTACATGAAGCGGCTACACTCTAAGCTTCCTTTCATACCATATCCCGGCGTCAACCAGGTCCGAGAGATACTGACACCTGCAGTGTTTGTCAGGAAATTTTCAGCAACCCTTTCAGAGACGCATCCGTCAGATGGTTGGAACTCGGCTATGTAGTTCCGGTCTTCCTATGGAAACACCACACACAATGAAGTGCGTACGAGCTGGCTGTTGTTAGACAATCCCACAAACTATGCCCCTAGTAGTAATCGAACCCAAACCTCGCAGCCGCTAAGTCTGCGGCGCTAACCACTACACGACAGTGCATCGTAAATTCCGCTGCTTTGACACCGATGGATGTCTAGTTTTTGTTTGCTTTCTTACATGTTTTGCATATTTGGGACAAGGAGGAGAGAGGTTATCGGATGTTCTGTATAATCCAGTTGAAAATCCCTAATCTTCTTAGCGTTGCTACGAAGATGCAAATTAGTGTTTAATGTGTCGTAAATGTATTTTAACCACAAAGAAACATGTATACATTTGACCCTGATTTGAAAATATCTCACCTGCACACACACACACACACACACACACACACACACACACACACACACCACACCACACCACACAGAGACACAGACACACACACACACACACACACACACACACACACACACACACACACACACACACACACACACACACACACAACACACACACACACACACTTGAATGTTTACGACGATCTTACTCTCTCTCTCTCTATCTCTGTCTATCTGTCTCTGCCTCTCTCTTCCTCACTTCCTCCCTCCATCCGTTCCTCTCTCTCTCTCGTCTCTGTTTGTTAGTTGTCAGTTAGTCTGTGTGTGTGTGTGTGTGTGTGTGTGTGTGTGTGTGTGTGTGTGTGTGTGTGTGTGTGTGTACTGAAGAGAAGGGGATTTCTCCAAATCCCGTCCTGAACCAGTCTGCAATGATGATGAGGGTTGGATTTAGACCCTATATATCATGAGGGTTGGATTATGACTTACCTGCCATAACAGCTGGATTAACGTCCCATCTGCCATGAGGGTTGGATTGACGTCCTATCAGCTATGAGGGTTGGATTAATGTCCTATCTGCTATGAGGGTTGGATTAATGTCCTATCTGCTATGAGGGTTGGATTAATGTCCTATCTGTCATGAGGGTTGGATTAATGTCCTATCAGCTATGAGGGTTGGATTAATGTCCTATCTGCTATGAGGGTTGGATTAATGTCCTATCTGTCATGAGGGTTGGATTAATGTCCTATCTGTCATGAGGGTTGGATTAATGTCCTATCTGCTATGAGGGTTGGATTAATGTCCTATCTGTCATGAGGGTTGGATTAATGTCCTATCTGTCATGAGGGTTGGATTAATGTCCTATCTGCTATGAGGGTTGGATTAATGTCCTATCTGTCATGAGGGTTGGATTAATGTCCTATCTGTCATGAGGGTTGGATTAATGTCCTATCTGTCATGAGGGTTGGATTAATGTCCTATCTGATATGAGGGTTGGATTAATGTCCTATCTGACATAAGGGTTGGATTAATGTCCTATCTGTCATGAGGGTTGGATTAATGTCCTATCTGTCATGAGGGTTGGATTAATGTCCTATCTGACATGAGGGTTGGATTAATGTCCTATCTGCTATGAGGGTTAGACTGAAGTCCTATCTGCTATGAAGGCGCAAGCGGTGGTATTTTTTAACTACATATCAATACCACTATTACTTCTGCTGTTTGCTGTTCTGAGAATCATAATCATCATAGTAATTAAAATCATCATTACTGCTACTTCCATTACCACCACCACCACCACCACCACCATGGTCATCATCATCAATATCATCATCGTCATTATTATCATCATCATCATCATCATCATCATCATCATCATCATCATCATCATCATCATCATCATCATTCACTACTGCTACTACTGCTAGAAGTGGTACTTCTTGTACTGTATATCAACACCACTACTAGTTCTGTTAGTTATCATCATCATCATCATCATCATCATCATCATCATCATCATCATCATCATCATCATCATCACTGCTGGAGGTGGTACTATTTGTACTATCAACATCTCTACAGGTACTACTTCTGTTGGTTGCTATCATAACCACCACCACCACCACCACCACCATCACCATCATCATCATCATCATCATCATCATCATCATCATCATCATCATTCACTACTGCTGGAGGTGGTACTATTTGTACTACCATCACCTCTACTCTGCTTCTGTTGGTTGTTATCACCACCACCACCACCACCACCACCACCATCATCATCATCATCATCATCATCATCATCATCATCGTCATCATCATCATTCGCTACTGCTGGAGGTGGTACTATTTGTACTACCAACACCTCTACTGTTTCAGTTGGTTACTATCATCATCATCACCACTACCACCACCGCCATCATCATCATCATCATCATCATCATCATCATCATCATCATCATCATCATCATCATCATCATCATCTTTGTAATGATGATGATGATGATGATAACAACAATAACAACAGTCATCATCATCATCATCATCCAGTTCCCAGAGGCCATGTCGGTCTGTTCAGCCCAGCAGTCGTGGGAGCATCTGATCCCATACTGACCTTGAGGCCAGTGTTCTAGCACCGTGCTACCTGTCACTAAAGTCTTCACATCGTTCAATCGTCTGCAGCCACAGCTGCTATAGTATACTGCTGCTGTCCTTGTTACCATACTTCTGCTACTGCTGATACTGCTTCTGCTGCCTTTACTATACTGCTGCTGCCCATGTTAGCATGCTTCTGCTACTGCTGATACTGCTTCTGCTGCCTTTACTATACTGCTGCTGCCCATGTTAGCATGCTTCTGCTACTGCTGATACTGCTTCTGCTGCCTTTACTATACTGCTGCTGCCCATGTTAGCATGCTTCTGCTACTGCTGATACTGCTTCTGCTGCCTTTACTATACTGCTGCTGCCCATGTTAGCATGCTTCTGCTACTGCTGATACTGCTTCTGCTGCCTTTACTATACTGCTGCTGCCCATGTTAGCATGCTTCTGCTACTGCTGATACTGCTTCTGCTGCCTTTACTATACTGCTGCTGCCCATGTTAGCATGCTTCTGCTACTGCTGATACTGCTTCTGCTGCCTTTACTATACTGCTGCTGCCCATGTTAGCATGCTTCTGCTACTGCTGATACTGCTTCTGCTGCCTTTACTATACTGCTGCTGCCCATGTTAGCATGCTTCTGCTACTGCTGATACTGCTTCTGCTGCCTTTACTATACTGCTGCTGCCCATGTTAGCATGTTTCTGCTACTGCTGATACTGCTTCTGCTGCCTTTACTATACTGCTGCTGCTGCCCTTGCTGCTGCTACTGTGACTGCTGCTGCAAGGCTGTTCCACATGTAGTACTACTACGGCTACCATAACCGCAGCTGATAGTGCAACCGGAACTACCATTACTTTTGCAGCTACTGTTGCCACTTTCGTGATCACGGCAGCTAACATTTCTGCATGAATTAATTAATCAGGAAATCAGAAACATTAACTGTAGTAATCACAAAAGCAGCAGGAATTAATCAATTGATTGATTGATTGATGAATTACTTGATTGACT
>CM065724.1:72998480-73000980 GCA_033310375.1 Conus canariensis
ACGCCATTGTTCATGACTATGTGTGCTAACTTGTCGGTTTGTGCTGACGCCATTGTTCATGACTGTGTGTGCTAACTTGTCGGTTTGTGCTGACGCCATTGTTCATGACTATGTGTGCTAACTTGTCGGTTTTCTGTGGGAGCCGGAATAGCTCAGTTGGTAGAGCGCCTGACTCGTAATCTTGGTGATCCTGGGGTTGCGGGGGCGTTTCGGTACAGGGGGATTTTTCCCTCGGAGTTAACATTAGTTCTGACTCCATTTCCCATACAGTCCTTCGAATGAGACTATAAACCGAGGTTCCGTGTGTGAACGCACGCATAATATCTTGCACACACGTAAAATCCCATCACCAACTTTCGGAAGAGTAGACCAGTTTGGCCGTTGGTATGGATGACACGTTACACACAGCATGCACCCTGCGTAAGAAATGGAAAGAATGAAGGAAGTAAAGAAACTGAGTGAACGATATTGACTGGATGACACGGGAAACGACTGAATGAAGCGCCAGCTGGCAGCTCTTCAGTCGGCACTACCCAGGTAGGCAGCCCGTTGTGTAAGCGAGTGTTGATTGTAAAGCGCTTAGAGCTTGGTCTCTAGCCGAGAATAGGCGCTATATAAGTATTCATTATTATTATTATTATTAAATGGATAGGTTTGGAATGCATGTGACTGGAATGGACATGATATGTCTGTACCATCATTGTTGTTGTCAACCGCTTCTGGTCACAGGGTATTTTGTGCCGGCAGCTTTCCGCTTTTCTGACTTGATTGTTTTGCTGAATTTTTGGCTTTTGGCTTTGTTGTTGTTGTTGTTGTTGTTGTCGTCGTCGTCGTCGTCGTTGTTGTTGCTGTTGTTGTTGTTGTTGTTGTTGTAGGCTATTGTGGCTTTGTTGCTTTTGATTCTCTTGCAGACGACGAGGAGGGGGGGGGGGGGGATGGGGGGGGGGGGGGTTCGTGAATTTATTTCTGAATTATTTGTGGCGTCTGGCGATAACACATTTGTCGAAAATTCACTCGTCTGTAGTTTGCCCTTCTCTCTCTCTCTCTCTCTCTCTCTCTCTCTCTCTCTCTCTCTCTCTCTCTCTCTCTCTCTCTCGGTGTTGTTGATGCAACTAGTCCTGTGTTATTTTCATTATTAATAAATGAGTTAGCCTCAGAAGCCTCAGACATGATGCTACTTTTACCCAAGGTGACTGTGAATTGTTTATCCTGTTGCTGGCAGATGATATAGCGTTGATAGCGGAAACTGTAATTGGTCTACAGACACAACTTAACAGTTTGTATCAGGCAGCATCAACACTGAATGTAAACATGAATAAAACTAATATAGTTGTATTTAGAAAGGGTGGTTACTTGGCAGCAAGAGAGAGATGGACTTACAATGGGGCTGTGTTACCTGTTGTGAATGCATATCAGTATTTAGGAATCTATTTCTCCACAAGACTGAGTTTCTCTGTTGCATGTCAGGGTTTGGTGAGCAGAGCTAAAAGTGCTTTGTTGTGTATTCTACAGAAACTGTCTTAACTGAAATGCAATTCTCTCAGTTTATATGTAAAGTTATTTGACACACAAATTCAACCAATGGTTCAGTATGGGGCTGAGTTATGGGGTTTAGATAATGCTGCTCAACATTCTGAAAAAATACATCTGTTTGCCCTTAAAAAGCTTTTAGGGGTTAAAATGAGAACGCCAAATGATCTAATGTATGGGGCAATGAATCGATATCCAATAATTATCAACTCAGTAGTCAAATGTATTCGATTCTGGCTAAAACTAACTCGAATGGATGAGTCAAGACTACCACGCAAAGCCTATAGGATGCTGCTCGATTTAGATTCACGTGATAAAAGAAGTTGGGCTACAAATATCCGTTGTAAGTTGTATACGTTTGGATATGGATTTGTTTGGACAAATCAAGGTGTAGAGGAAATAAATGCTTTCTTACATGATTTCAAGGAAAGACTGATTTTATGTAGGTGGCAGGAATGGGACTTCCATAGTGACTAGTGATAGACTTAGTGTATACAGAATGTTTTGTACAGTTCTCGAAGTGAAAACTCATCTGTTACTGAATTTAGACAGACATTTGAAAATCATGTTGACAAGATTCAGACTTGGCGTCTCAGGAAGCGCTCTGCATTGCTACCAATATCGATCTTACAATGACAATGATTCAATCTGCCTACTGTGTGAAAACAGTAAAGAGGATGAGGTCCATTTTGTTTTGTGTTGCCCAGCACAAAGTAGCTTAAGACGGTAATATATTCAGGCTGCAAAATTTCATAAATTTCCAAACCTGTTTCGATTAAGTTTACTTTTGGCTTGCAAACATGAAAGAACCATCAGAAATCTATCAATTTGCATGTATAAAGCGTTTCAGCTGCGTCAAGTTACTATCTCGTAAAACGTTATCTTTAACCTTATTATTTGTATATATAAATAAACATTATGTGAAATGATTGTTCAATTACTCCTCATCATGAGGGACAATGGCCAATAT
>CM065724.1:73008480-73038480 GCA_033310375.1 Conus canariensis
ACACACACACACACACACACAAGAGAAGAAATCACATCTAGGCCTAGTCTAACCAAAATCCTTAAATTCTAAAACTTCAGTGTTGGTTTAGGCCTTTATGCAAAACTTCAATTGCAGTCACAGTCTATGGTATACCCCAGCATACATTCAGACCTTCATTCTGGTTGTTGTTAAGCCAAGGGAAGTAACCCACTGCCAAAGCTTCACGCCTCAGTCCATTTCAAAAGTCACGTTGGTGAGCAAAACGGCACTCTGAGGTTTGCTGTCAGCTGCATAGTAAGATAATGTTGCTTATAGCCCAGCCGACACCAAGGGGCCATATCAAGGCTGTCACCACGTTAAAATCAACTTACAAGTCATTCATTCACACAACTCTTGAAAATACATCTTAACATCTTATAAAAACCCACCCGAAATGTTGTTAAAACATAACAACCTCAATACATGCAAACTGTTATTAAGGTTTGTTTATTATGATTATGATGATGATGATGATGATGATTACTGTTGTTGTTATCATTATTGTTATGATGATGATGATAGTGATCATCATCATTATCATGATTATTGTTGCTATAATCATCCTTATTATTAATTTGAATCTGATGAAAGAGAATATTGTGCTGACAACTTTATTTGTGAAGATCAAAGGAATATTGTGGTGATAAACCTTATTCGTAACTGCAATTATTATTATTAATTTGGATGTGATTAAAGAGAATATTGTGCCAACAACCATTTTTGTGAAGACTGAAAGGAATATTGTAGTGATAAGCTTATTCGTAAATGCAAAAACTGAAGAAAATGTCACAAAGCACCATTATACTGGAAATGCTCAATATTTTAAGTCACTGAGAAGCCTTTGACAAGCATGAAGGGACTTCTAGTTGTGACACACACTTTTGGATCACATGATCGAAAGACGTCAACGTCTACTTTGAACGTTTGGATTTTGACGTCATGTACTCTTTAACGTCATCTTCCCTCGGCAGATGATGCATTTCTTGATCTGTCTGATTTGTTTGTTTCTCCTTTGTAATGTTTGTTTTGGGTCGAAGAGCATTGTACTCATGTTTCCTTTTGTAATACGTACAGATAATTCTCTCTCTCTGTGTGTGTGTGTGTGTGTGTGTGTGTGTGTGTGTGTGTGTGTGTGTGTGTGTGTGTGTGTGTGTGTGTGATGTCCATCCATTGTTTTCTTGTAATACTTATGCCAAACATAATAATGTGAAAAACGTCCCTGTCAGCATGATTTTTCTTGATACATCCACCCCTCTCTCTCTCTCTCTCTCTCTCTCTCTCTCTCTGTTTTTGTTTTGATTTGAGAATGTTTGCATGAATATGTGAATTCAAATTGTTTTGGGTGATTTCTTTTTTCTGTTAATTTCTTTATATACATACTTGCCTTCCCTTATTGCTCCCCCCCCCCCCCCCCTTTTCTTCCCTGTAAATACAAATGAATGCAAATTTTAAAAAGTTAAAAAAAAATCGGTGAGACCAGGTGGAACAGCAAGCCGTTTCCTCGTGTATTTGTTGATTTGGGCCTTCATCGATTCCTCTTTGCTAGCGCTAATACTGTACACCAGTTCACCAGTAGAGGCCAGAGCAGCTTCAGGAGCAGCATGAACTGCAGACAGCAGACTGCGTGTTTACCAGGGAGTCCACAGTGATCTGTCATCTGCAGGCTTCCTTCTGCCGTTAGTCTGATTTCCTTTCCCCTGTTAGTATCTCTCGGGGAATCACCACACCACCTTCCTTCCAAGACTCTTGGCTGCTTCAGCTGCCACTGCTGGAATGGCTCGGCTGGCTGCAGTGGACATAACCGTTTCAGTTTCTTTTTTTTTCTTCTATTTTTCTTTTCGCGGGGAGAGATTTCGTGATTTATTTGGTTTGAGCATCATCCTGGTTAAAGCAACTAACTCGTCTAATTAGTTCAGTATTTTGTGTGTTTCGTTTTTCTCAGTTGACAAGACTATTGCGTCATTCATGAAGTGACATTAGTTTGAACAGGTGGATGTCCATCGGATTGTGCGCTTTGGAAACATAGACTCCATCAGCTGCTGTCCATTGAACGCTGATCTTCAGGTTCCTTATCACTTTGTGGAGCTGCTCTAAGACACTGGGGCCTTTCTTTTACGGCAGATAGGGTTTTCCATCAGGTCCAGGCGAAGATCTGGCACTGGCTTTCTCAGCCACTTTCTTTGGATCATCCTGTACTAGTGCTTGTCACTGACCGTTCTGGCGCTGCAGGCCATTCAAAGACCTGGTTTTGGGGTGATGCTTCGCTCTGAGGGTCAGGATAGGTTTCATTGACATGCAGCTCCAGAGTTTCTTTGTCCACTGTGTGTGTTCCTGATTTTGGCTGTCCGAATAGTTTCTGACAAACTGGAAGGGGTCTCTGAGGAAGCAGTTTGGCTTTTCTTCCTTTCTCTCTCTCTCTCTCTCTCTTTCTTGCTGATTCTGCAAGGGGAACTGTGTCGAGCTTCTAAGTCTCCCCACAACTTCTTAAGCCCTTTTTTTTCTCAGCTTCTGAAGCAGCCTTTATCTGTTTCTTGAGATCATCTTTCTCTTCCAATGTGATCTTTCTTATTAGCTCGTCTACTTTGCGGAATACTGTTTAATTTACTTTCTCCCTTTACCCTCTAGCACTCAACGTTGGCAAGCCCGGTTTTGGCGTTTGACTGCGGGTACTCATTCCTGAACTGAAGAATCAGCGGCATGAATGTCCTTGGCACTGTGGTTTAAATCCTGACCTTGCCTCTCAGAGAGAGAGAGAGAGAGAGAGAGAGAGAGAGAGAGAGAGAGAGAGAGAGAGAGAGAGAGAGAGCACTGTTTAGGATTTGGAATTCCAATGTGTAAGTAACAGCAACCGTGTGTTACTTCCAAACATCAAACTGTTCGACAGTTGTCTCCCTTTGACAACCAACATTCCAGCGGGTGGAACAGGTCCATGAATGGAGACGTAGAAGAAGTACTGTCTTTTGGCAAGCTGGCAAATGGTGAGTGAGGTCTGGGATTCTGTATAACATATACCTGATTAGGTTTTGAAATTCTTTACACAAGAAAAGACAGGTACACTTCGGCCAATGTAAGAATTGTTTGGCCCGTTGAGCACACTCAGGTTCAGAAGCCTTTAACTGTCACGAGAACTCTCAAGGGTCTGTAGACACAGCATGGTGTTATGAGAAGACATAATTTAGGGATAGACCATAATTCACCTGGGCCCATATAGGGAGCCATTGCTGTCTTTTCAGATTCCTGCAATCGTGAACATATTTTGCAATATGAATTTGTATGTCGTCATTGCCTAACATTTCACTTGAGCATAGCTTTTGCAAGTTTTAGACACACACACACACACACACACACACACACACACACACACACACACACACACACACACATACACACACACACACACACACACACACACACACACACACACACATACACACACACACACACACACACACACACACACACACACATACACACACACACATACATACATACATACATACATACATACATACATACATACATACATACATACATACATACATACATACGTACGTACGTACGTACGTACGTGCATATATACATACATACATACATACATACATATATACATATATATATATATATATATATATATGTATATATATATATATATATATATATATATACATACATACATACATACATACATACATACATACGTACATACGTACATACGTACATACATACATACATACATACGGTAACGATTGATGTGGTTTGAGGAAAGGAAGGACTCCGTCTTAACCTTCTGATTATCATACCAGATTAAAGGAAAGGCACAACATCAATGACTACACCATACTGATTATATCGACATCTCTGTGTGTTGATATTTGCCTGCATGATTCAGCACACATTCCATGCGGCCAGCAGACTTTCAGGGGCAGCGTGGCCCAGGCAGATGTGGCACAAAGTTCAAGAACACACAGTGAAGCCCAGCTTAAAGAGCTAGCTGCTCCATAGACACACACAATACTGCCCCTGACAAGGCGGCCAACTGTTGATGCCTTGGACATCACAGCACTCAGATGTTGAGACGAACGAACACAGCGGCTGTCCTTCAGGCAAAGGAAGATCGGGAGGAAGCAACCCCCATCTCCCCCTCCTCCCCCCCCCCACCCCCTGCATCTCACCCCCGCTTTGCTGGTGTCCTTCCCATACAAGGTTTGCGCCGCCTGTGTGTCATAAAAACAGGCCCAGTGGCCTGTACCTGTCTGTTCGTCTGTCCGAAGTGGCAAGAGACTCCATTGTGTGAACGGTTCATTTGCACGAAGGTGCGAAATGTCGTCGACAGATCATTCATTGTGATGTGGGATGTGGTGCATGTGCCTTTCCTGGTTTCAACTCAACTTCTGCTTCTCTCCGTCCGCCCCCTCCCCCACCCCACTGTCTCCACACACATTCTCACATGTGCGCGCGCGTAGAGAGAGAGAGAGAGAGAGAGAGAGAGAGAGACAGAGACAGAGACAGAGACAGAGACAGAGACAGAACACACACACGCACGCACGCACACACACACACACACACACACACACACACACACACACACACACACGAGTTTCAAAATTTATTCAGCTTTGACCGCTAATTAGGGTACGGAAGATACAATGTTGTAAACATGTTTCAACACATGAAATAGAAGAAATAAACAAAGCACATAAAAATCATAAAAGACATAAATGATTAGGAGGCACTTTGCTGCTTCATGAATTAAGTATACCAAATAAATCTCTTTATCTGTCTATCTATCCATCTATCTTTATGTATGTATGTATGTACGTATTATGTATGTGTGTGTGTGTGTGTGGTGTGTGTGTGTGTGTGTGTGTGTGTGTGTGTGTGTGTGTGTGTGCGTGCGTGCGTGCGTGCGTGCGTGTGTGTGTGTGTGTGTGTGTGTGTGTGTGTGTGTGTGTGTGTGTGTGTGTGTGTGTGTGTGTGTGTGACTTAAGGCGCTTGAAGGCCAGAACAAAAGTTCTTGAGGCCCTTGTGAGAAACTTCCTGTTTGCCGATGAGTGTGCACTCGCAGCACTCAACGAACCAGACCTGCAAGAGCTTGCCTGTTGTCTGTCTGCAGCAGCAAAGGCCTTTGGTTTGACGATCAGTCTGTGGAAGACAGAAGTGATGCTCTAACCAGCACCCGGCCTCTCTCCTCCAGAACCAAAGATCGTGATCGAGGACACGACCCTGAACAATGTTGACAGCTTCACCTACTTGGGGAGCTGCTTGTCTTCAACGTGTGGCTTGGATAAAGAAGTGTCGAACAGACTGGCAAAAGAAGGAGCTTCCTTAGCAGGCTTTGGAACAGAGTGTGGGGAGAGCGTGGCATCACTCTAAGTACCAAGCTGGCAGTCTACAGAGCAGTTGTCACCTCGCTGCTCTACGGCTGTGAGACCTGGACACTGTACAGGAAACAACTGAAGACTCTGGATCAGTTCCACCTCCGCTGCCTGCGTAAGATCATGGGCATCTCCTGGGAGGACAGGATTTCCAACACGAAAGTGCTTCGCAGAGCAAAGATGCCTGGTATCGAGGCGCTGATCATGAAAGTGCAGTTGAGGTGGGTTGGGCATGTGGTACGAATGGACGACACGCGACTTCCAAAACTGGTCTTCTTCTCTGAGCTGGCAGCTGGAACAAGGAACACTGGGCGGCCACTCAAACGCGTCAAAGACTGCCTGAAAGTATCACTGGCAGCCTGTGGCATCCCGCTTCATGGCTGGGAAACACTTGCCACAGACCGCAGTGCCTGGCGACTTGCTGTCCACAAAGGAGTAAATAGCTTCGAAGAGAAGAGTTTGCAGAAATTGGACCAGAAGCGCCAAGCCCGCAAAGAGAGGAGACCTGACCCAATGACAGCTGTCGCATGCCCAGAGTGTGGACGTATCTGTGTGTCCAGCTTTGGCTTGCACTCACACATGCGGAGTCACTGACGTCTTCGTCGGCCACGACGGACATCCATGAATGCATTGGTGTTGTTTGGTTGACTCAGGGAGCGAGTTCCATTGACAGGAACCTGAATATGTTAAACTGGATTTGAATACGTCAATTCGTGTTACACGGATATGAAGTCTGGGAAGAGTCCTCGAGGAATTAATTGAGAATCTGTGAACTAACGTTGAAGGTGCCTTCCCAGACACAATCCTGTGCATTATGATCCCATTGTTGTATTCTAATCTCAGACGTAAGGAGAGAACTTGAGTCTGAGCCCAGGAGACTACTGGTTTTTGGGAGGACTAATTTGAGTGCTCGCTTATGTAGGCTTAGCAATAGTTTGAGGGTGTTAGCGTTAGCAGAGTCCCATAGAGTAGACCCATAGTCTATGCATGGTTGAATATGAGACTGGAAAAAGAGCTTCCGTGAATGCATGTTGAGGAAGCGTTGGATTTTGGAGAGTTGATAAACTTTTCTGTGAAACTTTTTTGCACAGTGAGGCTATGTGAGCTTGCCAACTAATATTGTTATCAATTGTTATTCATAGCACTTTGAGGTATGTAGCCTGTTCAACGGATTCATCTTTAAGATGTACGGGAGGAAACGTAATAGTGAGACACTGTATTTTTTTTTTGCCTGGTTGTGATAAGCATGGATTTAGCTTTTTGAGGGTGAAGCGACATGTGATGGAGTTCAGTCCATTTTACGAGATCATTCGCACTTTCTTGTGAATAGGAGACCACAGTATCTGTTGTTGTTAATGCTATTTAGCCAGTCATCAACTAGGTTATTAGGGCTGTGTGACATGAATGGTTTTGTTGGAACCAGGACTGCCATGGATGAAGCAAGTGGTATGTATTCAGGTGGCGTAATGTGTTTTTCCAAAGGGTTGGCAATAGTGGAAATGATTGAGATCGGTCTGTAGTTTGCAGGGTTGTCACCTGCTTTGTAGATAGGTATGACTGTCGCTTGTTTGAAACTATTGGGAAAATGATTTTTGTCGATGCATAAATTGAAGACGTATGTTAACGTATCTGTAGTTGGAGCTGATAGAATTTTGCCGACTAGGCCATCCACCCCGCAGATATCTGACTGTTTTAGGTGCGTTAGGTAGTGACAAACTTCGAAGACTGTTAATGGTGGAATATAAAGTTCAGACGCGATGTTTTTATTATGGCAATAATGTTTCACGTTTTGAAGGTCGTTTGTTCTGGAAGAATCTGTCGTGACAACCTTATTGGCTATAGTGCAAAAGTGGGTATTTAGCTGTTCGACAGAGATGTCTTTAATTGCAGTTTTTTTTTTTTTTTTTTTTTTTTTCTGTGGCATCAGTTATCGGATCAATGGAGCACCTAAGGCGGTGATTTTTTTTTTCTTTTCTCTTTTTTTTTCCCCTAAGGCCGAAATCCACCTCTTCATTTTTTGGTGCTTCACACTGTCCTCTTCATCTGCCAAAAAAACCAAAAAGCAAAAAAAAAAAAAAAAAAAAAAAAGTAATTTCGACAACTAGTTTTCTTTCTTTTTTTTTCTTTTCCTTTTTTTTTTTTTCTCCAAGCAGTCCCTTTCACACCATGCGTAGTCTGTATGTACTCTTACAAATGGACATAGTCTTGCTGATTTTAGTGTTTTGGTGTTTGATACAAAATGTCTGGGTTTATTAATGTTCTGATGTGTGGTGTACTGGCACTCTCACACTGATCATGCGCTGCTTATACAAAGAGAACAACATAAATGAAACAAAGGACTTAATACTTAATTATGTTCTTTCTTTTTTTTTCTTTTTTTTTTTCCTCAGATTTTCCCAAAGAGAGAGAGAGAGAGAGAGAGAGAGAGAGAGAGAGAGAGAGAGAGAGAGACAGACAGACAGACAGACAGACAGACAGACAGACAGACAGACGGACAGAGGCGGCATCATAGAGTTGTAAGTAGAGTTTGTTCCAAATCGTCCCACCAGTTGGCTGTTCCCCGAAGAGGCCAGCCTTGCAGCGAAACGAAAGGGTCAACAAGGAAGGCATGAGGAAAGCCAAGAAGCGTGACAATAGCCGTGGGAGGTTGGGTGTTTGTTTGCTTTTTGTTTGTTTGTTTTCCACTTCCCCCTCTTCCCCACTGTCGATCCCACCCTCCTTCCCTTCCCTCAATCTCCGGTCTCCCCCTCCCCAATCCCACATCTCTCCCCCACTCCCCTCCCTTCCCTTCTTTGACGAGCTTTAGTACTTGGGATAATAATCTTGGGTTATACAAGGACTGGAGTTTGGAATGATCGTTTTGTTACAATTAATTCTTTATGCAAAAACAGGCAGCTATCACAAGGAATAAATAGCACACCAATGGTATCAAATATTGTAAGTGTATATGCGCCTACGCGTGTGTTCGGCATTTACGGTTTGCGACTGAGCAACTGAGAGAGAGAAAGATACATACATGTATACAAGCAGGCAGAGAGAGGGACAGACAGACAGACAGACAGAGAACATGGTGCTACTTTGGGCAAGTCATTGGGATCATGAGGTGCGATATTTCATTTGGCATTCAAATATTAAGGCTTTTGTTTGTCTGTTTGTTTTTCCCAGTGTCGCGTAAAATACGCTCATGCCTATAATTATGTCCCTTGATTGGGTCAGAGTGTGTGTGTGTGTGTGTGTGTGTGTGTGTGTGTGTGTGTGTGTGTGTGTGTGTGTGTGTGTGTGTGGGTGCGTGTGCGCGCGTGCGTGTGTGTGTGTGTGTATGTGCGCGCACGCGCCTACTTCAGTTCTGCAAACGGAACAGTTACTATCCTCTGCCAATTTCATTTTATGTAACAAAATATTTGTTGGGTATATATTATGAACAATTTTCCACTGCAGCTCTCTTAATCTGGTTTCTTTCGTAGCAGCATGTGCCATTAGCCATGAATCCTTGTCTATTTCAAAGTTCAGATTTCTAAGCCAAAACCCATGAGCACACGTCTTTAAGTCTTCAGTTGTATTTCCTTTATCGGTTAATGTTTTCCTGATATGTTTTGGCTTTACACAGTAAACCCTGTAATCAAAGTAATTCACTTTAATTGCAGTTGATTTTGAAGAAGATTGTTTGTAAGCTCGTTAATAGCTTTCCATACCAATTTTGGGTTCTGGTTTGATGATATTAGTTCTCGATAATATCTCGTTTTTTCTCTGCGCTTCTGTGAATTTATTGCATTTTTCAGTATTCTAGATTCCTCTTCATAGCCATGTTGTTTAAGCATATCTCTAAGGTAACCTGCCTCCTGTAACTCTTTAGTGTACCATGCCGGTTTAGGATCGTGTCGTACTCTAATCGTCTTTAGAGGGATTAAAAAAAAATTCATATATTTCTGTAAATATTTTGATCCAAAATTCAACAGCAAGATCTTGATCAGTTATGTTGAAAACTGAAGAGAGATTTAAGTTAAGCAAGTCATGCAGAAAATCTTGGTTGTTAAAGTTTGTAAAGCAACGGTAGGTTATTGTCTTGTATCCCGTTTTCGGAATTTTTACAATTTTTTGACCATGTGGCACAAACTGGGTAATGATCACTAGGACCGGGACGCAGGCTTCTGCTATGTTAGTTTTATTTAAAACATAAATATGGTCGATAAGTGTCTTCGAGTTTGGTATGACTCTCGTTGGAGATTCGATGAGTTGATGCAGATTAGATAGATTGAATGATTGCGTCCATGGGTTTTGCACTTTTAGAAGGTCTATGTTAAAGTATCCAATAAAATAATTTCCTTGGATTCTAGAGAGACTGCATCCATCATCGTAATAGATTTGTCGACCCAGTTTACTCTTTCAGATGGGTTCCTGCAGCAGAACCCAACCAAAATGGAAGGGTTTCTTTTCAGCTTAACTTCTATCCAAACACATTCTACACCGTTACTTTCTAGGTGTAGAAGTCGTTTGAAGCTAAGGGTTTCGCTGATGTAGATAAGAAGACCCGTCTCTTTCGGTTGTGTAGGATCTTTCCGGATTGTGTTATATCCTGGAATAGTTATATCATTGTCGCTAATGTGTGCAGTTGAGCTGGATTCAGAGAGCCCTAAAATATGAAAGGGTTTACCACGATTCCAAATAAGTGTTGATGTGTCTGATGTCTTGTTGACTGCATGTTGGATATTAAGGTGACAGATTCGGAGCCCTTCTTTGCATGGCCATGCAGACTGGCTCTTGCTCATTTCTAGTTGTGTACTGATGTGATGATAATAGGAGACAACGATTTCGCACGTTAACTGACGTTAAGGTTTGTATAATCAAGGAGCACAATAAGATCACATAAAAAGAGAGGGAAAATAGAGCTGGTTTACACACAGTAACAACTTTTAGGAAACCAGAAGCGTATGAGAAGAAAAGAAAGTCTTTACAGTATATGTCCGTAAGCTCCTCGGTCAGATGGTATACTTATGGAAATACTTTTCTGAAATGAAAATACACATTCACTCACAAAGGAAACACTTCTAAAGCAAAATTACAATAAAGGGAAGAGGAAAAAAGTAAAATAATACTTAAGACAAAAAAGCAAGGAACCAACAACTCAAATGAAAGCAAGTTAAAAAAAAAAAAAAAAGGGGAGAGAGAGAGAGAGAGAGAGAGAGAGAGAGAGAGAGAGAGAGAGAGAGAGAGAGAGAGAGAGAATCACTCACACACAAATACACAAGTCACGTAGTCGCACTTGTAACTACGAGCTGGCAATGCAAATTATTGCCTCGCTCGCAGTAAACAGTTTTTTCTAGAAGTCTCCTGCTGCAGAGGATTTAGTCAGTCTCTTTTCTATAAGGCACACAGTCTTGCACTTTTACGAAGTCTTGTTATATGCGTTGTTCAAGTCCACTTGGTTATCATGGAATCAGCACTGCCGGCACCGGGTGATAGTTACACACACACACACACACACACACACACACACACACACACACACACACACACACACACACACGCACGCACGCACGCACGCACGCACGCACGCACACACACACACACACACACATGTTTATAGTAAGTTTATGGAGATCAAGCATCACAAGCTTATTTTGTTCTGGAAGGAAAACGTGTAAATTATGAGGAAAACCACATGGCATATTTGTAACAATAGGCGAGGTTTTGTACACCACAGAACTAAGATTTACACTTCATGGCGCAGTCTTCAATCACAGAGATGTTGCTTTTGTTTCATTTTTGGCTCCACGGAATGGGAGCTAACGGTACAAGTTAACGGTTCATCTACATACATACACATACAGAATACAGAGCGTTCTTGCACGTGCGCTCGCGCGCGCGCGCGCGGGCACACACACACACACACACACACACACACACACACACACACACACACACACACACACACACACTCAAACACACGCACACACACACACACACACACACACACACACACACACACACACACACACACACAGAGCACACTCATACAGACCACACACACACACACACACACACACACACACCACACACACACACACACACACACACACTTAACCCCCCCCCCCCCCCTTACAAACCCACACTCACTCAAACACAAACTGCTACCATTCGTAAAAATTTAACCCGTGGTCATTCAGATGCATATACAATTAAAAACATTTATGCACGCTCGCACACACAAACTGGAACCAGTAATCAGAAGTGTAGAGGAAGCATTGAGTGCTGGAGAGGGGGAGGGTGGGGGGGGATTGTGAAGGAGACATGGTCTGTGGAAAGTAACTGAAGGGTGGAGGAGTAGGCAGGGGGTGGGGGAGGGACAGACCTGTTGTACCAGGGAGGTGGGGGAAGAGCACACTCGCCTGGCGGCACACATAGCGGGCGGTCACCTTGGTTGCCTGGGAGACGGGTGACTGGACCAGGGCTGTTGTCACTGCCCGTACACACATCTGGCCGGCGAGGTCTTGGAGGGGCTTGTTGGAAGGGTGGGGGGGGGGGGGGGCTGTGGGGAAGGATGCTGTGTCAATAGTATTGGTGGTATTTGGGGCAGCAGAGCCAGAGGCTGGCTACACGTTCTTGTGATCACTCTGTGTACGCACAAGCGAGCTGGATGGTCTTGGAGGGGCTTCCTGGAGGGGGGGGGGGGGGGGGGGGGGGAGGTGGAGACGAATGAGAAGTGCGTAAAACTGACGGGAGGTTTGGGAATTCTGAGAGATTAATGGAGAGGGAGGGGAGGGGATCTGGGACGTCGTGTGCTGTTGGTAACACGAGACGTGTGGCGTGTAGGGGTGGGTAGGAGGGCGTGTCGTGTAAGGGGAAAGAGGTTTTGTGTCACACGTTCCACTCCCTTCCTGCTGGGTTGTGTAGAGTTGTAGTACAACGCCAGTCTCGGGGCACCGCGCTGGGTGGTGAAGGTGGCACAATGGCTGATGTATTTAATCCCCATTGCTGAACAGGCCTTCTGAAGGTGGTCGTTGCTGGGGCGGATGATGGTGTTCAGAGAGTGCCGCCCCCTTGCCGGGATGATCGCAGAGGCCTGAAGCTGGGCTCTGGGGAAGACTCGGTGGCATTGCACAATGAACTCTCGCCACTGCTGCGTTGAAATTGCAGCAGCTGGCTGTGATGTTAAGAGCTCGCTGCAGTCACTAACCCCCACATGGAAGGTAGCCTGCATCACGGTGTGGGTTGGCGTCTGCTTTGTAAGCCACTGTAAGTTGTTGACCGTCAGATCGTCGGCACACTCTACCTGAGCGCTGGCCCTAGGGATATGAATCTCTCTTAAGGTGCATGCAGTCACTCAGCAGTATTGTGGTTCGTCTCCCAATGGAGACCTTTTGAAGAGATGGGTGGGCAGGGACACGTTGGGGGAATCATTTTTCAGGGAGAGGTGTCTTCTCACAAAGGGGAGGTGGTTGGATATGTGAGTCGGATGATTTGTCACATTGGGGGGGGGGGGGGGGGATGGGTTGTCCTGTGTTTTGTCACTGTGAGTTGTGTTAGTAGGGCTGAAGGGGGGTGGTGCATCCTGTATGCAGTGAGAGAAGGGGGTGTGTTTTGTGTCTGGGGAGGATGGAGAGGTTGCTTTTGTTGGGTGACAGAGGAGTTGAAATGTGATTTACGTTTAGATTTTTTATTGGTTGTTACGTTTTTGCGGGAGGATGATTTGTCGTTGGCAGGTGAAGACATGTGACTGAGTTGTGTCGATAGAGCGTCGAGTTCTATTTTGAAGGTCTGTTTGGTTTCCTGTAGTGTTGATCTGAGGGCAGAGATTTTGTCACGGAGGGACTGAATGATCCTAAAGAATTCTTCCTTAGGCACACAGTAGTCACGACTACAGCTACAATTTGTGGGACCGTTGTCTGTTTTGGTGTCAGTCTCTTTCACTGAGTTGTCACAATCGTCTGTGTTGTTTGATGTTGTAACTGTGGTTTTGTCGTCGGTTGTCATTCAGGTTTTGCTCAATGGGCCATTAGCCTCTAGTGTCTTGTCTGAGTCAGTTGCTGGGTGGTCGTCATCAGCTGTCACTGACTTGTTGTCTTCCCTAGTGTCAGTCTTTGTTGTTGATGTGCTATCTTCAAGAGGAGAGAGAGAGAGAGAGAGAGAGAGAGAGAGAGAGAGAGAGAGAGAGAGAGAGAGAAAGAGAGCTCTGAACTCTGAACTCTGAAATTCTTAATTGTAAGGCCACCGACCTGTATACAATGGGTGCACGTTTGCTGAGAATAAAATGAAAATGGATATGGGTGTCAAGGGAGAGGAACCTCTCACAAAAGACCTTAAGCGCTTAGAGGCAAGGAATGTTTTAGCAGTATGCCTTACCCACTGCACCCAGTCGAACTGTGTCAAGGAGGACGAAGTGGTCAGGTGACAGATGGCACCTAAGGTAGTAAGTACTCTCCCAAGTTCGGACCTTCCCGATAGTGAAAGGGGAAGGGACGTAACCACTAGGACCTCGATGCATCAAGTGGGAGCTACATACTCAGTCAGCTGAGGTCGCTTTGTGAACAGCCTTTGAAGAACAGGAGTCTTTGGCTCGTTCAGATGGTATTGCCATGGGGCACTGTGTTGGTTCTATTGTCAGGCTGGTTGAATGCACGTGGACGTTGTTGTCATAGCCCTCTTTAAGATGATTACTGTGTTAATTGACACCCGAAGTCGGCGGGAAATTTTCGATGTCCATCTGGTGCCAAGTGGTTGTTTGCTAATCAGTTAGGTAGGGATGTGTGTAAATGCTGATGTGTGGAAGAATGTAGCGAATGGAGAATTCAGGGTACTTGTGAACAGGGGGTTTGAGAAGCAGCATGGACAAAGGCATGGCCCGAAGGGAAATCCTTTGTGTCCCTCCCTATATAAAGTGAGGGAGAACAACGTGAGAGGAGAAGACCACCATGAGAGAGAGAGAGAGAGAGAGAGAGAGAGAGAGAGAGAGAGAGAGAGAGAAGGACAGAGGAGAGAGAGGAGAAAAGGTGGGCAGGACAGATTAGGGTCGAGAGAAATGTGGTCTGGGAAACAGAAGAGACAGCTAAGTCTTAGGGTTAAAGACAAGCTGGAAGAGAAGAAAACTAAGTTTGAAGCCCAGAGGTGGGTGAAGACAGACAAACTGAAATTGAACCCAGAGGTGGGTGAAAGAGACGAAGAAGAAGAGTTCTACGTCAAGATCCCAGAGACGACAACGAAGACCCAGTCCTGAAGCCTGGAGCCAGTCAACCAAGAGCATCACCATCAAGCAGTGCTGAAGAAGACGTGAAGAGACTTTTTTAAGAACTGTGGTGTGGTGTGAAAGCGTGGTTGTGTGTGTGAAAACCTGGCCAGGTAAGAAGTCATTTTTATTATAACCCGGGATTAGGAAGTATTGATCTTTTATGTTTGATTATTCCATTTTGTGTAATTGGATTTTTCATGTTTGATTATAAGTAGCATAGAAATTGTATTTCTTGTTCTCAGTAATGTTAGGAAAGAAACGAATGCGTGTCATCCCATTCCCAGAGAGAGGTGAATGTTTGGTGTGCACATGAGTGTGCATATGCATGTATGAGTGCAGAGATAACCTTGGTGTGTTAAGCCTGACTAATAATACATCAACTTAGTGCACTTAAGCAATACCATCACGATTTCCCCCGTCCTGGACAAAGTGGCGAGCCTGCCAGGATTGCATGGCCCAAATTAGTCTCAGGCGGGAAACAAAGTGAGTACTAGAGTAGTACTGGGGTGAAGCGTCCACTAAAGGCAACTATAATTAGCTCTTCCTAATTATTTCCTTTAGTTCTTTGAGTGTTGAGTATTGACTGTGTGTAGGGTGGTTGTATTAATCAAAGGTCGTTCAGAGAAACGAAGAACGAAGTTCTAGTCTTAACTCTCACAGAAGCTGTGGTTTAAGATTAAGGCTCCTTTGTGTTGGGAACACTACCACTGGTTGGTGTACTCAAACGTTTGGTAGATAAACTGTTTACTGACTTTTCCGGGTCTATAAGAGTAACTGTTTTAGTGGTGCTAAAACGACAAAATGGCTGAAGAAAGTTTTACTCCCATTGAGAAACTGATGAGTTTAGGGGAGAAACTAGGATATACAGGAGATGAACTGCGTAAGTTTGTAGAAACTCAGCAAAAGACTGAGAGAGATGAAAGGGCTTAAAGAAGGAAATTTGAAAAGGAACAGCTAGCAGCCGTCAAAAGAAATCTAGAGGCAGAAACTGCTGCGTCGAAGGCTAAAGCAGATGCTGAGGCTGAGAGACTTAGACTTGAAACTGCTGTATAGAAGGCTAAAAACAGATGCTGAGGCCGAGAGACTTAGACTTGAAACTGCTGCGTCGAAGGCTAAAGCAGATGCAGAGAGTGCAGCTGCTAAAGCGAGAGCAGATGCAGAGAGTGCAGCGAGGGCTAGAGCAGAAGCAGAATCAGAGATTTTAGCCAAACAAATTGAGTTGGAAAGAATAAAATCTGAAAATTGTAGTGAAAGAGACACCAGTTCTGAGTCAGGCCGCAGACTAAGTTCCACACCTAGACTTAAACTCCCACTGTTCAGAGAAGAAACTGATTCGATCGATGCCTATATCAGTCGTTTTGAATCGGTTGCTGAGCACGAGGGCTGGCCCAAAGATGACTGGGCAATAAACCTGTCTGCCTTGTTGACAGGTCGTGCATTACACACTGTTTCCACCTTACCCAAAGGTGATCAGAGGGATTTTGACAGGGTGAAACAAGCAGTACTAAAGGCATATGATTTGACTGAAGAAGAGTTTAGGCGTAAGTTTCGCGAGGCGAGAATCGAACAGTGTGAGACATACACACAGTTCAGAGGTAGACTGGATCACTATTTCAACAAGTGGGTAGAACTTAGTGGAGTAGACAGTGATTTTGAAGGCCTCAAGACACTGGTGATGAAGGAACAAATACTTTAAGGAAGGCCTCAAGACACTGGTGATGAAGGAACAGATACATTAAGGAAAAAGGTGCAACCACAATAGCTGAGGTACTTGAGACAGCAGAGACTTACCGGGAAGCGAGGCGTGATTTGTCTGAATAAGAGGAAAGCCCGGAAGCATATTCAGAGGATAGCAGGCCAGCACATATCTCATGCAACGGGCCAGTATTGCACGCCCGTAGGCCCACGGCATCACGTGAGTGAACAAGGGTGAAGGCCCACGTGGTTAAGGCTGTAGAGGAGTGAACCTGCTTCCTGTGCAATAAGACAGGGCACTTGGCTAGAGACTGCATATTCAAGTCACAAAAAGCAGCAGCAATGAGGGTCAGGCCAAGTGAGAGGCAGGTAGAAAAAAGATGACAGCGTTATTTTGTCTGGACTACGTTGTGTGTTCACAGATTCAGGCGATAACATGGATGTGCACAAAGGCAGAGTGGGGGACAATGTGGTTAGTGTCATTAGAGACTCTGGGTGCACTGGTGTAACGGTGAAGGAATCCCTGGTTAAGAAGGGACAATTCACAGGTAAAACACAGAGGTGTAGACAAATAGATGGAACAGTAGCAGAATTCAAAACGGCCCAGGTGTTCATAGATACACCATTTTATAGTGGAAGTGTACAGGCTTTGGCTGTTCCAAAGCCACCGTATGCTTTGGTAATTGGAAACATTCCAGGAGCACGTGGGTATGGAGACCCAGACCATGATTTCTGTGTTGAATCAGAGAAAGGGAATCACGGGAGGAAAACGCCCCAGGCAGTCACACACTCCAGAAGACAACAGAGCGTGTCCAGTGGGACTCACCCAATACAGTTTGGGGCAGAACAAAAGGGCGATTACTCTCTTAGAAAACTGTTTGGCTTTGCTCACAAAAGGCAGAAGAAGCGTGTTAAGGAGGGTACCATCGGTTTTGAGATAAAGGATGGGGTATTGTACCGAACATTCGCCCACTTGAATTCGGGGAAGACAAAAAGACAGATCGTTGTGCCTACGAAACGCAGGAAGGTGGTGATGTCCGAAAGACATGTGATGTCAGCCTCGGGCCATCTCGGTAAGAAGGCCACACAAAAGATTGTGACGCGAGAGTACTACTGGCCCGGTATCCTAGGTGATGTCAGGCGTTTCTGTGCACAATGCAGCACATGCCGCAGGGTAGGCAAGGTGTGTGAACAGAAAGGGAGATCAGCCGGGTCTTACCAAAAGGGGACCGTTGGCCAAAATAAAATGGTCAGTCGAAAAGTCGGGTAGTGTGCGCCTGTGTCTTACACGTGTCGTTCACGCGTGACGTGGCTGGTTGCGGGCCACGTGTATGAGGAGAAAGGGAGAGAAGTTCCGTTGAAACATAATGTTTATCTTTATATGGCCACACGACTTAGAGCTGGTGGAGATTTCAGATTTGTGTTGATAATTGCTTTGTTAGTGTGTATGTACTGATTTTTCTCTAAGCTTGTTGCAAGACAAATCTTGCATGCATTCTCTGGTGTAAGTAGGCTTATGAGAGGCCCAGATCAGCATTGGTTTAAATGGGAAAATTATGAGAGTTTCAGCTCCTTGAATGTGTTTTAGCCAATGCAGGGCATTGTCTTCGAGTGGGGGGAATTTGTCAAGGGAGTGAAACCTCTCACAAAAGACCTTAAGCGCTTAGAGGCAAGGAATGTTTTAGCAGTATGCCTTACCCACCACACCCGGTTGAACTGTGTCAAGGAGGATGAAGTGGTCAGGTGACAGATGGCACCTAAGGTAGTAAGTACTCTCCCAAGTTCAGACCTTCCCAATAGTGAAAGGGGGGAGGGACGTAACCACTAGGACCTCGATGCATCAAGTGGGAGCTACATACTCAGTCAGCTGAGGTCGCTTTGTGAACAGTCTTTGAAGAGCAGGAGTCTTTGGCTCGTTCAGATGGTATTGCCATGGGGCACTGTGTTGGTTCTATTGTCAGGCTGGTTGAATGCACGTGGACGTTGTTGTCATAGCCCTCTTTAAGATGATTACTGTGTTAAGTGACCCCCGAAGTCGGCGGGAAATTTTCGATGTCCATCTGGTGCCAAGTGGTTGTTTGCTAATCAGTTAGGTAGGGATGTGTGTAAATGCTGATGTGTGGAAGAATGTAGCGAATGGAGAATTCAGGGTACTTGTGAACAGGGGGTTTGAGAAGCAGCATGGACAAAGGCATGGCCCGAAGGGAAATCCTTTGTGTCCCTCCCTATATAAAGTGAGGGAGAACAACGTGAGAGGAGAAGACCACCATGAGAGAGAGAGAGAGAGAGAGAGAGAGAGAGAGAGAGAGAGAGAGAGAGAGAGAAGGACAGAGGAGAGAGAGGAGAAAAGGTGGGCAGGACAGATTAGGGTCGAGAGAAATGTGGTCTGGGAAACAGAAGAGACAGCTAAGTCTTAGGGTTAAAGACAAGCTGGAAGAGAAGAAAACTAAGTTTGAAGCCCAGAGGTGGGTGAAGACAGACAAACTGAAATTGAACCCAGAGGTGGGTGAAAGAGACGAAGAAGAAGAGTTCTACGTCAAGATCCCAGAGACGACAACGAAGACCCAGTCCTGAAGCCTGGAGCCAGTCAACCAAGAGCATCACCATCAAGCAGTGCTGAAGAAGACGTGAAGAGACTTTTTTAAGAACTGTGGTGTGGTGTGAAAGCGTGGTTGTGTGTGTGAAAACCTGGCCAGGTAAGAAGTCATTTTTATTATAACCCGGGATTAGGAAGTATTGATCTTTTATGTTTGATTATTCCATTTTGTGTAATTGGATTTTTCATGTTTGATTATAAGTAGCATAGAAATTGTATTTCTTGTTCTCAGTAATGTTAGGAAAGAAACGAATGCGTGTCATCCCATTCCCAGAGAGAGGTGAATGTTTGGTGCGCACATGAGTGTGCATATGCATGTATGAGTGCAGAGATAACCTTGGTGTGTTAAGCCTGACTAATAATACATCAACTTAGTGCACTTAAGCAATACCATCACGATTTCCCCCGTCCTGGACAAAGTGGCGAGCCTGCCAGGATTGCATGGCCCAAATTAGTCTCAGGCGGGAAACAAAGTGAGTACTAGAGTAGTACTGGGGTGAAGCGTCCACTAAAGGCAACTATAATTAGCTCTTCCTAATTATTTCCTTTAGTTCTTTGAGTGTTGAGTATTGACTGTGTGTAGGGTGGTTGTATTAATCAAAGGTCGTTCAGAGAAACGAAGAACGAAGTTCTAGTCTTAACTCTCACAGAAGCTGTGGTTTAAGATTAAGGCTCCTTTGTGTTGGGAACACTACCACTGGTTGGTGTACTCAAACGTTTGGTAGATAAACTGTTTACTGACTTTTCCGGGTCTATAAGAGTAACTGTTTTAGTGGTGCTAAAACGACAAAATGGCTGAAGAAAGTTTTACTCCCATTGAGAAACTGATGAGTTTAGGGGAGAAACTAGGATATACAGGAGATGAACTGTGTAAGTTTGTAGAAACTCAGCAAAAGACTGAGAGAGATGAAAGGGCTTAAAGAAGGAAATTTGAAAAGGAACAGCTAGCAGCCGTCAAAAGAAATCTAGAGGCAGAAACTGCTGCGTCGAAGGCTAAAGCAGATGCTGAGGCTGAGAGACTTAGACTTGAAACTGCTGTATAGAAGGCTAAAACAGATGCTGAGGCCGAGAGACTTAGACTTGAAACTGCTGCGTCGAAGGCTAAAGCAGATGCAGAGAGTGCAGCTGCTAAAGCGAGAGCAGATGCAGAGAGTGCAGCGAGGGCTAGAGCAGAAGCAGAATCAGAGATTTTAGCCAAACAAATTGAGTTGGAAAGAATAAAATCTGAAAATTGTAGTGAAAGAGACACCAGTTCTGAGTCAGGCCGCAGACTAAGTTCCACACCTAGACTTAAACTCCCACTGTTCAGAGAAGAAACTGATTCGATCGATGCCTATATCAGTCGTTTTGAATCGGTTGCTGAGCACGAGGGCTGGCCCAAAGATGACTGGGCAATAAACCTGTCTGCCTTGTTGACAGGTCGTGCATTACACACTGTTTCCACCTTACCCAAAGGTGATCAGAGGGATTTTGACAGGGTGAAACAAGCAGTACTAAAGGCATATGATTTGACTGAAGAAGAGTTTAGGCGTAAGTTTCGCGAGGCGAGAATCGAACAGTGTGAGACATACACACAGTTCAGAGGTAGACTGGATCACTATTTCAACAAGTGGGTAGAACTTAGTGGAGTAGACAGTGATTTTGAAGGCCTCAAGACACTGGTGATGAAGGAACAAATACTTTAAGGAAGGCCTCAAGACACTGGTGATGAAGGAACAGATACATTAAGGAAAAAGGTGCAACCACAATAGCTGAGGTACTTGAGACAGCAGAGACTTACCGGGAAGCGAGGCGTGATTTGTCTGAATAAGAGGAAAGCCCGGAAGCATATTCAGAGGATAGCAGGCCAGCACATATCTCATGCAACGGGCCAGTATTGCACGCCCGTAGGCCCACGGCATCACGTGAGTGAACAAGGGTGAAGACCCACGTGGTTAAGGCTGTAGAGGAGTGAACCTGCTTCCTGTGCAATAAGACAGGGCACTTGGCTAGAGACTGCATATTCAAGTCACAAAAAGCAGCAGCAATGAGGGTCAGGCCAAGTGAGAGGCAGGTAGAAAAAGATGACAGCGTTATTTTGTCTGGACTACGTTGTGTGTTCACAGATTCAGGCGATAACATGGATGTGCACAAAGGCAGAGTGGGGGACAATGTGGTTAGTGTCATTAGAGACTCTGGGTGCACTGGTGTAACGGTGAAGGAATCCCTGGTTAAGAAGGGACAATTCACAGGTAAAACACAGAGGTGTAGACAAATAGATGGAACAGTAGCAGAATTCAAAACGGCCCAGGTGTTCATAGATACACCATTTTATAGTGGAAGTGTACAGGCTTTGGCTGTTCCAAAGCCACCGTATGCTTTGGTAATTGGAAACATTCCAGGAGCACGTGGGTATGGAGACCCAGACCATGATTTCTGTGTTGAATCAGAGAAAGGGAATCACGGGAGGAAAACGCCCCAGGCAGTCACACACTCCAGAAGACAACAGAGCGTGTCCAGTGGGACTCACCCAATACAGTTTGGGGCAGAACAAAAGGGCGATTACTCTCTTAGAAAACTGTTTGGCTTTGCTCACAAAAGGCAGAAGAAGCGTGTTAAGGAGGGTACCATCGGTTTTGAGATAAAGGATGGGGTATTGTACCGAACATTCGCCCACTTGAATTCGGGGAAGACAAAAAGACAGATCGTTGTGCCTACGAAACGCAGGAAGGTGGTGATGTCCGAAAGACATGTGATGTCAGCCTCGGGCCATCTCGGTAAGAAGGCCACACAAAAGATTGTGACGCGAGAGTACTACTGGCCCGGTATCCTAGGTGATGTCAGGCGTTTCTGTGCACAATGCAGCACATGCCGCAGGGTAGGCAAGGTGTGTGAACAGAAAGGGAGATCAGCCGGGTCTTACCAAAAGGGGACCGTTGGCCAAAATAAAATGGTCAGTCGAAAAGTCGGGTAGTGTGCGCCTGTGTCTTACACGTGTCGTTCACGCGTGACGTGGCTGGTTGCGGGCCACGTGTATGAGGAGAAAGGGAGAGAAGTTCCGTTGAAACATAATGTTTATCTTTATATGGCCACACGACTTAGAGCTGGTGGAGATTTCAGATTTGTGTTGATAATTGCTTTGTTAGTGTGTATGTACTGATTTTTCTCTAAGCTTGTTGCAAGACGAATCTTGCATGCATTCTCTGGTGTAAGTAGGCTTATGAGAGGCCCAGATCAGCATTGGTTTAAATGGGAAAATTATGAGAGTTTCAGCTCCTTGAATGTGTTTTAGCCAATGCAGGGCATTGTCTTCGAGTGGGGGGAATTTGTCAAGGGAGTGAAACCTCTCACAAAAGACCTTAAGCGCTTAGAGGCAAGGAATGTTTTAGCAGTATGCCTTACCCACCACACCCGGTTGAACTGTGTCAAGGAGGATGAAGTGGTCAGGTGACAGATGGCACCTAAGGTAGTAAGTACTCTCCCAAGTTCAGACCTTCCCAATAGTGAAAGGGGGGAGGGACGTAACCACTAGGACCTCGATGCATCAAGTGGGAGCTACATACTCAGTCAGCTGAGGTCGCTTTGTGAACAGTCTTTGAAGAGCAGGAGTCTTTGGCTCGTTCAGATGGTATTGCCATGGGGCACTGTGTTGGTTCTATTGTCAGGCTGGTTGAATGCACGTGGACGTTGTTGTCATAGCCCTCTTTAAGATGATTACTGTGTTAAGTGACCCCCGAAGTCGGCGGGAAATTTTCGATGTCCATCTGGTGCCAAGTGGTTGTTTGCTAATCAGTTAGGTAGGGATGTGTGTAAATGCTGATGTGTGGAAGAATGTAGCGAATGGAGAATTCAGGGTACTTGTGAACAGGGGGTTTGAGAAGCAGCATGGACAAAGGCATGGCCCGAAGGGAAATCCTTTGTGTCCCTCCCTATATAAAGTGAGGGAGAACAACGTGAGAGGAGAAGACCACCATGAGAGAGAGAGAGAGAGAGAGAGAGAGAGAGAGAGAGAGAGAGAGAAGGACAGAGGAGAGAGAGGAGAAAAGGTGGGCAGGACAGATTAGGGTCGAGAGAAATGTGGTCTGGGAAACAGAAGAGACAGCTAAGTCTTAGGGTTAAAGACAAGCTGGAAGAGAAGAAAACTAAGTTTGAAGCCCAGAGGTGGGTGAAGACAGACAAACTGAAATTGAACCCAGAGGTGGGTGAAAGAGACGAAGAAGAAGAGTTCTACGTCAAGATCCCAGAGACGACAACGAAGACCCAGTCCTGAAGCCTGGAGCCAGTCAACCAAGAGCATCACCATCAAGCAGTGCTGAAGAAGACGTGAAGAGACTTTTTTAAGAACTGTGGTGTGGTGTGAAAGCGTGGTTGTGTGTGTGAAAACCTGGCCAGGTAAGAAGTCATTTTTATTATAACCCGGGATTAGGAAGTATTGATCTTTTATGTTTGATTATTCCATTTTGTGTAATTGGATTTTTCATGTTTGATTATAAGTAGCATAGAAATTGTATTTCTTGTTCTCAGTAATGTTAGGAAAGAAACGAATGCGTGTCATCCCATTCCCAGAGAGAGGTGAATGTTTGGTGCGCACATGAGTGTGCATATGCATGTATGAGTGCAGAGATAACCTTGGTGTGTTAAGCCTGACTAATAATACATCAACTTAGTGCACTTAAGCAATACCATCACGATTTCCCCCGTCCTGGACAAAGTGGCGAGCCTGCCAGGATTGCATGGCCCAAATTAGTCTCAGGCGGGAAACAAAGTGAGTACTAGAGTAGTACTGGGGTGAAGCGTCCACTAAAGGCAACTATAATTAGCTCTTCCTAATTATTTCCTTTAGTTCTTTGAGTGTTGAGTATTGACTGTGTGTAGGGTGGTTGTATTAATCAAAGGTCGTTCAGAGAAACGAAGAACGAAGTTCTAGTCTTAACCCGTTCGCTGCTTGAAGCTGCTTGAAAATGTTACAAACAAAGGCTTTCCCAGTGCCAGGGAAATCTAATGATTTGGGGGTAATAATTAACAAAAAATTCTAGCTCAGAAACTACAAAAGATATAACAATGAAATATATATGATTTTTGAAGGAAATTGAATGAAGATTTTGAATCTGGGCTTCTTTTGTTTTAATTTTGATAATAAAAAAGTATTTAGACAATTAGATTTGGATAGATTTTTTTGCACGATCAAAAGCATATGTATTTACCACTACATCTTCACATCCAAACAAGAACACAAAGCAAAAAAGTTGAAAATAAAGTTTGTATTGTCACACTACACCTGTAAATGAAAGTAAAACAGTTTAGAAGTCTATCAAGACGCTCACACCTATCAGACGTCAGTCACGACAGAGCGTCATCCACGACCACGCCCCCTGCTCACCCCTCCCCCTTGCTGGCATCACCCTCTCTTCACTGCTCCTCTCCCTACCTTTCCCTCTGCCCTGTGCCGCGCCGCGAGCAGGCCGCGCTCCCCTCTCACGCTGACTACCACGTCACTGACCACTGGCACGCAGTGCAGAGTACACACTAGGCGAGCTCGTTCGACGCTGGCAAACCAGTCAGCTGAACACACATTGAGGTCACACAGCCCGACACAATAACTGACGAATACGGTTGGCAATTCCATCACTATCATCATCTCACCTTCATGCTCGAGTGAGTCGTTGAATAAAAGATTATTGTCTTTGTCAAAAATCATTAGCAGAGCCTGCTCAGCTGTGTAAATACGTTGATTTGGTCGCTGCGCTTGTCGAAGGTTGCGCCGCCATCTTTGCAAGCGAGACGAAGTGCTGGCTGGTCATCCAGTCAGTGATGAGAATAAATGGGCTTTCCCCTCACGTGTGGTCATTTACATATCATTTTAATACTACAGACATATAAGGCTTACTACGCACACTCTATTTAAGTCCGTTGATAGAAATAGTAACGAATGAAAATTCAAGAAAAATGCATGACGTCAGTGGACGGCCCATAGGCACTGGGAAAGCATTTTTAATGCGGCGTCAGCTGACGGCTTAAAGGCACTCTACGGGTTAACTCTCACAGAAGCTGTGGTTTAAGATTAAGGCTCCTTTGTGTTGGGAACACTACCACTGGTTGGTGTACTCAAACGTTTGGTAGATAAACTGTTTACTGACTTTTCCGGGTCTATAAGAGTAACTGTTTTAGTGGTGCTAAAACGACAAAATGGCTGAAGAAAGTTTTACTCCCATTGAGAAACTGATGAGTTTAGGGGAGAAACTAGGATATACAGGAGATGAACTGCGTAAGTTTGTAGAAACCCAGCAAAAGACTGAGAGAGATGAAAGGGCTTAAAGAAGGAAATTTGAAAAGGAACAGCTAGCAGCCGTCAAAAGAAATCTAGAGGCAGAAACTGCTGCGTCGAAGGCTAAAGCAGATGCTGAGGCTGAGAGACTTAGACTTGAAACTGCTGTATAGAAGGCTAAAACAGATGCTGAGGCCGAGAGACTTAGACTTGAAACTGCTGCGTCGAAGGCTAAAGCAGATGCAGAGAGTGCAGCTGCTAAAGCGAGAGCAGATGCAGAGAGTGCAGCGAGGGCTAGAGCAGAAGCAGAATCAGAGATTTTAGCCAAACAAATTGAGTTGGAAAGAATAAAATCTGAAAATTGTAGTGAAAGAGACACCAGTTCTGAGTCAGGCCGCAGACTAAGTTCCACACCTAGACTTAAACTCCCACTGTTCAGAGAAGAAACTGATTCGATCGATGCCTATATCAGTCGTTTTGAATCGGTTGCTGAGCACGAGGGCTGGCCCAAAGATGACTGGGCAATAAACCTGTCTGCCTTGTTGACAGGTCGTGCATTACACACTGTTTCCACCTTACCCAAAGGTGATCAGAGGGATTTTGACAGGGTGAAACAAGCAGTACTAAAGGCATATGATTTGACTGAAGAAGAGTTTAGGCGTAAGTTTCGCGAGGCGAGAATCGAACAGTGTGAGACATACACACAGTTCAGAGGTAGACTGGATCACTATTTCAACAAGTGGGTAGAACTTAGTGGAGTAGACAGTGATTTTGAAGGCCTCAAGACACTGGTGATGAAGGAACAAATACTTTAAGGAAGGCCTCAAGACACTGGTGATGAAGGAACAGATACATTAAGGAAAAAGGTGCAACCACAATAGCTGAGGTACTTGAGACAGCAGAGACTTACCGGGAAGCGAGGCGTGATTTGTCTGAATAAGAGGAAAGCCCGGAAGCATATTCAGAGGATAGCAGGCCAGCACATATCTCATGCAACGGGCCAGTATTGCACGCCCGTAGGCCCACGGCATCACGTGAGTGAACAAGGGTGAAGGCCCACGTGGTTAAGGCTGTAGAGGAGTGAACCTGCTTCCTGTGCAATAAGACAGGGCACTTGGCTAGAGACTGCATATTCAAGTCACAAAAAGCAGCAGCAATGAGGGTCAGGCCAAGTGAGAGGCAGGTAGAAAAAGATGACAGCGTTATTTTGTCTGGACTACGTTGTGTGTTCACAGATTCAGGCGATAACATGGATGTGCACAAAGGCAGAGTGGGGGACAATGTGGTTAGTGTCATTAGAGACTCTGGGTGCACTGGTGTAACGGTGAAGGAATCCCTGGTTAAGAAGGGACAATTCACAGGTAAAACACAGAGGTGTAGACAAATAGATGGAACAGTAGCAGAATTCAAAACGGCCCAGGTGTTCATAGATACACCATTTTATAGTGGAAGTGTACAGGCTTTGGCTGTTCCAAAGCCACCGTATGCTTTGGTAATTGGAAACATTCCAGGAGCACGTGGGTATGGAGACCCAGACCATGATTTCTGTGTTGAATCAGAGAAAGGGAATCACGGGAGGAAAACGCCCCAGGCAGTCACACACTCCAGAAGACAACAGAGCGTGTCCAGTGGGACTCACCCAATACAGTTTGGGGCAGAACAAAAGGGCGATTACTCTCTTAGAAAACTGTTTGGCTTTGCTCACAAAAGGCAGAAGAAGCGTGTTAAGGAGGGTACCATCGGTTTTGAGATAAAGGATGGGGTATTGTACCGAACATTCGCCCACTTGAATTCGGGGAAGACAAAAAGACAGATCGTTGTGCCTACGAAACGCAGGAAGGTGGTGATGTCCGAAAGACATGTGATGTCAGCCTCGGGCCATCTCGGTAAGAAGGCCACACAAAAGATTGTGACGCGAGAGTACTACTGGCCCGGTATCCTAGGTGATGTCAGGCGTTTCTGTGCACAATGCAGCACATGCCGCAGGGTAGGCAAGGTGTGTGAACAGAAAGGGAGATCAGCCGGGTCTTACCAAAAGGGGACCGTTGGCCAAAATAAAATGGTCAGTCGAAAAGTCGGGTAGTGTGCGCCTGTGTCTTACACGTGTCGTTCACGCGTGACGTGGCTGGTTGCGGGCCACGTGTATGAGGAGAAAGGGAGAGAAGTTCCGTTGAAACATAATGTTTATCTTTATATGGCCACACGACTTAGAGCTGGTGGAGATTTCAGATTTGTGTTGATAATTGCTTTGTTAGTGTGTATGTACTGATTTTTCTCTAAGCTTGTTGCAAGACAAATCTTGCATGCATTCTCTGGTGTAAGTAGGCTTATGAGAGGCCCAGATCAGCATTGGTTTAAATGGGAAAATTATGAGAGTTTCAGCTCCTTGAATGTGTTTTAGCCAATGCAGGGCATTGTCTTCGAGTGGGGGAATTTGTCAAGGGAGTGAAACCTCTCACAAAAGACCTTAAGCGCTTAGAGGCAAGGAATGTTTTAGCAGTATGCCTTACCCACCACACCCGGTTGAACTGTGTCAAGGAGGATGAAGTGGTCAGGTGACAGATGGCACCTAAGGTAGTAAGTACTCTCCCAAGTTCAGACCTTCCCAATAGTGAAAGGGGGGAGGGACGTAACCACTAGGACCTCGATGCATCAAGTGGGAGCTACATACTCAGTCAGCTGAGGTCGCTTTGTGAACAGTCTTTGAAGAGCAGGAGTCTTTGGCTCATTCAGATGGTATTGCCATGGGGCACTGTGTTGGTTCTATTGTCAGGCTGGTTGAATGCACGTGGACGTTGTTGTCATAGCCCTCTTTAAGATGATTACTGTGTTAAGTGACCCCCGAAGTCGGCGGGAAATTTTCGATGTCCATCTGGTGCCAAGTGGTTGTTTGCTAATCAGTTAGGTAGGGATGTGTGTAAATGCTGATGTGTGGAAGAATGTAGCGAATGGAGAATTCAGGGTACTTGTGAACAGGGGGTTTGAGAAGCAGCATGGACAAAGGCATGGCCCGAAGGGAAATCCTTTGTGTCCCTCCCTATATAAAGTGAGGGAGAACAACGTGAGAGGAGAAGACCACCATGAGAGAGAGAGAGAGAGAGAGAGAGAGAGAGAGAGAGAGAGAGAGAAGGACAGAGGAGAGAGAGGAGAAAAGGTGGGCAGGACAGATTAGGGTCGAGAGAAATGTGGTCTGGGAAACAGAAGAGACAGCTAAGTCTTTGGGTTAAAGACAAGCTGGAAGAGAAGAAAACTAAGTTTGAAGCCCAGAGGTGGGTGAAGACAGACAAACTGAAATTGAACCCAGAGGTGGGTGAAAGAGACGAAGAAGAAGAGTTCTACGTCAAGATCCCAGAGACGACAACGAAGACCCAGTCCTGAAGCCTGGAGCCAGTCAACCAAGAGCATCACCATCAAGCAGTGCTGAAGAAGACGTGAAGAGACTTTTTTAAGAACTGTGGTGTGGTGTGAAAGCGTGGTTGTGTGTGTGAAAACCTGGCCAGGTAAGAAGTCATTTTTATTATAACCCGGGATTAGGAAGTATTGATCTTTTATGTTTGATTATTCCATTTTGTGTAATTGGATTTTTCATGTTTGATTATAAGTAGCATAGAAATTGTATTTCTTGTTCTCAGTAATGTTAGGAAAGAAACGAATGCGTGTCATCCCATTCGCAGAGAGAGGTGAATGTTTGGTGCGCACATGAGTGTGCATATGCGTGCATGAGTGCAGAGATAACCTTGGTGCGTTGAGCCTGACTAATAATACATCAACTTAGTGCACTTAAGCAAGACCATCACGATTTCCCCGTCCTGGACAAGGGGCATCACCAAAAGGAAGTAATTTCTTTCCAGAAACAGATAAGCAAACAATAAGGGGAAACAATTTAAGGAAACAAACCAAGATAAACAAAAATCTTTTCACTTGCATTTGAAACCAATCACAATACATATTCATACATCTGACTTCCGTTCATAAGTTAATGTCTAGTTTTCAGTGCATAAAATAAATATATTGCCAAATGATCAAGTTTTCAGATTGCATCAAATAAGCTGAACAATCGCCATTTGGAAAGGAATAAAATCTTGATAAATATTTTTCTCGCAAATATGAGTACTTTAGACATTCAAACAAGAAATGAAATTCGTTTTCAATTCTGTTACGAGAGAGAGAGAGAGAGAGAGAGAGAGAGAGAGAGAAGAGAGAGAGAGAGAGAAGAGAGAGAGAGAGAGAGAGAGAGAGAGAGAGAGGGGAGAGAGAGAGAGAGAGAGAGACGCATAAGCGAAAGGAGTGCAGGGAACGGCGAGAGTGGGTGCGGGAAAGAGCATGTTTAGAACAATCTAGCAATCAAAAAACACCAAGGAGATGTCAGACAATCGATTTTGAAGCACCAGGGGAAAAAAAGAAAATAAAGCATAAATGGAGCGGGGGGGGGGGGGGGGGGGGGGATGCATAATGGTAGCCCAGTCACCACGGGTAGGGGGGGGGGGGGATGTCATGTAGATAATATAATGCGAATAAAAGCATAATGACAAGAGGGCAGCAGGTAGTAGGAAACACGTACTCACATGAGAGAGAGAGAGAGAGAGGCCTACTTGCCCTATACACTGTAACACTGTCTTTTTTCCCACTGGCTATGTTTTCGTTTCTTCTCAAGTGTCGAAACATTAAGGTGTAAGCTTCCGCTAGTTAGTGCACTTCATGGAGGCGACGACAACGGGAATTGCCGCTATCACGTAATGCCCATGAGTCGCTCTCCTCGGCCCAATTATGAATAGTCTAGAAACTTGTGACCCAGGTGTATAAGCAGGGTGCGACAAGTGAAGCCAAACACATGAGATTCTTCCTC
>CM065724.1:73040980-73043480 GCA_033310375.1 Conus canariensis
GAGATGGCAAGGGGAAGTAATGGCAACCGTGTGTTACTTCCATATTTCAAACTGTCTGACAGCTTGTCTCCCTTTGACAGCCAACCATATCAGGGGGTGGAATAGCCCATAAATGGAGATGCAGAAGAAGCACCATCATTTCACGTTAACTTTGGCTAAGCTGGGGAATCATGAATAAGGTTTGGGATTCTGCATGATACAGGGTCGAACTTTAATTAAGGACCACCCCGAAAAAAGGCCCTTTCTTTTTAAATTGGCCAAAAATACAAGCAATGCATTTTTTCGAAGAATTCGACTGGGAAAGGTTTAAGGGGTTAACAGAGTATTCCGCAAAGCTTGCGAAAGCTGTCTTATTGTCACGTGCGGCATGCAGAGGGGGGGGGGGTGTTGAAAGTTGCAGATTGTTGTCAAAATTGCTTGTTTTTTAAGCAAGAGTGAACACTGCTTCAAACGGTTTTTGCACTGAAATTCCAAATGCACGTGCAAAAACCAATGCATTGCAGAGCATTTTACTGACTGGAATGCCCCTAAAAGCAGCCCAACGTGCATAATTCTTCATAACACAAAAATGCCTCCAAGACGCAAGCTGTCTGATTTTGACCGGACCCGGGCGATTGCATGGCTGCAGGATCGAGTTGGCGTTCGAGAAGTGGCCAGAAGACTACAAGTGTCCCACTCCGTCATCATTCGGCTGAGAGAACGTTTTCAAGCCACTGGAACTGTCAAAGAGAGACCCCGTCCAGGCCAGCCAAAGAAGACCACTGCAAGAGATGACAGGTTCATCCGCAGACATGCTCTTCGGACCAGGACCACCACCTCCAACACCATCAGGCGTCGGCTCCAAGCTGCCACTAACACAGCAGTGTGTGAGATGACCATACGGCGGCGCCTCAATGCTGCCAACCTTCGAGCAAGGCGCCCAGTCCGGAAACCAAAACTGACTGCGGCCCACCGGGCACGTCGCCTGGCCTGGTGCACAGCTCATCGAACATGGACTCGGGCTCAGTGGCGGATGGTGCTTTTCACCGATGAGTCCAAGTTCCAGTTGAAGCCACGAGATGAACGCATTCGGGTGTGGCGGCATCCTAGGGAGCAGCTGGCAGATGACGTCATCCAGGAGGTCGTCGCTTTTGGTGGTGGCTCCGTCATGGTATGGGGGGGCATCAGCAGTCACCACAAGACTCCCCTGTACCATGTGGATGGCAACCTGAACGGCCAACGCTACCTGCAGGAGATTTTACGGCCTTTGGTTGTCCCAGCACTCCAGCAGATTGGGGCTCAGGCTGTGTTCATGGACGATAATGCCACCCCACATCGTTGTCGAGCCGTGAACACTTTTGTGGTTCAAGCTGGCATCACCAGGATGCCATGGCCGGCAAACAGCCCGGACATGAACCCTATTGAGAACATCTGGGGCGAGCTTGGGAGGAGAGTTCAAGAAAATCACCCTGTTCTGGCAAATCGACAGGAGCTGCTGCACTACCTGCAGCAGGAGTGGGCAAACCTCCCCCAGGCACTCATTACAAGAACAGTCAACACCATGAGGCAGCGCTGTGTGGATTGTGTGGCAGCACGAGGGGGGCACACTCGGTTTTGATCAGACTGTAAAGAAACACTCTTTTTGTGAATGTCATTTTGGGGGGTAGTCTCATTCAGGCTCCCCTGTCTAATCAGAAAGAATGATTTTTTCGATGAAAGTGACAAAATGTTGTTCACTGATAATGTAATTAAACATTTATAAAGTTTCTGTCGTTTGTCGGTTTTTCTTTCTATGTTTTGTGAGACTGTGTATAAGTGGTCCTTAATTAAAGTTCGACCCTGTATATACCGTATTATATGCAGCGTGACAGGAAAGCTTCGGCCAGTGTAAGAATTGTATGGCGCTTTGATCAATATTTTCGCTTTCTTTCCGAACGGGCATGTGCAGACGATGACGCGGCGTTTTGAGAGCTGTAAGGCATTTTGAGCTCTTTCCGTGTGCCGAAAAAGATACCGATCAGAAAATGTTCAACCTCTGTTCGAAAGCTGAGACACAGATACAAAGATAATTTCCACGGCAGTCTACAGTGTAGCAAGCTGGGCAGAATGCACCGTTGCCCAATACGTTGTGGGCATGGATGGAACTGGTAGTCTGCTGGTGATATCTGTGCCAGTGCCATAACCAGACAGGTGGCCGAACAGGTGCTGAAACTGAGTGATGTGAGCTGGATGGCTCTAGGTGTGATTGGAAAGGATTTGTGTGTGTCATATCAATTGTTGCTATGTGGTAAGCTGCCTCTTTACGCATTATATTAATATTTCTCACACCAGAACTGAAGTTGTATTTTCAAGACAGAAAATACATGGAAATGCTCAATAGTGAAATAATAATATAATAGAAGCAGTAGTAGTAGTAGTAGTAGTAGTAGTAGTAGTAGAAGTAGTAGTAGTAGTGGTGGTGGTAGTAGTTGTAGTGGTAGTAGTAGTAGTAATGGTGATGATGACGATAATGATGATGATG
>CM065724.1:73060980-73140980 GCA_033310375.1 Conus canariensis
AAAAAAAGCAAAACCACGGGGCTAACGAAAATAACAGGTCTGGAAAATATATGATGATTACACTAGTATCATCTGATTTGGACCAACGACACCCATTTCCAAATTACACCTATTCATACTGTTTGCTCCGGGGTTGTTTGTCCGCGAAAACGGATTCGTTAAAAACAAAAACACAGTTAGTGCTCCCTTGGCATCAAATAGAGATATACCACAGTCTACAATTCCGTGGTGTTCTCACCACTAAGGGTTCAACAACGGAATACAACAGCACCCCAAAGCAGGCAGTGAAGGGCAGAGAAGTCAAATGAAAGGAGAGTGTGGTAAAGAAATAACTTGCAGAAAAGCTAAAATCATATGTAAACCGTATAAAATATAAAGGTAATTCTTTGAATCTATGCTTGAGAATCCATTTAAGAATGCAGTGGAGGTCAACAAAGTGTCAACAGTCAGAATGGTCAGATCTACTGTTAGATAATCCCAGCATTGTCAGCAGCTAAGAATTGTGCAGGATAGCCTTTACGTGTGTGTGTGTGTGTGTGTGTGTGTGTGTGTGTGTGTGTGTGTGTGTGTGTGTTATTCAAAGTATTATTGTTATCGTCGTCGTCGTCGACGTCATCATCATCATCAAAATCTCTGCAACTCACTTTATTTTTTTCCTCGTTTAGTATATTCACCAAAAGCCTTTCTAGTACCCAGTATAAAAACTAAGGTATCATAATCTATTCACAACAATTTCTTTACCTTTGTAGTGCCGTCTCTTTGAATTTGACTACAGACCCAGTTTTCAGGGGGAGTGGGGAGGGGGTAACTCTACAAAATTAATGTTATCACACACACACACACACACACACACACACACACACACACACACACACACACACACACACACACTGAACACTATTCTTATTAAATTAAAAACCAAAAAAAAAAAATGTTACCCTCCTCCAGAGAGAGAGGCTGAGAGAAAGAGAGGGGGGAAGAGACATGGGGAGAGAGAAGGAGAGAGACATGGGGAGAGAGAAGGAGAGAGACATGGAGAGAGAGAGAGAGAGAGAGAGAGAGAGAGAGAGAGAGAGAGAGAGAGAGAGAGAGAGAGAGAGAAGGGAATGAGAAAGAGAGAGACAAAGAGAAAGAGAGAGACAAAGAGACAGAGAAAGACAGACATACACACACACACACACACACACACACACACACACACACACACACACACACACACACAGAGAGAGAGAGAGAGAGAGAGAGAGAGAGAGAGGGATGGCAAGTCCTGTTGTGAAGAGAAGACGTCATACGGTTGACAAAACAAAGCACCACACGCTAACTACATACACAGGGCGCCATCCGGATGACCTCTGGCTTCATCAGCAGCAGCAGCAGCTTCAGCAGCAGGAGCCAGGTCGGTGCCACTGTCGGCAGGCTCCGGGCAGGAGTCTGTCTGCAGCACCTCTGTCTGCTGCTGCAGGCTGGGTGCCAGAGAGGGGCGGGGCAGGCTGGGGGTGTCCACTACCGGTCCTGTGATTGACAGATGGATGGATAGATGGATAGATAGACAGGTAGATAGATAGGTAGATAGATAGGTAGGTAGATAGAGAGATAGACAGGTGGATAGATAGGTAGATAGATAGACAGGTAGATAGACAGGTAGGTAGGTAGACAGATAGACAGACAGGTGGATAGGTAGGTAGATGGATAGATAGATAGGTAGGTAGATAGACTGATAGACGGGTGGATAGATAGGTAGGTAGATAGATAGACAGGTAGGTAGATAGAGAGATAGACAGGTGGATAGGTAGGTAGATAGAGAGATAGACTGGTGGATAGGTAGGTAGATGGATAGACAGATAGGTAGGTAGATGGAGAGAGAGAGATGGTAGATGGATATATACATAGATGATGATGTAAGTGTGTGTGTGTGTGTGTGTGTGTGTGTGTGTGTGTGTGTGTGTGTGTGAAACAGACATACACAGAACTTAACACAAGCGGGTGCACTCACATACACCCCAAACCGGTAGACAGGTAGGTAGGTAGACAGATAGGTGGATAGGTAGGTAGGTAGATGGATAGATAGATAGGTAGATAGACTGATAGACGGGTGGATAGATAGGTAGGTAGATAGATAGACAGGTAGGTAGGTAGAGAGATAGACAGGTGGATAGGTAGGTAGATAGAGAGATAGACTGGTGGATAGGTAGGTAGATGGATAGACAGGTAGATGGAGAGAGAGAGATGGTAGATGGATATATACATAGATGATGATGTAAGTGTGTGTGTGTGTGAAACAGACATACACAGAACTTAACACAAGCGGGTGCACTCACATACACCCCAAACCGGTAGACAGGTAGGTAGGTAGATGGAGAGAGAGAGATGGTAGACGGATATATACATAGATGATGATGCAAGTGTGTGTGTGTGTGTGTGTGTGCGTGTGTGAAACAGACATACACAGAACTTAACACAAGCGGGTGCACTCACATACACCCCAAACCGACCCCCCCTCCCTCCCTCACACACACGCACATATATATATATATATATATATATGTATATGCGCACGCATGCACGCACACGCGCGCGCAAACACACACACACACACACACACACATATATATATTCAATTAAAAACAAAGCTTGCTCTTGTGTCTTAGATTGAAGAAAGAGGTGGAAGATACGCATTCACATCTGCAGTGGTAGATAATTCTGCCTAACTAACAGTATGTGCTTGAGTGGGTGAATGGGGAAAAATAAAATAAATGCTTCTCAAAATGAGCCTTCAGCAAGCTTATAGTCTCCAAGACGGAGACAAGTCTCCAATGGGGAGGAAACTCACTAACATATAACTCCTGGTCAGATACCGATATTTCGAAACCTGATTGTTTCTCCTCAGTGACCGCGGAAAGTGGTAATTTGACTGCTCTGCCTTTTCGGTTTTAAGAAGAATGCTATCCTAGAAAAGGCCGGTGTGCAATACCGTAGTATGTTTGTTGAGTTTTCAAAAAACCAACCAAAGGTGCCACCTAAGAAGCAAAAGAAAATCATGAAAGAGCAAAACAAGCTACATTTTCTTGTGAAAAGTAGAAAATATAAAAAGATAAGACTCAAGTGCTGAGGGCCAGTTCTTGGAATGAATCTGCAAGGGACTAAATTACAATAAACTAATAAATTCCAAGGATAAGTACCGAGCACCATTCCAGCAACTTACAGAGCAGCTTGGTGTTGCAATGACTGCAAGAAATATTCAATTATAAACAAAGCTTACTCTTATGTCTTAGAATATATTATATTACACACACACACACACACACACACACACACACACACACACACACATATATATATATATATTTGAGAAGCATTTATTTTATTTTTCGCCATTCACCCACTCAAGCACTTACTGTTAGTTAGGCAGAATTATCTACCACTGCAGATATGAATGCTTATCTCCCCCTATTTCTTCAATCTCAGACATAAGAGCAAGCTTTGTTTATAATTGAATATTTCTTGCAGTCATTGCAACACCAAGCTGCTCTGTAAGTTGCTGGAATGGTGCTCGGTACTTATCCTTGGAATTTATTAGTTTATTGTAATTTAGCCCCTTGCGGATTCATTCCAAGAACTGGCCCTCAGCACTTGTGTCTTAAGAGGTTATCTTTTTATATTTTCTACTTTTCACAAGAAAATGCAGCTTGTTTTGCTCTTTCATGCTTTTCTTTTGCTTCTTAGGTGGCACCTTTGGTTGGTTTTTTGAAAACTCAACAAACATACTACGGTATTGCACACCAGCTTTTTCTGGGATAGCATTCTTCTTAAAACCGAAAAGGCAGAGGAGTCAAATTACTACTTTTCGCGGTCACTGAGAAGAAACAATCAGGTTTCGAAATATCGGTATCTGACCAGGAGTTATATGTTAGTGAGTTTTCTCCCCATTGGAGACTTATCTCCGTCTTGGAGACTATAAGCTTGCTAAAGGCTCATATAGAGAAGCATTTATTTTATTTTTCCCCATTTACCCACTCAAGCACTTACTGTTAATTAGGCAGAATTATCTATCACTGCAGATATGAATGCTTATCTCCCCCTATTTCTTCAATCTCAGACATAAGAGCAAGCTTTGTTTATAATTGAATATTTCTTGCAGTCATTACAACACCAAACTGCTCTGTAAGTTGCTGGAATGGTGCTCAGTACTTATCCTTGGAATTTATTAGTTTATTATATATATATGTATATATACACATGCGCACGCGTACACGCGCGTGTACACACGCACACACACGAACCACTCACCCGCCCCTTGAGACGAAACCGCCATCCACTCCAAGGGTCGACCCTCCGATTCGCTGTCACCGATGGCCACATTGTCTCCCTGCACCTCCCGGACAGGAAGCCACAGTCGGGCGACGCCCGTCGGTGCACCTCCTCCACCCTCCCCCTCTGGAACATCCGGACTGGAACCGTCACCCCACAGAAGGCGCACTCCACGCTGTCCTGGAGACCCCCGGGGTCAACTGAGGATGAATTCAGGAGGAAGAAGCCATTGTGGGCGATGGGGAGGACGAAGACGTCTTTGGGAGGTTGGTACTGGTCGAAGGTGGCCAGGCGACGCCATTCGCTGCGGAAGTCGGCATCACAGCGTGCGGACTTGCCGTCACCTGCCGTCCCTGCTGCCGCCCCAGAGGATCTCAGCATGGAGACGACCCACTCCCTAAAGCCTGGCAGGATGCGGGACGCGCTGTAGTGCCTGGACAGCAATGTCTCTTCATCCTCACTCCCACCCTTCTCGTGTGATTTCATGACAGGCTGACGCTTGGCGGATTCTTTAAGAAAGGTTTCCATCGTGTCAGCGTCGGTATCGGCGGGGTAGGTTTCCCCGTACTTCTCTGTGTCTTTTAGTGTTAGGCTTTTGAACGGTTTGCGTTCTGACGACGATGGTTTGCAGTCTGTTTGTTGGGGTGGCTGAGCCACGTCTATCTTGGCCTGGTTCTTCTTCAACACTGAATGGTCATCGTCAGTGTCCCCGCCAATGGGTAGTACAAAGTTTCCGAAGTCCACGATTGGTTCAGAATGTCTGGTACAGCCTGTTGGGAGGTTGTCCTGAAGGGCTCGTTCAGCCATCTGATATTGCAGCAGAACTTCATGTTCTCCAAAATCCCAACAGGCCAGTCCTGTGCTTCTTTCTGTTCTTGCTTCAGCGTCTTCAAGATCAGCGCGTTCAGGTCTCATTGCTGCAAGTTCTCCCCTTGGGATCTGCTCTGCAAACATTGGAAGTCCAGAGTCTTGGACACCTCCTCCTGCTGCAGCATCTATACCGAGACTGGTCTGAGGTTGAGGGAAGTCTGTCTCCGATGGTCCCCTCTCACTAGCTTTCATATCAAGCAGATTCACTTGTACTCCTTTGTCAGTTCTGTCCAACCAGTTCACCTGCACTGCCATGTCCGTGGTATCAGGCCGGGAGTTCGCTCCTATTTCCCTTTCGTCTGTCTTCAGTGGTGTTTTGTCCTCATCTTCCCCGGTCGTGTAGCGCCCTACCGGACTGTAGGGGGCAGTACAGCCAGGTCCCCCAGGTGCTCCTCCTGACACGGGTTTGCTGCAGTCCTGGGCCTCCGCCACCTCTGGTTGCCAGTGTTGATCAGCATCCCCACGAAGGATGGCTTTCATCAAGAAACAACAAGAAATGAAGCCTAGAAGTTTAGATAAGACATATGTGATCAGCGAGCTGCGTGTGGCTGGAGTTTTATCCTCAGTGAAGCTCCCTGCTCGCTGTGACTCTCTGTCATGGAGTCCTGTGATTGCTTCCTGTGCAGGAAACTCCACACAAACGCTTTCTGCAACAACACGACGCGATTGTAAGTGTACCCGTAGAGTTATGTGCACTTGTTTACAAGTAGTACTCCTGTCTGGGATTGACTTCAGTGTGTTGGGAAGAAACCGCAACGGTCTCCATGCTTGATTTCCATACACACTCGCCGAAGAGCTTGCGCGCAAGTCAAAAACCATCAACGAACTCTCTACCGTTTCCCCGTAATCCCCTTCCGCCATGTTAGTGGTGCCACTGCTGTCTTCGGAACCTTCATCAGCAATGGAGTTCGGGGCAGGGCGGGTCGCCCTGGGTGTCCAAGCTTCCTCTGGTCCCCCCGTGTGCTTCATCAGACCCTGGCCGTCCTCTGGATGCACCATCGCCATCAGTCTTGTCAGGTGCCCGGGAAGAACCAACCTCGCTCGCCTTTCCTTGCGCAGGGCATCGTAACACATCGCCATGAGCTTTGGAACGGTCTTCTCTCTGTGTGTCCTCACTGTAGCAGAGTCTAAATTCTTGGACTTCTCAGCAATGAACGTGAAACCTCTCTCTGAGCAGCTGAACGTTGAATGTTGATTTGGGTGTGATGCCTCTTTTCCAATCTGGTGGCTGCTGAAAGAGTAATCGTACTGTTCCTGTTCCTGTTCCTCATCATCAGCAGATACAAAATGATCCACCTTCCGATAAAGACCTGTTAGTGGCCCGTCTTCCGAGTTATCATCCATGATAGCCGAAAAATACTGTAGATCCATCTGTAACAACAACAACAACCAAGAAATTAGAGGATCATGAGGCATTTTAACCTGTACCACCCCATCCACAGATTGAGCACCGAAAAGCTTAAAAAATAGAAATAAAGAGATTTCCAAACAGTTGACGCAATGATGACTGAAATACCGTCGCTGAGTCATGAGAACACACTTCATTTCTGGCGTTGAAACCTTTATAACATACTGTTTATCCAGTATGCATCGAACATTAAATGGTCATAAACCGAGAGGGCAGGGTGGAAGTGGGTGGGAGACCAAATCAGTCGGGGGTGCTTCGATTTCTTTCTTTTTTCAATTACAAAAAAAAAAAAAAATCTTCGGTGGCTTGGGCTTGTTCCAACCGCTGCCAGCGTGTAATATTCAGTCAATAAGTAAATGTGATCAAGGTAAATATAATGAAAGCGAAATGTTGAGCCATTATGTCGCTTGACTTACGTCTTCATGGAATGCCTTGTGCATGCCTGCACCCTATGTGAACACAGCGCAGGCTTCAAAGGGTGGTGCAGGGTTGCTCCCAGCTGGTTTGTTCGGCAGTTGAGGACAGTACTTCTCTGGGTCCCACTCTTAGCTTCGCCTGGCTTTTTTTTTTTTTTTTTTTTCCTCCTACCAAGACTAGCGTTGGTCAATAAGACGTTGTTCATCGCCCTAAGTCGGAACTGCCCAGAATTTTTTCCCTTGGGTCATCTGCTATGGCCTTTCATTAACAAGCACGCATTATACAACAACAACAACAACAACAACAACAACAACAACAACGAAGTTTTACTTAAGAATGTGACCCGTTGCTTTTATTTACCTGCTGTTTCCCCAAAGCTTTTAACAACATTCTGTTCTCAGACCTATGCTGACGTAGTGTCAGAACATCCTTTTCATCTCTGCCTATCAATTCATCTTCATCGATGATCTAAGCTGCATAATTCGTCCGGTTATCATAAGCTCTCTGGCGATTTCTACACAGTTGGTATGGCGTTGACCCGATGGCCGTCTTCGATGTCTTGGCCCGTAAACTAACTCGACAACCGCCGATCGAGTTTCCTCCCTTTTACAGAGCTGGGTGTCACGAGCGAATGAAGACACATCAGCATGAGAAGGCCATTGCCGCTGTCAGCGCGTGTTGCCGCCACATTTTCGGACAATTTTCGGCTGGTGTTTCCTTGTGTGTGTGTGTGTGTGTGTGTGTGTGTGTGTGTTTGTGTGTGTGTGTGTGTGTGTGTGTGTGTGTGTGTGTGTGTGTGTGTGTGTGTGTGTGTGTGTTTCTTTAACTGAGTCTTTCTAATGCCGAATCCTGGTATGATAGAGTCTGAAATATATGTTCGACAATACTGAATTTCACACACACACACACACACACACACACACACACACACACACACACACACACACACACACACAGAGGAGTAGTAGTAGTAGTAATGTCAATAGTATTGTTTATTATTATTATTATTATTGCTTTGTTGTTGTTGTTGTTGCTGTTGTTATTGTTGATGATATTAATGATGGTGATGATGTTGGTGTCATTAATTCTATTTCCATGAACATTATCTGTTGTTGTTGTTGTTGTGATGTTGTTTCTACTGCAGCTGCTGTGTTAGTAGTTTGTAGTCATGTAGATATGCAGCATAATTCATGTAAGCAATGTCCATCCATCCACATGTATGTTATTGCTGTAACATCACCAACATACTTACTTCCCCAAAGCGACTGCCGCTGTTTACAAGTACTACATTTTCAAAATACTTTGCTATTGTAAATGACTGTACCCGCTACACCAGTGCATGCGAGTGTCGATATGTGAAAGATTTATAATGTACTCATGCAGTCTGTATATGTGAGCCAGCGTACTGCTCATATAATCATTTATACCTTTGGGGGTTGGGGGAGGGGGGGAGTGGGTCTGGGGGTAGAGGGGGGTAGGAGTGGGGTATGGATAATGTTTTTGTTTCCTTCTTTCTCATTTTTGTTCTTGGCTTAAAAAAAAAATTCTTTGTTTCTTTCTTTTATTTCTTTTTTTTTTTAAATTTTTTTTTAAAAATTTCTTTTTCGTATAACCAACGCATTTTTTAATCTCTCTCTCTCTCTCTCTCTCTCTCTCTCTCTCTCTCTCTCTCTCTCTCTCTCTCTCCCCCCACCCACTCATCAACATTATCTCCTGTTACCCACTGCCGGGAAAACCAGCCTGATGTTTCAATACGAATATAATGCTGGGTGTACTTGAACATGGCTGCCTCATGAATCACTGTTCCTTTCTCCACAGATCATGCTGATAATACTAGTTTTGTAACTGATGCTTCTATATCCTCTTTCCGCGTAGGCGTGTGTGTGTGTGTGTGTGTGTGTGTGTGTGTGTGTGTGTGTGTGTGTGTGTGTGATCGTGCGTGCGTGCGTGCATGCGTGCGTGCGTGTGTGCGTGCGTGCGTGCGTGCGTGCGTGCGTGCGTGGTGTGTGTGTGTGTGTGTGTGTGTGTGTGTGTGTGTGTGTGTGTGTGTGTGTGTGTGTGTGTTTTCTATGTTAGTACCCTTAGTCCTTGAAGGGACAAGAGCCTAGATGGTGAAAAACGTCTTCTTGTTTATCTTTTACCCATGGGAATAAAAATCAATCAGTCAATCAATCAATCAATGTCTCTCTCGCTCTCTCTCTCTCTCTCTCTCTCTCTCTCTCTCTGTCTTTCAGACTTGGTGACAGAACTGCAAGCTAGAAGCTGTGTAGCTGGCCGGGGGAAACTTTGAAAAGGGAGCTATTGATAGAGTACACTCCACGATTAGGTGGCTTTGTTTATAGCCGCGCGCAGGCCTGAGCCAGTTTTCCGGGTTCACGTGACAGGTTACTCAAAACGGGAATTCTGAACATGAGTAAGGCTGACGGGAAAAACACTTGCGGATTTTCCCGATACGACAATGACTCATGCCTGTAATGGCCCATCCTTCAAAAGAGACACACTGCAGAGGACAGGGAGATCCATTATGAATACACAATACTCGGACTACCGGGGTAAGTGCGGAATACTGGTGTCCGTGACAGCTCAATGATTTCTTTTATGACTGATCAAATCTATCCTCTCTCTCTCTCTCTCTCTCTCTCTCTCTCTCTCTCTCTCTCTCTCTCTCTCTCTCTCTCTCCTTGTGTGTGTGTGTGTGTGTGTGTGTGTGTGTGTGTGTGTGTGTGTGTGTGTGTGTGTGTGCACGCGCGCGTTAATTAAGTCACTGTACTGTGACAGATAAGAATACGAATTAACACGTGCTGTATCATTTGATACTGGTACGAGTTTGTTCACGCCATGTGTCTTCTGTTTTATTTATGTATTTGTTAGTCTGGACATTTGTCTCAATAATCGGATTCTCTCTCTCTCTCTCTCTCTCTCTCTCTCTCTCTCTCTCTCTCTCTCTCTCTCTCTTTATGAAAAATATGACATTTTCCATTTTTACGTACTCTTTCCTTTTTTTTCTTTTCTCTCAGTTAAAAAAAAAAATCAGGACTTACAGAATAATTCATTTATCAGAATATATTAAGAAGAAGCTAAGGAGAAACTGAATATGTGGTTCTGTCAATCTCCCCCCCCCCCCCCACCTCGCCCCCCTCCGCACCTTTTACATGCTAGCAAGCAAACAATACAAACATAACTCAGTTACCATCGATGTCTTAAAACCAACTGATCTGGCTGTACGCATTTACTTATTTATTTATGTATTAATTTGTTTATTCATTTATCCATCTATCTCTTTATACATTGTCAGTTTCCTCCTTAATTCGTTATGTATGTATTTTATTTATTCACTTATTTGTTAATTCATCTGTCTATTTGTTTGTTTATTGATTTTATATATTTGTTTAATTAATCATTAATCAATTTATCTGTCTATCTATTTATTTACATGTTCCCTCCTTAATTCGTCCTGTATGTGAATCGACACGAAAGCTACAAACATTGTCAATCAGACAACTGAGAATGGAAACGTTTGCGCTTTTTTTCCCCCACACGTCAGCAGCATTAAGACCACTTGCGTCGCTTTCAACAGCTGTAATACCCCACCTCCACTCCACCACCTCCCCCACGCCTCCCCTCTCTACCTACAAGACATCAGCGTCCCCACCGTAATCCATCTCTTTTCGGTTCTTTCTCTGTCTAAAACACTGTTTGAAACTAACATCACACGTTCGGTTCTTTCTCTGTCTAAAACACTGTTTGAAACTAACATCACACGTTCGGTTCTTTCTCTGTCTAAAACACTGTTTGAAACTACCATCACACGTTCGGTTCTTTCTCTCTCTAAAACACTGTTTGAAACTAACATCACACGAACCGTTGAAGCTTCGTTTCTTCCATTCTTTCTTAAAATCAGTTTATCCTTGTCGACGTCACTACTTTTCGTTATATATCAACACACTCACTTACTGCCTTTTTGGATGAGAGAGAGAGAGAGAGAGAGAGAGAGAGAGAGAGAGAGAGAGAGAGAGATGTGTGTGTGTGTGTGTGTGTGTGTGTGTGTGTGTGTGTGTGTGTGTGTGTGTGTGTGTGTGTGAAACAGGAAGATTTCAATATGGTGAATACACCATAAATGACACTTCATAAACATAAAATCAGTATAGTCAAGTCGAAAAAAATCGTTTGAACAAAGCTTAGAGTATTTGATCTGTAAATTACACACACACACACACACACACACACACACACACACACACACACACACACACACACACACACATCACATCACACACACGCACACACACACACACACACACACACACACACACACACACACACACACACAGACACACACAGACACACACACACACACACACACACACACACACACACACACACACGCACACACACATACATTCTCACCATTATGACACCAAGACATAATGCTGAAAATGAAGACTTACTGAGAGAGAGAGAGAGAGAGAGAGAGAGAGAGAGAGAGAGAGAGAGAGAGAGAGAGAGAGAGACTCGGGCAAATCGACTCAAAACGGACTCTCCTCTCTCTCTCTCTCTCTCTCTCCACACACACACACACACACACACACACACACACACACACACGCACACACACACACACACACACGGACAAATCGACACAAAGACAGACTCTCTCTCTCTCTCTCTCTCTCTCTCTCTCTCTCTCTCTCTCACACACACACACACACACACACACACACACACACACACAGCGTAAGGCTAAAACACGGACAAATCGACACAAAGACAGACTCTCTCTCTCTCTCTCTCTCTCTCACACACACACACACACACACACACACACACACACACACAGTGAGGCTAAGACACGGACAAATCGACACAAAGACAGACTCTCTCTCTCTCTCTCTCTCTCTCTCTCTCACACACACACACACACACACACACACACACACACACACACACACACACATGTCACTGTTGTCTTACCAGGTCGTAGTAAGTGATAAACAGAGCAGTTGTTCCTACATGAAGACAGGTCTACAACACGGTAGCCCAAAATGGCCGCACAAATTGTTCAGAGGTCACTTCTAGATTGATTGTACCTTTTTTTCCCCTCTCTCTCTCTCTCTGTGTACTGCAAAGCTCCACGTATTCACAATGAATCCATATGGCAATGCAGCTTGGGTTTGATAAGTTCCGAAGAGAAAACCTAGGATGTAAAACCCGCGCAGCTAGTTCGTTACCTCGTACAGTTTCTGAGAAATGAGTTCCTGGTAAGAAACGCGGAATTAAAAATGACGATTTTGTCCCACAGTTTCTAATTTAAGAACGGGAAAACCCAGTATTAAATGGCTGTGATTTTTTTTTTTCCCGCCTAGCTAGTGACTACTTCTTGGTGATCGGTTTTCACTGTCTCGAATGTTGTTCTTGTCTGTAGAAGACCAAAGCAATTTGTTTGTTTCTTTCGTTCGGCAGCATAGTAATTTTTCGGTTAAGTTTGTGCTGAAGTCACCGGAAGTGATGTTGATTGGTATGCAGACCAACCGGAAGCTGAAAGCAGACGTATTTTTAGGTAAGGGTGATTGCTTTTGCTCGATTGGTTCAGAGCAAGCACTCCAACGAGAATCTTAGGCAAGTGTGTGGGAGCTACGCTAACCGCTGACCCTGAGCTGTCGCGGTCAAATTCGTTGCACGGTCAAATCCGTTGCTGGTATACCAACTTAGCCAAAAATGACGTTGCTGGTATACCAATTCAGCCAAAATGACGTTGCTGGTATACCAACTTAGCCAAAAATGACGTGAGCTAACAGCAATGCACACTGTACTCCCTTGCGGATGCAGCCTACTCACTCATTCCCAGAGCCGCGCCCATGGCACGCGTTGGCTGTCACACAGCTAGTTCCAGCCAGGGAACTGATTCCAGACAGCGCGCGCCTTCAGCAAAATTCCCTTGGCACTGGAAGAGGCTGTTTATCGTACTTTACTGGTATGCTCTCTCTCTCTCTCTCTCTGTCAGCGAGACCAGAGATAGTTCGGGCAGAGGCACTCTGGGTCTCACTGAACGCGCGTAAAGCAGATAAGACACTACTTTTGGTATGTATTCGTTCACCAAGCGGGAGAGGGTGCCTTACTGTGTTACTGAACCATACCAAGAGAAGTGACCATACCCCAAATAACTGGCAGGAGAGTGGGTTTGTAACATACGGTGGGTTGTAGTTCTGGCTCTTTGTGTTAGCATTGACATATTTTGTCGTTTTAGGCACTTGGATAATTTTAATGGAGAGGGTCAGTGATTGTGGAACGAAGGGGGTAAGGGAGGAGTTGGGGTTGGGGCTGTATGGATTTACTACTACCCCCGGGGGGGGGGGGGGGGGGGCATTTTGGACACATGCCCTTTTTTTCACCCGCCGGTGAGTGAGCTGGAGCGTGGAGTAATAATGGTACACCGTGCTCGCGCTGGCTTGAGTGGTCAGCCAGAATCAGAACCAGAAACAGAACAGACACAGTGCACCGAAGCTGGGGACCACTGTTGACCCGGCTTGCCATGGTGTATATGGGCGTATATGCATGTGTGCGAGTGTGTGTGTTTGTGTGTGTGTGTGTGTGTGTGTGTGTGTGTGTGTGTGTGTGTGTGTGTGTTCGTAAGTGTGTGCACGCGTGTGGGTGTATACGAATGTGTGTGTGTGTGTGTGTGTGTGTGTGTGTGTGTGTGTGTGTGTGTGTGTGTGCGCACACACGTATATGTACATATACGTGTGCAGTTGTGCGCATGCAGGAGCATGCTCACACAAGCCCACAGGTCATACACATGCACATCTGAAACACACACACTCACATGCACACACACACACACAGTTTCAGTTTCAGTTTCATCAAGGAGGCGTCACTGCGTGCGGACTAGTCCATATACACTTCACCACATCCACTAAGTTTTGAGACCACACTATGCATGATTTTAAGCTGATGGATAAATGAATTAACAATTAAGATGAGACCATTGAAGAAGAGGGTCTCGTGGCTACGACTCGGCGGATGTCTGACCTACGCATTAGCCCAACGTGCTGGTCAGACCTTGAGTGCCTACCTACCATTTTTTTTCTTTTCTTTTTTTGTTTTGCGTGTGTGTGTAGTGAATGTACACGTGTGTGTATGATGTGTGGGCATGGGCCCATGTGAGTGCGTGGGCACATGTGTGTGTGTGTATGTGTGTGTGTGCGTGCGTGTACGTGTGTGTGCGTGCAGGCATGTGCGAGCGTTCATGTGTGTGTGCACGTACGTGTGTGTGTGTGTGTGTGTGTGTGTGTGTGTGTGTGTGTGTGTGTGTGCCTCCATGTATGTGCGCATGTGTGTGCGTGTGCATATGTCTGTGAGTGTGTGTGTGTGTGTGTGTGTGTGTGTGTGTGTGTGTAATTTGTGGGTTTGTGTGAGCACACGGATCTGCATATATCTGCATGTGTGTCAGTGTGGACGTGCACATGCACACATGTATATATGTGTGTGGGTAAGAGCGAGCGAACGTGTGTGCATATGTTCGTATGTGTGTGTGTGTGTGTGTGTGTGAGCATGCGCACGCATGTGTGTGTGTGTGTGTGTGTGTGTGTGTGTGTGTGTGTGTGTGTGTGTGTGTGTTGTGACTGCGTGCATGAATGTTGAGAACACACACACACACATACGCACACACACACACACACACACACACACACACACACACACACACACACACACACAGCATACACTGGCACGCACAAATGGGCCCGTGTCCACACACTCATGCACACACATATGCACACACATACACACACGTTTACACTCACCACACAGTCTAATATCACCTAGTCTAATATCACCATTGTTGTGAACAGACGTTAAATTAAATCAATCAATCAATCAACTCACCACACAAACACACATAAAATCACAATAATGGCGCAGGCAATGTGAGGTAGGTACCCGAGGTCTGATTAGCACGTTGGATTAATGCGTAGGTCAGACATCTTCTAAGTCGCGGCCATGCGACCCTCTTCTTAAATTCTCTCATATTAGTCATTGATCCATTTATCCATCAGCTTTAAATCGTGCACAGTGAGGTCTCCAAATTTAGTGGATGTGGTGTAGCGTATATAGATTAGTCCGCACATCAGAGCGTTGGACTAAGACATCTGCTAAGTCGTGGCGATGAGACCCTCTTCATGAATTCTCTCATCGAAGTCATTATTTATCCATCAGCCTTAAATCATGCACAGTGTGGTCTTGAAACTTAGCGGATATGGTGTAGCGTATATGGACTAGTCCGCACGCAGCGACACCTCCTTGAGGAAACTGAAATTGCCATGATCTATTACTATTTTTATAAATGACCTTCCAGACGAGGTAAATAGTTTTTGCAAAATTTTTGCTGACGATACAAAAATATATGACAAATCAGATAACTATAATAGTCTGTAAGAAAATTTAAATTGCCTCCAAAACTGGTCAGACAAGTGGAATCTGTATTTTAATGTTGAAAAATGTAAAGTTTTGCATGTTGGCAAAAACAATCCAGAACATGAATACAACATGAAAATGGATGGTGGAAATAGGCTGGTACAGAAATGGGAGGAAGAAAAGGATCTGGGTGTAATCGTTGATAAAGATTTACTTTTTGATACTCACATTCAAAAGTGTATAAATAAAGCAAACCAAATGATTGGATTAATAAAAAGAACTTTTATTTACGTAAATAAAGAAACGTTTCTAAAAAAGGTATGGTTAGACCGCATCTTGAATATGGCAATATAATCTGGTACCCACACTTGAAAAGACAGTCAATAGCAATCGAAAGAGTACAGAGAAGAGCTACTAAAATCTTGCAAGAATGTACAAATATGTCTTATACAGATAGATTAAATTACTTAAATTTGCACTCTTTAAAAGGTAGACGTATTAGAGGGGATTTGATTGAAGTGTTCAAAATATTTCACCAGCAAACGGACATACAGTGGGACTATTTTTTTGAGGCTGCTAAAACAGATAGAACAAGAAATTCGGAAGGCAAGATATTTGTTAAGCAGTTTCATACTAATATGGGGAGATTCACGTTCAGTAACAGAGTTATTGCTAACTGGAACAATTTGCCAACTGCACTTAAATTTGCTAATAATACTAATGTTTTTAAGAATTTGCTGGACGAAGACTTGAAATTTAAAGTACAGTTTAGAAGCTTTGATGAATAAGTAGGAAAATTTATATTGCATGCATTTCAGCCCTGTCATAAAAGTAAAATAACACGAGGAGACATTGAAAGGCTTAACGGCCTATGTATTAATTACGTCCCTGCACTACTACCACTACTACTACTACTACTACTACTACTACTACTACTACCACTACTACTACTACTACTACTACTACTACTACTACTACTACTACTACATGATGACTTTAGTACTGCTGCATGAACATTCGGCTTGAAGTTTCAACCAACGTTCTTATGCATGAACATACAGCTTGAAGCCAGGGTTCTGCTGCATAAACAAACTTGCTGACACCAAAAGCTTCTGCTGAATGAGCGTGCTGTTTGAAGGCAAGGTTCTCAAGAAGGCATGAACGTAATGCTTAGAAGGCCATCAAGTTCAGTCTTGACAGCTATATTTTCGTGAAGTAAACACGCTACAAGCCAACTTAGACAGAAGCACGAAAATTGAGTGGAACGAAATGTTGTTAGATGAATTAAGTTTGCATTCACAGTGGGTCATCATAGAATGAGCTTGATATATACTATTTACTACTGGACGAGCTCGACCGCACATGATATGCATGATGGTATGAATCTAAAACGTGTGCAGGTTTGGTTGCAAGGTTGAATAATTCAGTGGCTATTGCTTGAGGGTAACCTCCCTTGGAGTAACGGATCTAAAGATGGCGCTCAACCAACGAACAGAAGTTGTATTGTGTTCATGTTGTGTGGAAGTTACGTTAGCTATGACGCAACATAACAGGCGATGGGGATGGAAGAAAAGCACACATGGGTTGGTTCTTTGCTTTGTGAATCACAGCATTAATAGCTTGTAACGAAACCTCTCAGTGCATATTTATTTATTCTGGTTATATTGGCTTAGGGCTGATGAACAGGTCGGTTAGGCCTACATGATTTCTAGATCTTCAAATCAATAGCCACGTCGTCTCCATAGACTTTAAGCTTGCCATGCCAGTAATGTTGACAAGAATGCAACATGGATGTGGAAATGGAGAGGACATTGAAACTGAGGTCAGCATGGGAGGAGGGCATGTTATGGAGGATCAATGAAGATGAGGATGATAGATAACATAGATAGGGAATGGAGATGCCTTGTGATCTTAGACTATATGACAAGGCTGTACTCTAACTTTCCCTCATTACGTCTTGGTGTGAAAAAGCCTGAGAGATAAACACACCTGCGCTAGTCATGAAGTGGATAAGATTCAACTGTGCGGTTTCAATTCCCTCAAATGAAGCCACGGTACATTCAGTTAGCAGGCCTAGCTGGCTGGTGGCAAAGAAGTCCAACAAATGAATGCTTGAGATGGGACCGGAAACAACAGACTAGCTACAGTGGCTGTAGGGAGGAACTGTAAGGACACTTGGACAGCATATTTTCATAAAGGCCTGCAGTTCCCACCACCTCCCCCAGCTGCTGCCTCCTCCCCCATCTCCTTTCCAAACAATGTTTCAGCTCTTTACTCCTTACACTCCAAAGGGGCTGGGTTGCATCCAGGTCATGACCCCTGGATGCTTTATTGTCATCTCTTCCCTACAAACACACTGCCTTTGTGCTAATTCCAGTCTGCAACAGATGATTGGAAACCCTAAGGCCAAGTTTCCTTAGAATGGATATATATCTTACCCATCAGACACCTAAGCTTTGTTAGCTTTGTCATCCTAAACTAGGTCCAGCTGGGACTTTTCAGTTGCCACTGCCATTGCCTTTAGGGCTGTGATCCTCTTCTTACTGGCAAGCGAGAGTTGTTTCAAAAGCATATGCAGATGTACCAACAAACCTCTCAGCTCCAACTACTATGGCGAAGACTATGGCTTGAAAGCCAAATACTCTAAAGCTGCTAGCTAGACTGGCACACGTCTCGGTGTTGTAGGCCTGCTGAGCTTCTTCCATAATACTTCTGCTTTCATTTTACACAGTTGTTATGTTAATTCATTTTAATGAACCAACCTGAGTGAGGTACTATTATTGGTCTCATGCCAATCTTTCTTATGATGTCTGGTTGATCTGCCCATCCTGGAAGCCTGGTGGGTCTGTGGCGACTGCCAGCAGCTAGTCATTGACCTCATTTAGTAGGCTTTCTGTGCTCTGGATGTCACAGCTGTTCTAGACCCCCACATGATGGGGTTTCAAAGTGAGGCGACTGCAGGCGGAAGTTGAAACAAAATTAACTGAAGAATTACTGTACTGCCAAATTTAAGAACAAATTATGAAACAAACACTTGGTGTTTCAACTCCTTTGGTCTTCTTCAGGCAAGACGAACAACATTCAGGACAAGGAAAATGCAGGATGAATAGACAGTCAGTTGTCTTCTCAAAGTGGGTGCAAAACGGATGGGGAATGGGAACGAGGCAGCTGGGAGGGGAGACATTGTGGGTTAAAAGAAATAATAATGCTAAGATAACAGAAAATTATTGCCACTACTGTTAATACTGAGAATGATGGTAGTGTAATTATAGAGTACTTATATTATCATAACAAAGATGATAATGATATGGCTATAGCAGCAATAGTAATAATAATAATAATAATAACAATAACAATAATAGTGATAATGAAAATGATGATGATGATAGAAAAAAGAAGGGGGAGGGGTAAGAGAGGAAGAAGAAAGAGGAGAATCAGGATATAGATCATGAGAAAGACAGAATCTAAGAAATATACCAATGGCTGTAAGTTAAAGAACAATAGTGATCATTATCAATATCATAAAATGATGATAGTAATGATGTCAGAAATAGGAAAGATGATAGGCTGAAATCGAAGAAATCACTCATGCATACATAATATTGATAATACTACTATTGGTAGTTGCAACAGCTACAGTAATAGTAACAACATTGATAATGATAATAGAAGGAAAAATATCATTGCTGGTAGTAATAATGATAATTATGCCGTAATTGTAATATTGAAATGATGATAATCATAATGATATTATTAATTTTAAGAATGATTCTTAGTTTAGTCTCCCCAAAATAAGGACAAACAAGTTACAAGACAGTTTGTCTTTGTCTATGGTGGACTCACTAAGAATTGTTATGCCTGCAGTCACCTCACTTTGAAACTAATTGACATTAATAATGCTAATAAAAATAATACTGAAAAAAAAATTTAATGGTGTTGGTACTACTGCTAATGATAAGGACAGGATTAATGATAATGTGACAGTGGTAGCTATAATCATAGTGATAATAAGAATGATAGTAGCAACAATGACAGTGATGATGATAATGATGATTGATAGTTAAGATAATAATGATAGTTTTGACAACACAATGATAGTGGTATAGTGGTAATGATTATAGTAATATTAGTAATAATAATAGTGTATAGAAAAGAATAGAAATAATAGGTGAGTAAAAAACGAAAAGTACTGTTGGAACAGGGAGATGACAGAAAAAAAAAAAGGGGGGGGGGGGGGGGAGGGGCGCACGCGCGCGCGCACACACACACACACACACACACACAGAGAACAGAAAGAAGGTAAAATGTAAGTAGAACAGGTAGTTTATGTAACTGAAATACACATCTGTAGGCACAGATTGATATTACAAGTTATCTGCGCATGCTTAGCGCGAGTACAGTGAAACCACTGCATTGACAGCAACAAAAAAAAAGAAAGAAAAAATTAATCTTAAAAATCAATATTCATTTGGGATGGATAACTGCCAAATTTTACTGGGAGCTTCTCTAATTTGTGTTCATTTATGTTTTTATCACAAAGGATACCCTTATTTCAAATGTGATTTCCCCCCCCCCCCCCCAACCCCACCCCACCCACCCAAACCCATGCCCTTTAAGACATTTTTGTGACAGGAGGCAAAAATCATCATTTTTTTTTTTTTTTTCTTATCACATGTGTATTAGTATCAGTAAAGCACAAATTTAGTCTTATAGCAATGTTAATGAGTAAATAATAATGCAGCCTATGTCAGTGCATGTATATGTGTATGTTGAACAGCAATTTGCAGTTCAAAACAGTCAACAAAGAATGCAGGAGTTGTTGATAGGAGAGAAAGAGAAAAAAAAGAGGAGACGTGGGGTGAAGGCTTGGATGAGAAGGGGGAAGGGGGTTAGAGGGACTGGGTGAGAAATGGGAGGAAGCATGCAGTGGGATGTGGGAGGGGTGGGTGTGGGTGTGGGGGGAGGGACATAGGGAAATGTACACACAGTGCCACACACATGCACAAGCACATGTACACATAAACACACAATAAGCACATAAACACACACACACACACACACACACACACACACACACACACACACACACACACACACATCTCTGCCACCACTATCACCAGAACCGCCCCCCCCCCCCCCCCCCCCCACACACACACACTAATATGAACATATCCTGATCTGGAGACTTCTTGGCAGCTTGTTGATCATCTGCATACCAGAAGAACAGACATAAATTAACAGTTTTAGAGACATACTACATGTTATTCTGAAACCTGTACAAAACAACAAGTTAAACAGAACATCCCATCGACATCCACCTTCCACCCATACACCCCACATCATTTCACCCTACTCCCACAACTTGCTGTTGTTTCTACCACTCACCTCTGCTGGGCTGCTAAAGAGTCCATCAGATGTTACAGTTTCCCAAGACTGAGAGGGGATGGAGAGAAGTTTGTGTGTGTGTGTGAGGACTGGAGGGGAAGAAGAACAGTGTGTGTGTGTGTGTGCAGGGGGTCGGTGGTGGTGGGGTGGAGGGGGGATGGGGGGGGGTGGTGGGGCAAGGGAAGGAGAAGAGGAACACGCACACATACACACACACACACACACACACACACATACACACACACACACACACACACACACACACACACACACACACGTGCACACACACGTGCACACACTTCTCTCTGCAGTGCATGGACTTATTTTGTTTATATACTGGACAATTATTAGCTCCTAAAATACCAAGAAAAACAAAAGCCAAGAAGGAATCTCGTTATTTTTTGATAAGACAAAAACATTACTAAAAAAAAAATGAGTAAGTAAATAAGAGTAATGGTGAAAAGGGGAACTAAATGCCAGAATTTAAAAAGCCAAACAAAAACACTAGCAAGGTCCCATCCTTTATCAAGCCTCATTATTCAAGGGTTTCGACTGAAAACTGACGTCAGGGAGGGCGTAATGTTAGTTTTAAACGGAGGTTGAAAAATGTCAAAATTCATGTACAGGCCACATGGTACAATTAGGATTTTGCACCAAATCACAATATAATCTGTAAGTGTTTTGAGGCCTAGCGTAAGTTTGAGCCAGCATTTGATATTAAACTAATAGTTGGACACAAGAAGAACACCCACCCCCCCCCCCCCCCCCCCCCAGTCATTTCATTTGTTTGGGGGGATTTCCACACATGACATCATTAACAATCGTCAAATACATTACCTACCCCAGGTCATAGCTGATGTCACATTTCAGGCCTTCACAATCACCGGTGACCCTATCTTTGCGCCAGGTGGTCTCTCCCGAAAAGTCTCATTCCTTTGCTTTTAATCTGTGGGGTAGGAAGGACCTGGCTTGTATTTTTGATGTCCGCATGAAAGAAAACTTTCAAACATAATAAAACACTCACAAAACAATCTAATTGTGCTAGTCTTTAAATATCCAACTCCATGAATAAGGCCTCACTTGGTGACAGCCCTTTTCCCCGAAGATGGAGTATGGCTGCCTTAATGGCGGGATAAAAAATGGTCATACACACGAAACTCCACTCCCTTTGTTGGGCAGATGTCTATACAGGGAGTGTCCGCAGGAGTATCAGCCTGCGTACGCAGAAGAAGAAGAAGAAGAAGGTGACAGCCCTGATATGGCCCTTTGTGGTCGGCTGGGCTATAAGCAACATTACCTATTACCAAATAAGGCCTGAGTGCACTATTTTATTGGTGTGCAGCCAACCTGAAAAATCCTAATTGTGGAGTGTGGCCTGCAGGAAGTGACGACACGACAGGGGGAGTCCCCATCAGTTATTCTTGGCCTTTTGGCTGCGGAACCTTAGTTTCGTCTCAAGATTTGTTGTTGGTAAGGCAACTGAATGTTTGTATAGTACGAGCGTAAACGATTTTCTCAGATCTGACAATGACGCTGACAGGGTAGGACGTATGATCGCGGTTGGTTCACTGTTCGATCTCTGTCTCTGTTAGGCCATTTAATTTTGACACGAGCAAATACAAACGTGCGTCATCTTCTTCAGTTGAGGACCCACGCTCAGTTTGTCGATCGTTCCGGCACGTAAGTGAATGCAGTTTTATGACATTCTACAAAAACGTCCCGTCAGATGCAGCTTTTGCTTCAAGATTCCGGCTACAGTGACGCACATATGTTGTGCATGTAAGATACAGGCGAGCTCGGAAGCGCCCCTCGCTTGAGAAGTGTGTTTACTATAGGTCAGGAAAACCAAGCATTGAAGCAGACGAACTGCAGCAGTACGACTAGGGACAGGTATCTCAGCTTGTAGTTTATGCATGAGTACCATTGTGCTGAGTGGGCGAGTGCTTGGACCAGCAGTTCATAGGAACCGTTTTGAAACAGTACTGTGACAGAACAGTCATAGTCAGTTACAAGAGTATTGATTGACGACTTCCACTACATAGTCCAAGGGCCACACCACCAGAAAAGGCCTAGAAAATGAAAGTGTCGGCTAGGTCCCCCGCATTGAAATTTTTTGATTGATTTGCAAAGAGGGTCAGTAGTGTATTACTTTTTGATATACTAGAACTTTGAACTCAGTCTAGTTTGTGAGAAATATGCATTTAAATGTGATACTTTCAGTCAAAAAGACAAGTATTTTTTAAACAAGCAAAATCTGAAAAAAAAGGCATATGACATACTCCAAACCAACTTTCAGACACCTCAGGTAATAAAATAATGTAAGGTCTGAGGTACTGGGTTCATAACAGGCACAAGAAATGCAAAAAAGAACATAAAAGATAGTTTTCAGTTTACCTGATTCTGAGAAAGAATTATGTCCCTTAGCTGAACTGATGCAGTCCTTATGTGCACATAATATATTTCCATTGAAATCAGCCCACATTCCATACAGTTCAAGTCAAGCATAGCACAAATATTCACTGAATTATTTTCACATTCTATTTTTGTTGTCACTTTAGATGACTGTCCACTGGTGAAAATATAAATTTTGGCACATATTGCTTGATCACAAACAATGACTGTTTTCTGGTCTAAATGTTCAGCAAAGTCCATGCTTCTGCAGAGGATAGTGTTGACTGTTGACATGTCTGTAGCACTGCCATCAGTGACTGGAAGATATGTCACAGAAGCACAGGCTGGCTCCTCCTTCTGAACAGCTGCATTAAATCCAGTCCAGGGTGGCAAAGGAAGGCTTTCAAGTGGCCGGGCGCATAGCTTGAGCACAAAATACAACATGTCTTGTTTTACAATGGTCACTTTGGCATTTTGTTGTGCAGCATCAGTAGAACCTAGTTCTGCAAACTGAGGATCTGTCTTCCTCTTTTTAGAGAAATACATAATGTTAGTCTCAGCACACTCCAGTTTTCTTTTCCTGGATTTCAATGTTAGAATTATGGGTAGTGGCATTTTCCACAAATGTAGCTGGCAAAGGATGTTGTCCACACTGAATTGCAATCCCATTCACACAGTGTGTTGTGTTTTGTCCATTCATAGTTTCTTCTTGGAAGTCAGTGTTGTCCCAAACCAGTGTTATATACTGAGACCTGTTGATAGAAGATGGCACTGGATTTCTCATTTCAGCTTCAGTGATAGAAGTCTCCACTCTCTGAAGTGTTGTCTGTGAGGTACAATGCCCATGCCCATTCAATATGTTAACAAGTCTTCCTGATCCTGTTATGTGTCTTTCCGCCATCCCAAGCATGATCTGCTTTGGTGTGGTGTAATTCTTGTTTGCCAAGGAAATAATGTCCTGTGAGATGGATAGTATCTTTTGCTTTACATGTCATGGAACATGTACATGATCCTGTTCAAATTAACATGTGAAACCACAGATCCAGGCAATGAAGTTGAATAATTCAGCATGAACAATTTTTAAAAGATTGTCTTCATTTCCATCATCTGAAGAAGGCCATGAAGCTATTTCTGGAGTTGTAGAGTCTGTATCAGGTGTATCCTCTGGGCCTTAAGATCCTGAGTATAGATGACATCATTGTTAGATTCATTGCTCTCTAAGTCACTGTCTTCTGATTCATTACTGTAGTCAGTTTCAGTGTCTGTGCTCATAACAATGCTCTGCCCAGCACTGGAAAAAAAAAAACACCACCTGTGACTTGCTTTTGAACCTTTGACCTGCAAAAACAATGTAAGAGTATACTACCTGAAGGCATGTTTTCAAATATGTGCTTTTACATTGTTTGCTCAAAGAAATATTTTCCTTTTCTTGACATATTTGCCTAAACAGTCTGTTGAGCTTAGTGATGGTGGCAATTCTTCCACCCATCTGCAGCTGTGGTTCTATAACATTCATACAGAATGAATCAAAAGATTTCTGCAATGGGCGTGGTGAACACAGGGTAGAAGTTGACTCGGATGAACCATCACAATCAGTTGTTTTGGCCTTCACTGTCCCCTTGGAGCTGTATGCATCAGATTCTGTACCAGGAGTTGTGATACCTGTGAGAGCAATGAAGATTAATATTAAAACTAAGACAAGAGGCTCAGAGTGAGGGAGGGAGGGAGGGAAGGGGGCAAAAGGAGAGGGAGGTGACAGGGAGAACAGGGAGTGAGAATAATAGAAAAGGTTTTGAAATATATATAAAATACACTGGTGAATTCTTAAAAAAACAAAATAAATAATAGCAACATAACTGCAGTCACCATCATCATCCCCATTATCATCGTCACTTAATAAATACAATAACAAAAACCACCACAGCAACCGATAACTCTCAAAAGGCAGTAATACTGACACCAAAGTAAAATGGGGTAAGGAAGAAAGTGGATTGAGATTAGCATACCATGAATATGGAAAAAAAAGGAATGCACTATAGTGAAGTTCCACTGAAAAAAAGGAAGCCTGAGGGTGAAGGTACAAAAAGAATGTAAGACTAGGAGGAGAATGGTGACTGGATGAATGAATATGAAACAAAACTGAAGAAGCATTGTAACCAAAAAGGATGTTAGATAAGATAATGTTTCTTATAGCCCAGCCGACCGCAAACGGCCACATCAGGGCTGGGATGTTAGATGACGGGGAAAAAAATCTCAAATGAGAAAGTAGGTCTAACTTACTTTTTTAATTTGTTCTCAAACAAGGATCTATGAACATTTTCTTTCTGCATCTGTCGGTCTCTTGAGCACACCACCCATGTGCACAGTGACACAAATACAATGACACCTGTCATACACTTCTCAACAAAAACAAGAACAGCAGCAACACACACTCACACACACACACACACACACACACACACACACACACACACACACACACACACACACACACAGGTGGCCAGCATGCGCGAAAGAGAGAGAGGTCTTCAGTGTGAAAATGGGGTGAGCATGTGAACTTACTTTGCCTCCACAGCTAGAAAGTCTGGTCTGTACTGAATGTCATGGAGGACATCAGCTCTCTGAAGACTGACAACGGCATCATAGAATCCTTCTGCTGAAGGGCCTCCCTGTTGGTATCAGATAAACCGATTACATATTAATGCATATTTATACACAGACACACACACACACAAACCACACACACACACAAACCACACACACACACACACACTGCTAATGTTTTAACCAGTCAGGATATACAACTATGCATTCAAATACCCACGCCCTTACATTAAATGTGAAATTTTAATATTCACACACCCATCAAAAGTAAAAACTTACCTATGCTACATGTAAATCATTCACATGACATTAAAATTTATGCTGATTGTCTTAATGTCGGTCACATCTTTCATTTCTAGAAAATAAAGCTACATACCAAATTACCAAAATTTTGCTTTTCTTGATTCTGCACACTGCATAGATTTTTAAATGCAGAATTCATGCTTTGTAACATCTGTTTTTGATGATCAATGCTTATTATTATTATCATCATCATCATCATCATTATTATTACTATTTTGACATCAATTAGTGTGCATTCAGTAAAAAGTCTTAAAACTGTATTTTGGTACAGTTGTACTGGTTTGTTTTGATTTGAATATAAAGGACTAACATGTATTAATTAAGCAACAAGCAAAAAACAATATCTTTGTCAGTTGTCAGACTGGGACCTGTCAGACTAACACACTCTCACAAACTCAATGACCATGGTGGGGATGGGGAAGAGGGTGGGGAAGTGTAAATGAGAACAAATGACAGAGACACACTACCTCACTCCTTCAGTTTTTCACACACACGCACACATACATACACGCACACACACACACACACACACACACACACACACACACACACACACACACACACACGTCATGTCATGGAGATAATAAAGTGTTCTTGACTTGAAATGAAATGGGATGCCAGAGGGGGTGGTGGTACAGAATGGTAGGGGTAGCTTAGAATTGTAAGCGGTTTGTGAAACTGGGTATCAAGGACCACCCTTCTCTCTCTCTCTCTCTCTCTCTCTCTCTCTCTCTCTCTCTCTCTCTGATAAATTTGTCAGTTTGCATCAGCAACATCCCCTTGTTTACTGAAGTTCTTTCTGATGTCTGCACGATATTTGTTTGCTCATGACATGTTTGTCATTCACTATGTGATGCGTGACACCACAAATTTTATTTACTGTCATAACAAAAATGCTTTAAATACTTACTTGACAAAGTTTTTTTCTGGACACCATGTTCCTGTGGTAGTGTTGTGCTTCCACTTGGTTTTCTTGCATAAAATGCAGATGGGTGGCAAAACATTGGAACTTGTTCCTCTTCCATTTTTCTGTCGTTGTGGGTTCACTTTCTTTCTTGGTGAAACTGTACCAGTAGCTTTGCCCTTCTGAAAACGCACCTGCGCTTGTTCTATTCCGCGTTTGCCGCATATAACACTGCCATGCATTTTCTGGCTTCGAGTCGAAATCAGAAGCTTCTGAGCGATCACCTGTTCTTCTCCATCTAAGACCGTCCACTGGTGACAGGATCGTATAGTTATAATCCATCGAATGTCAGAAAATTGTTCTAAATAGGTAAAAATTACACATTCGCAACAATGAACAAGACAGTCGTCTGCATGTTAAGGGAAATAACTCGCGATGAAAACAGCCAGTGAAAAGACATTTTCGGCTTCATTAATTCGCCAACTTGTTTGCGTTCTACTGATTCATTTAGATAGGTTCGGTGGTTCTAGACTATAAAATTTTAATCTTATGTTATCCAAGTACCTTTTGCAAAAAAAAAAATTTCGATGCGGTTTTCTAGCCGACGAACTTGAACGATAGTTCGATGTGGCCCTTGGACTAACAGTGCTGGTACTACTAGTAGTATACAACTAGTACAGCTAGACTCAGTGTGACTGGAGATTTACAGAGTAAGAGTTGGCAAAAATCCTGACAGGCTCAGACAAGACCCACAGACCAGTGTCTGGACTGATCCGGTAAGGTGAAGTAGAGATGTGGGGAAAAGAAAAAAAGAAATTCACCAGATCGAAAAATGAACACCACCATCAGAAAGAGAGAGAGAGAGAGAGAGAGAGAGAGAGAGAGAGAGAGAGAGAGACGGGTGTAAAAGTATCTCTGTCAGAAATCGGGGAAGAAAGTTATGAATTTTTAAGTGATTGAATTTTGGCTCTCTTTTTTTTTAAGTAGTTGAAATGCACCTGAGGTCTGTGAGTGCCAAACAAAATCTCCCCAGAATGTGACCCCCAAATCTAAAGTTGTGACGGGTGATGTTTGGTGACATAAGGTGACAAGTTGGTTGAGTTACAATGGCCGTGCCATCCCCCAACTCGCCATCACTGCGCTTCAAACCTTCAGAGCTAATTCTGAGGTATGACTGAATGTAGCTGCTCACTCTTCAGACACTGGCAAAAGTAAAAAAAAAAAAAATCTACACCCATACACATTAAGGAAGACTAAGGAAGTTCAGTTCTTTGAATTTCATGTTGCTGAAGTTAGGGGCACTAGGGAACTTGCCTCCTCCTCCTGTGCTCCACACAAAATTAACATGTAGTTATCTCTTTCGGCTGTGCCATGCTACTTTCTTTTCTCTTCTTTCTTGGAGAAATCAAGGGCAAAGACTTAATGTCGGGCCTTGCACACCATGGATAGCGGACATTTGCGCAGGTCAGTGAGGAATGGTATCAACGCCACATTTACATGTACCTTGGTAGAGTACATGTGCATGAATGTGCAGGGGTGCTTAAAGGTATATATATATATAAGAACACTGAAAAGTACAGGGTAAACTCATTAAGCCAGAATGCATGGGTCACAGCTGTTTTTATTACAAGATTTGCATGTATGAGCATAAGAGTTTGGGTGATGCATCTTGAATGTTCGTATGGTTATAAATGATTATGGTCAGACTCTGAGTGCAAATGATTTTTCTGAAACTGATTTGTAGTGATAGTGACACTGACATAATATAATGTAGCGGATGGATGGAAGCTTTTTGGCGTTTTGGTTAGAAGCTAGTTCAATTACTGGGGGATGCATTGCATCATGGAACGCTAACTTCATGCATTATGTAATGTAACAGAAGTTCCTCATCTTCATGACACTTTAACAGCAAACTATAATTATACAATATCATGTCGTGCAAAGGCTGCTGTCTTTTGTCTTACTCTTTGGGCCAGCTGCACTACTACTGTTACAAATGTGCACAGTAAGGGTTGTGCTGAGTGCACCTGGCTGTGAAGCCTATGCTAACCCCTCTGTTTGTTTCACACAGTCATTTTCCTTTTTTAATGAAGTGAAGAGCTCTACATTTCTGACTCATTAGCCTCATCCACATAAATGTCAAGTGTTGAAAGGATGGATTATGCTACCATTAATGTTACAGATCCATATACAAGGTGTAGTCTTACCCTTTTCGTGGAAACAAGGGGGTAATGATACCACCAGCCAGAATTTCAAGGGCAATGGATTGAAGTGAAATAAATATTTTTGCTCTTCAAGTGTCAGAAGTTCTGTCACAGACACTTTCACTCTCAGATGTTTGTCATGTTGCAAGTTGAAAGCTTTTGAAGAGAGAACATACTCTAATGGTTTGAGACACAATCACAAAAAAGAAGAGGCCAAACTATTTCAGCAAGTGAATGTTATCAGTATTTGTTTTTACTACTCACTGTTTGACACTGTTGTGCCTTGTGCTGTAGTAGCAAAAACTGTTCAAGTCTTGTGAGTTTGATGGAGTTCATAAAATGATCTGTAAACTGCGCACCTCTGTGTCAAATATCAGTGCCTGATCAGACTTCTGAAACATTATGCATCAAACGTACATAAATCAAAATGTTCATTTATTCTCAAGTGTTGGTGTCAGTTGTACACTGAGTCATGCGCCTAGGATTGATCTCATGATCTGAATGGGTTGTTTGCACTGATATCATTGATTGTGTGTTTTTTGGACTTGATGGAGTTTTCAATGGGCTGTGTTCAGCAGAGGTCATCTGTGAGTTGTCAGGAATTGGTGCTTGAAGATAGTCAGGTCTGTCATCTCTGACTGAAGACTGACTGTGGAAGCAGTAGTTACACTTGCAGTCCCTGTCTGCACAGTGGGCTGTGGACTTCATTGTGCCATTGAAAACACAGTGGAATGATCTCGGGTGCCTTCTTCAGATGGATTCTGTTGTGACGATACATAGTTCCACTTGTTGCAACATAATAGGATTGATCACGGTGTTGAACAACAGTTGCTTTAGTCCATTTTTTCTCGCCAGGTGTAGTAGATCAATTCTGACTTGCTCGCCTTCCAGAGGAGGAAGATCTTCGGCGTGTTTTTGAAGATCCTTGGCGTGTTCGTCAAAGTTCTTTGTTTGTTTTCTCTGACCAGTGCTTGGCTTTTCCTTCTCAGCTTCCAGGTTGAGCTTTGGTCTGGGCAACTTTTTTTGCGGCTGGAAGATGAGTTCTGGTTCTTCTGTTGAGGAATTGTTGTGCTGGGCTGGCTCCTGTTGATTGGCATGGGGTGTTCCTGAAGTTCAATGGTGCAAAGAACTGGACTTCTCTTCTTCTCTTCAGCAGAGTTTTAGCTGCTCTTGCTGCAGATTCAGATTTACTGTCACTCTCACTATTGTAGTTGCAGTGACTAGATCTGTGATGCTCAAAGCTGCAGTCTAGAGCAAAGATTTTGAAGTTTTCTGAGGTGTTCTGAGGTCCATTGTCACTGGTGACAATGCATGGTGATTGACAGTGTGTGAAATGTGCTTTCACATTTTTTTCTTTTATTACAATTGCTGACTTTTTTTTTCCCTTTTATGACAATTGCAGACTTTGTATTTTCAGGTCTGTCGACTTCACACAACTTGCTGAAGTAATCAACAGTCATTAAATAGTCTTTGCCATCAACTTGATCAAGCTCAAATAAGTCCTCACCAACTGTCTCCCACTGCTGGAATGGGCGCATGCCCACTTTGAAATCAGGTTTCTTGCATGCAAAAGCCTTCTCACTCTGGTGCAACTGGCAACTCGTCTAATAAAGGACTAATCTTTCAGGATATCAGGACAGGTTCCACTGTGCTGTGAAGTAGCAGTTCTGCTGCCTGGTCAGTATCATTTGTGGAACAGGAAGGTTCACACAGAAAGCTCTGCTTGCAGCTGAACCCAGGCACATGCCTGGTTAAGTCTGTTGATGACTATGTGAAGAAGGACTGAACTTTTTGTTATGACAGTTGCTGTGTACTACTTTTTAACCTGCTTGGTTGCAGTTTGAAGAATGGAGCCGTCAGATTCCACTTCAGCCAGTAATCGGCCTCAGGGGGAAGGTGATTCCGACCACAGTGAGGCAGAGGAAGAGAGACTGCCTGAGGGTGAGAGTAGTATTCCTCCTGTCATTTTAATCATGTGACATGTCTGCTGGTACCTGCATACTGCTGCCTGGAGATTCTGCTTGGTTAATAGCAGACCGTGTTCTTCAGCCAGTCAGCTATCCTTTATGTCATATTACATTTCAATTGAGCCTTTTTTTCCCCATCTTCTAATTACTTGAAGGCATCCTCGGTTCCTTTCCAATAGCATGATATTCTTCATTCTATGGTAGTGGTAGGTTTTGCAAAGGGGTTTTATAAAATGTGTTTTGCAAAGTGGTGTTTATCATATTTAGATAGATCTTCTCTACCTGATTAAAATGATATATGATAGAAGTCTGTATCATGATGAACGAAAAGTTATATTTTTTTGCGATTTTTGGACGTAAGAGTTTAACAAATTTTTGTCAGTTTTTACAAATGCATAACAAGATCATAGTAAGCCACAGAGATCTCATGCTCCTGCTTTTCTGTCTTTATATACATCCAATTCAACACACAAAATAAATCAAACACCAATTGATTCATTAACTTTTTCACAACACGCCATGAGAATGATCGCGGTGCCAGACTTACCAGTTGGCGACGTGGGGTGAAAATACTTGCGCAAGTAATCTGTCACTCAGGTCACGTTGTGAGAATGATAGCAACAGTCTTCTGAAAATAAGTATGACCGAATTTGCCAGAGAATTTTTAAGCAGTGGTGTCAGCGTACAGATACAGTCCTTCCCATGTCTCATCATACCAGTTAGCAAGCTACTAACACTGTAACAGTCAATTTCATTGGTTAATTTGAAGTGAAAGCAACCAACCCGTTGGTGTCTTCAAGCACTGATTCACCGCTGCTTGTTCGAACTATGTCATTTTCAGCTCAATCAAACAACAACAAAATAGTAATTATTTTGACTTTTAAAACATTTATCATCAAGAAGATGAAAGATAGCTTTATTTGACTGTACAAAAATAAAGTCACTGCCAGAACACACTTGCAAAGACGCGAATGGCTGCAGCTGGGCTTTATTACACAGGTGGGGGTGAAATGGTCACAGAGTGTCTTTTTAACAGAGCTCTACTTTCACCATGCTTTGCCTAACAGGTTGCATGCCATATGTCATGGGTCATTAGGGATATGTCCGTTTTGTCAAAGAATAGTTCCTTGCTGTAAGTCATGGGTCTGCATTGACCTGTGCCCTTTTTTTCTGAAGGAACTAAACATTGTTGTTTATCATGGTTTTGTATGAACCCAGGAAAATTGGTGGTAAATGTTGCAGCTTAGAATGGAATTCTAGTGCATATGTGAGGCTAACTGATGTATGTGAAGATTGCAAATGACAAATGAAGGAATTCTGCTTTCATTGAAGTGATTCAAAGTTGCTTCTTTCTTTGTTTCAGTATATGCATGGTCATGTGAATAGCTCATCCTTACAGGTACTCATGCGCCTGCGCCTGCCACATTAATCCACGCACATACGTAGCTTTGAACATCATGTTTGTCATACATGTTGCTATGGTGTAAATGTGCTCTCATAGGGATTTGTGTGTATGTGTGCATATGTGTGTGTGTGTGTGTTGTGTTGGTGGTGGTGGTGTGTATGTTTGAGTCCCCAAGGGGCTGCCAAGGCTCTTTCAGTACACGTAACTCCCCAGCGTTCTGGAAGTTCTGTACAAGTGACTTCATCTTTTCTGTTCCTGTTTCTGACCCTTTTTAGTTCGTGTCATTTTTCATTGTAGATGTAATGTCCTTCACTGTTTTTCTGCCTTTATCAAACATTCGGATGTCTGTATTCTGGAAATTCTTTTTCCATTTTTTGCTCCCACTCACAAATCATGACCTCCTTGTTTTTCTTTTTTTTTTTTTTTCCAGGCGATTTGGTAGTGAAGATTATACACACTGTCTAGAGCGGACTCTAGCAGTCCAGTCTGCATACATAGCATTTTTTCTGGTATTTTGTGTGATGTATAAGTGTTGTTCGTTATTTTCTTTGAGTTTGTTGTTGTTGTCGTTGACATCTTTGAGGGAGAAATGAAGGAAAGGCCTGGTGCTGTGAGCTCAGCCTAGTTTTATCTGCTGTTAGGATGTCAACAGTCTTGCTACCCTGTCTTGATTTGATTTTGCTGTTTGCGTCTTCTTTCACAGAATGTCATGTTTTTCAATGGTCTCACTGCCTTGGGCTATGACTTTTTTCCCCTGCATGCTTATGTTTTTTGGGGTGGTTTAGTCACTTGATTGCCTCTGTGTGTGTGTGTGTGTGTGTGTGTGTGTGTGTGTGTGTGTGCGCGCGCGCGTGCGCGTGCGCATGAGCAGTTTCAGTTTCATCAAGGAGGCGCCACTGCGTGTGGACTAGTCCATATACGCTACACCACATCCGCAAAGTTTTGAGACCACACTATGCATGATTTAAAGCTGATTGATAAATGAATCAACAACTGATATGAGAGAATTGAAGAAGAGGGTCTCGTGGCTACGACTCAGCGGATGTCTGACCTACACATTAGCCCAATGCGCTGGTCAGACCTTGAGTGCCTGCCTAAGATTTTTGTTTTGTTTTTTGCGTTTTTTATGTTTGTATGTGTGTGTAGTGAATGTGCACGTGTGTGTATGGATGTATGGGCACAGGCCCATGTGTGTGCGTTGGCGCATGTGTGTGTGTGTGCGTGTATGTGTGTGTGTGCGCATGCATGTGTGCGCGTTTGTGTGTGTATGTGTACGCGCATGTGTGTGCGTGTTTATGTGTGTATGTGTGCATGCATGTGTGTGTGTGTGTGTGTGTGTGCATGGATGTGCGCATGTGTGTGCGAGTGCAGAAGTGCGTGTGCGTGTGTGTATGTGTGTAATTTGTACATTTGTGAGTTTGTGTGAGCACACGCACGTATCTGCATATATATATATATGTACATATATCTGTGTATATGTATGTATCTTTGTATGTGGGCGTGTACGCATATGCGTGTGTATATGCTTTTGTGCGTTCATGTGTATGCGTGTATGTGCGCACGTGTGGACGCGCACATGTACTCACGTGTATATGTGTGTGCGTAGGAGCGAGCGAACGTACGCGCACACGTTTTTGTGTGTGTGTGTGTGCGCGCGTGCGTGTGTGTGCGAGTGCGTGTGTGTGCATGCACGTGCGCACGCAGGCGCGCGCATTTGTGTGTGTATGTGTAGTGACTGCATGCGTGAATGTTCAGAAGATGACTTAGGATCAAGTCACGCGTGCGCATGTTTGTGTGTGTACATGCATGTGCATGTGTGTGTGTGTGTGCTTGTGTGTGAGTGTATGTATATGTGTGTGTGCACGTGTGTTACATTAACCTTAACTGTGCCTCTTGTTTAAAAACCACTTTTTTTTGGCATGGTTTCAACGACTTTGTCTTTTTTTAATCTCATTTATTCACATTTTACCCACCGGCAAAATTTTGTCATTCCGCACTTAATTATGTGAAGATGTCTTTTCATATAACACAACACGCACGTCTTTTGGGGACAAATGTCATTTCTTGCCAGTTGCCTACCTTTGAGAAAATCATATTTTCAATTTCTTACCAAAATCGTCTTACTGATGGACGTTCAAAGAAAAAGTGTTGGATGGTATCCACAGTGACTGGACAATAGTCACATGAAACAGACTGGCATACACCCATTTTTTGTAACAAAATATTTGTGGGGTAAATATTATGCAATAGTTTCCATCGCAACTCATGTAATGATACTTCTTTTGTTGCATATCTTGGTGTATGCCATGCCTTTCCACTAAAATACATGTTTCGTTTTCTGCTCCTAAATCTACAGCATGTGGTTAATGGTTTGTTATTAATTTTTTTCAGCAGATATTCTTTGATTTGTTTTCATTTTGCATGCAAGCTACGGCGTGTGGGGTTAATGGCATTTTATTACTCTCTTTCAGCAGGTGCTCCATGATTTGTTTTAGTTTTGCATTGAAGTGGTCTGCGTCAGAGGAACCATGATTCTCTGTTTCAAGTTGTATGTCCCTATCTGTTATCCAGGCAGTCCAGCTTCGTGGTATGGCATTTATTAGAGCGTTGCATAGAAACATGGGTTATTGCACAGTTTTGGTCAAATACGTCGTGTAGTTCCACTAAAGCTAAAAGACACTTTTGCTGTGTTTTAGTGAGATAATTTATTGTGATGAGACCTTCATCCCACCATTTTTTAATGTTAACCTCTTCCCTGCCCGCCCCGTGTCTATTACGGGGTCGTTTCCGCGATCCTGTACGCCCGTAACCGTGTCTATTACGGGGTATTTTCGTCATCGAAATTTCGAAAATTGGCACGGGAAATAACCCTACAAATTGTCCCTGACTCTGTTGGGGTGTTTAAATAACAGTTCTGTCCCTTTATCGGTGTACTGAAGTGTTAGGAAATTGTCAGTTTAGTATTCAAGAAGGGTCGAGCTGATTATCATAATCAAGATGGCGGATCAGAGACGAAGCTCGACACAGCGACCTGTTTTGAAGCGTTATAGCGCACTGGAAGTTTTAGATGAAGTGTTGAATGATATTGATAGTGGTGACGAAGACTTCCAAGCATCAGGTGACAGTGATAGTGATGAGGAAGAGATGGATGGTAACCAGCACCATCCACTTTTGTCGGAACTCGTGGCGGTCACGAAGAAGAAGACCCGGACTTCGACCCACGTGATGTTGGTCAAGCGAGCGATACCGGCCATGATTCGACCAAGAATCAGAACCAGAGCCGATTCCCAGCACCAGCACAGCACCCCCTCCTGTCATGAGAGGTCGTGGTAGGGGCAGGGGAAGAGCTAGAGGCACTGGACAGCATCAAATAAGGGGGCGTGGCAGAGGGCGTGGCGCTCGACAATCTTGCCCCAGTATCCCAGAGCAAATCAGTGGGAACTTGTGCTGAACTAAAAAAGTTCCTGGCCCTGGTGTTGCTGATGGGAATCGTGCGACTGCCTGCAATTGAGCTGTACTGGTCGAAGAAGGTGCTGTACCGCATTCCAGTCTTCAGCTCAGTAATGACAAGAAACAGATTTCAAGTAAGTTTCTTTACTCTCTCTGAGTCTCTCTCTGTTTACTTGTTCTCATTTTCCTTCCACCCTCCCTCTCCAACTCCTTTCTATGTCCAAGTCTTTCTTTTTAGCATTATAGATGAGGATGATGTGTGTGTGTGTGTGTGTGTGTGTGTGTGTGTGTGTGTGTGTGTGTGTGTGTGTGAGCTTCTCTGTAATGTGTGGTGTGTGTGTGCTTCTGTTTTGTGTGTGTGTGTGTGTGTGTGTGCATGCTTCTATGTGGTGTGTATGCTTCTATGTGGTGTATTTGTGTGTCATTGTTTATGGTGTGTGGGTGTGTGTGTGTGCTTCTATGTGGTGTGTATGTGTGTATACTTCTATGTGGTGTATTTGTGTGTCATTGTTTGTGTGTGTGTGTGTTTGTGCTTCTATGTGGTGTGTGTGTCTGTGTCTGTGTGTGTGTACAAATGTGTGTATGTGTACTTGATTGTTTCTGGTGTGTGCGTGCGTGTGTGTGTGTGTGTGTGTGTGTGTGTGTGTGTGTGTGTGTGTGTGTTTGTTTACACACACTGATCAAATGTTGTTCAATCCTATTTCAGATCATCCTACAATTTATCTACTTTCACGACAACTCTGCGATGCCATCACCAGACCATCCCCAGTATGACCGGCTGTACAAGATCCGTCCAGCACTGGACCACCTCCATGAAAAATTTCAGGAGGTGTATGAGCCACGGCGAGCGGTGTGTGTGGATGAAAGCCTACTCCTTTAGAAGGGTAGGCTTATATTTCACCAATATGTCCCCCTCAAGCGTGCCAGGTTCGGGATCAAGTTATACCTCTGCTACCGGTCCGACGATGAAGTGAGGCTGACGGAGAGGCATTTCATGTTCCCCATCCCACCGACACCCAACAAGGCAGCACCACAGAGGGCCTGCAGTGTCTGCACCAAGAAGCTGAAGATCAGGCGTGATGTGCGGTCCCCCACTGCCCCTCCAAGCCTGCACTGTGCTATCCACAGTGCTACATGGATTATCACACTAAGTTCAACTACTGGGAGTAGTGTGGATCCTGTAGCACAGCTTAGTTTTGCAGTGCATTTTTTTTTCATAGATCTTCTTCAGTTAGTCAGTGCGTGCTTTTATCTCTGTGTTTTTATATTCTTGAGTGCATGTGTGTTTTTCTTTTTTTTTTTGTCTTCATGGTGGTGTTTCTTCTGAAACTCTGGTTTATTCATGAGTGTGACCAGACTGTTCAACTGGTGGAAATAATCAGACTGGGTTATATTGGTGAGGCTGCTCAACCCAAGAACAACCCCAGAAACCTGCGAGATGTACAGAAAGAAGTAGTGTACGGGTTATGAACATGTACTGAGTGAGTACCAGATGTTTCTTCTCGCATCCAGTGAACACTAACATCAGTTTTTCTAGTGTTTTGTGTGGTTTTATATACAGCAATATGACTGTTTTTATTTTGAAACTGTCATAAGATTTGATTTCATCAAATTTTACTATACTGTTTACTAACAAAATATGATTATTAGTACATCAGGTTATAGCCAAAGATGCAAGATAAAAACATGCAAAAGATGTAAGACTTACCTAAGTGAATGAGACATACTTAGTGATCACATTAGTAAACCTACTGCAAAAGGCAAAATTTGGTCCCTTTATGTCTGGATTTTGGTACCTACAATGATATATGTATGTATTATCATACAGAACAGACTTTTCTGGCAGTCATATCAATGCCAGATGTTTATATTATGTTCAGTCAATTCTAACATCATTTTTTTCAAAGTTGTTTTGTGGTTTGATATATTGCAATGTGTATGTGAGTCCTCAAAAACAGTCAGTTTAGTACAGAAAAGTTGATATTATCAATTTTTACCATACTGATTGCTAACAAAATATAAATATTATGAAATGATAGCATACCACAGGGTATAAGAAAAAAAAGAGCAAAAAATGCAGGAGATATCTCAAATAATGAATGAGATGTGAACAGATGAATGAACCTACTGCAAAAAGCAGAATTCTGTCCCTTTTCCCTTGGATTGGGGTACTCCTCAAGATGTGTATAGTACTATGCAGAAGAAGACTTGCTGGCAATAATATCAATACCAAATTTTTGTATGATGTCCAATCAATACTAACACCAATTTTTTCCATGTTTTGTATGGTTTGATGAGCTGCAATGTATGTGTGTGTGCCCAAAAACAGTCATTTCATTACTAAAAAAGTTGGTTATATTACTTTTTACCATATTATCAACAAAATCAAAATGTAATGACATCACATAATGCCACAAGGTATAAGGGGAAAACATGCAAACAATGTAATAGATATAGCAATAAATGAAGGAGTAGTGAACAGATAAGTGAACCTACTGTGAAAAGCAGAATTCTGTCCCTTTATCCTTGGATTGGGGTACCCCAAAAGATGTATATATTACCACACAGAAGAAGATTTGCTGGCAATGACATCAATACCAGATGTTTGTATGATGTTCAGGCAATACTAATAGCATATTTTTCAATCTTTTGTGTGGTTTGATGAGCTGCAATGTGTTTGTATACACTCAAAAACAGTCATTTCATCACAAAAAAGTTGGTTATATTACTCTTTACCATATTACTTACCAAAAAAAATCTAAATGTAATGACATCATATCATGCCACAGGGTATAAGGGGAAAACATATAAACAATCTAATAGATAAAGCAATAAATGAAGGAGTAGTGAACAGATGAGTGAACCTACTGCAAAAAGCAGAATTCTGTCCCTTTACCCTGGGATTGGGGTACCCCCAAAGATATATGTACTACCACACAGAAGATGATTTGCTGGCAATGATATCAATACCAGATGTTTGTATGATGTTCAGGCAATACTCACACCAATTTTTTCTATGTGTTGTGTGGTTTGATGTGTTGCAGTGTGTATGTGTGTGCTCGAACACTGTCATTTTATAACAAAACATGTTGATTATGTTACTTTTTACTACACTAGTGCCACCAAAATCAAAATATTATGATACCACATAATACCTCATGCTATAAGGAGGAAAACTGCAAACTATCTAACAGATATCTCAATAAATTAATGAGTAGTGAACAGATACGTGAACCTACCACAATATCAAAATTCTGTCCCTTTACTCCTGAATTGGGGTAACCCCAATGATGCATGTATTACCACATAAAAGAACATTTGATTGGAGTGATATCAATACCAGATGTTTGTATGATGCTCAGCCAATACAAACACCCATTTTTTTGTTTTGTGCGGTTTGATGTGTTTCAATATGTGTGTGATTGTTCAAAAACAATTATTTTATTTGAAAAAAGTTTATCATAATACTTTTTACCAAACTATTTGGCAACAGAATCAAAATATTATGAAATCTCATTATAGACCAGGAAATAAGGAAGAATCGTGCAAGAAATCTAAGACATATCTCCATAAATGAATGAGTATTGAACAGATTAGTGAACCTACCGCTAAAGCAAAATTCTGTCCCTTTACCCTGGGATTGGGGTACCCCCAATTATGCATGTGTTACCACACAGAAAAACATTTGCTGGCAGTAATATGAATACCAGATGTTTGTATAATGTTCAGTCAATAAGAACACCAGTTTTTTCACTTTTCTCTTTGGTTTGATGTGCTGCAGTGTGTGTGCGTATGCAGAAAAAGTGTCAATTTATTACAAAAATAGTTGATTATATTGATTTTTATCATACTTATGACCAGCCAAATCAAATTATTATGATACCACATCATAGCAGAGGGTATAAGAAAAAAACATGCAAAAAATCTAAGAGATATCTCAATAAATGAATGAGTAGTGAACAGATGAGTGAACCTACTGCAAAAAGCAAAATTTGGCCCCGGCACACAGCAATACAGAAAAACACTTATACTGTGGCAGGGAAGGGGTTAAGGGCCTTACGTTTACATTTGATATGCTTATTGTAAAGGAGATACTGTGTTCCAACATATTTTGCTAAGTAGTAGAAAGAAACTCGTGGAGAGCGTGGCAGCAGAGAGTCCTCAGAAGAGAAGCCCCCTTCAAGCAAGTGTTTCGGCCCTTATCTCCTGACACTCTAGGGGGGTTGGGCCACACCCGGTTCATGACTCCGGATGTCCCTCTGCTGCCCCTTTTTTTCCCATCTTGGGACGAGCCATGGCTGGAATTCGAGCCCATGACCCTCTGGACATGCTCATTTTCCACTTAATGACTCGCGCTTTAACCACTGAGCCACAGGGACACCTGATATTTGTAGGGAAATTAAGCCTTATGAAGTTCACTTTTGTTCCTCCTTGACCAGATCCAGCTTGAACACCTCTCTGCCGCTTCTGCCATTGCTTTCAGGGCTCTGGTTTTTTCCTTCCCTGCAACTGAGAGCTGTTTCATGAGGCTGTATGCAGACGTTCCTACAAACCCCCTAGCTCCAATTTCTGCAGTGAGGACTTTGACCTTTGCTAACACACTATCTCTCTCTCTACTTTAAGTTTGTTGCCTTGGTAAATTAGTAGAACTTCTTTCCAAAAATTATTTTCGATTAGAGAGATCCTTCGTATATCTTTGAAGATCAGTTTATTTCAAATAAATCTTCAGCTGAGGCAACTCTACCAAAATGCCAAAAGGGGATGAGGCACCAACTGTCAGTTCTGTGGTAATATCGTCCTATCCACTGTAAATTAAAGATGTTTTGCTGTTCAGTCGTGTCAACCATTCTTTACCCTTGCATGACCTTTCTTTTAATCTGTTCAAAAGCTTTTCTGTTACTCTGTTTCTTCCTATTAACTTTCATTAGAATTTCCTCTGGCAGTTGAATTGACTTCATAAGTAAAACAAAGGCTAAAGGAGGAAACAGACATCCTTGTCTTACACCACAATTAACCTCAAAACTCTCCGACATCCAGCCCCATGATTTATGTGATTTACAGCCTTCTTTAACATAATTCAGATGCATTACTTAAAGTCAGGATCAAATCCAAATGGTTTGGGTGTTTTCAGTTGACATAATTTTGCTATGGAATCGAATGCTTTTGACTTATCAAGCACTAATAAAAAAAAAACCCTGCTTCACCAGTTTTGCTTACTTAATTGATCACTTCACCAATTGTACGAATGATTGTAATTATATTTCGACCATTCATATATCCAACTTCATCTTTGCTGGTCAAATGTTGTATAACGCCACTTAGTCTCTGTGCCATAACTTTCACTAGAATTTTATTGTCAAGTGTTTGTTAAGGTAATAGATCTCCAGTTTGTCAGATACTCTTTATCCAATTATTTGCCTGTATAAGTGTTTTTATAATACTTTGGTACTGAGTGTAAGATTACTTTTCTTTCTGAAAGGATTCTTTGAAGAGGCGGTACAATGTCTTTTAATTCAGGCCAGAAAAATTTCGCTCATGTTTAGTGCTGATCCATTTTGCATGCTATGTAAAGTTTAGGATGCTTTATTAACAGTGACTAGATCTTCACTTGAGTTGGAGTCACTGAGACAAGGAATATCTTCTCCAGTGACAAAGTCGTGTGTAGCATCAGTCATATTTACAGCGTCAGTCTTTTGATTACAAAGATTTCAGTTGAAAGTTATCTGTTCTATCATTTTGGTCTGGTCAGTGATTGTGATCCCAGATTCTGATATCAGACAAGTTATTACATTTTTTTTATTTTCCTTACCTCTTCAAGGTTGCAGAAATGTTTGGTGTTTTTCTATCCTCCTTCAATCCATAGTACTCTTGATTTAATTTTGGCTCCTTTCGGGGTTTTTTTGTATGTCTTGTAACTCTAGTTTATGTTTATTGCTTAATTAATAAACCATTCTATAAGCGTGTATGTCCAGCATCTTTTGTTATGAAAGATTCTCTGTCATGAAGTCCTTTTTGCTGATCTAACCTATCATTTCTTCGACAACAAGGTAATTGTTTGGCAAAACCAACACAGTAATTACATATTTTGGATTTTGTAAGTTCCTATTTATCAACAGAATTTATGAGTTCATGGTTGTTTATGCAGTTACCTTGTAATGCATTGATTTTTTTTATTTTTTTTTTTACAAAATTATGATGTAAGAGATTAATCCTCCAGTACCCAGTGCCTCCTCTGAACTTGCTGTTCTCAAAATTCTGCAGCTAGAGCTTTATGATCCGGGTTAGAGATTGTATTATGTTCTCATGATGCAATAAAGGAAACGATATCTTCTGAAGCAAAACAGTAATCCAACTGACAGGTGATAAAAGGATGAAGGAGGTTCCATGTATAATCTTAATCATTGTCATGAAAGATCATCCATACATCTGTCACAGAGAGCTCATGTACACAGGTTTTGAAAGCTTCAACTTCTGCCTCATTTACAGGATCTCTGGATATAAAATCATATTCCTTATTTGAGACGTTAAAATCGCTGCATGAACTGATATTTTCAGCTTCCAAATCTTGCAGTTTCAAGTGCAGATCGTGAAAGAAGTGTCGTTTGTCCATATAATCGCTTGGCACATACATGTTTACAAATCAAGTGCGGTAGTGAAAGATGCAAGGTAGTGCATGTTGGTAGAAATAACCCCAGTTACAGATATATAGTGGATGGATGCTGTCTAGAACCAAGTAAAGTTAAAAAATATTCAGAGGCCTTGGTTGATAATAATCACCAGTTTGATGAGCATATCACAGCAACTATGAGAAAGGAAAACAGAACTTGTGGGATGATATCACATTTATTCAGTTCCAAGCAAAAGACATGAAATTGCAGTCAGGCCAATTTTAGAGGATGACAACATGGTTTTGTCTCCATTTTTGAAGAAGTACATAGTATTCATAGAAAAATTGTAAAGATTCACCAAATCATCTCGTTGAGTCACAAGTCATTGTGTTTTTTTTTCTCTCCCTTTTTCACTCTTTAGATATCATGTTAAGGTATCATGTCTGTAGTGTGTGTTTTGTTGTTGTTTTTTTTAAAATTTTTGCCCAGTACAGTTATGTTCAAACGCTCTCACATTGGTTTGCTCCTCACTGTTGGGATCGTGGCAAACTTACCTCTGAAACTTTGTGCCTTGACATGCCCTTATATCATTGTACATATATGTACCTGTTAAATGCTCGTTCACCTAGTGGCAACAGTGTAATTTGGCCCTGTTTATCACATTAACTTGATGTTAGTGTGTATGCACATTGCTTTGATGTTTTTTTTTGTGCTACATGTTGTGTCTCAGTGTGACCAGTTGTAGCCAACTTGACAGTGGTCGGGACTGTTTTGCTAGGTTGATTTCAGGGGTCTTCTCCCTTTCCTGAGATCCTGACTCATTTTCTTACTCGCTGGTCAGATGCCAGCTGTCCGTTCTACAGTATCATTCCGTTAAGTGTGCACAAGACACCTTCCTCATAATTCACTTACCAGCATTAACCCAGTGTATCAACTTAGAGTTAGACACCTGCTGTGATTAGCTACAGAGCAGGCGCATGCAAGCTGCAGACCAGTGCTACAGTCTTGGAGTGATGTTGAATGTGTATATATATATGTATATATATATATTTTTTTTTCAGTGTCGGTTAAATGTAGGACAGTGGTTTGGGGGAGTATGACCATTGAATCAATGAATTTGTGAATTGAAACTCTGGTATGATACACAGGGGGACGTGAGGACCAGGAGGAGCCCAGACCACATGAGACAGACAACCTGGCTGTTTCTTGGGCGTCGGCTACTTTTGATGCTGATGCTGCTGCTGCGACAAGAGTTGCAGGTGAATTGAGCTCAACCTCTCCGGAACTGAGGTCTGGGAATCGGGGTACCTCTGCGCCAGGAGGGACCCCTGACGCCTCTCACTCCTCCTCCACATCAAGGAAGCATGGAGGAGAGAGGGATGATGGTGGTGGGAACCGTGAAAGATTGTCCAGAGTGACAGAAAGACAGGTATGGCTTGTGAGTGTGTGTGTGTGTGTGTGTAGTGTGTGTGTCACTGTGTGTTTGTGTGTGTGTATGTGTGTTGAGAATTTTTGCTACTGTTGCTACTGTTGCCATCTCTTTTCCTCTTCATTCTCTCTCTCTCTCTCTCTCTCTCTCTCTCTGTGTCTCTCTCTCTCTGTTACCTTCTCTCCTCCCCCTACTTGCTCCTCATCCTCTCTCTCCCTTGTCCTCCTCCTCCTCCTCTTCCTTAATATTGAAATTTCAGTGTTTTAAAATGAAAGGAAAAATCTGAAGTGTGGCAGGGATCAGTAAACAGTGAAGAACAAAGAAGTAGGATAACTCTTGCTTTGAGCAAGAGTTATCGTACTTCTGTGTCCTTTGGTCCGAGTCCACGGTCACAGTTTAAGCCCAAAACTCATATATTCTTTATTACACTCAAAGCTGCAGCTGGCTTTTCTCAGAAGATCAACCAGTGCCCAAACATATTCATGGCACAGTCCATCCCTTGTCCCATACCATACCTGACTCTGAGGCAGGTCTCCTGTCCGTTTCCGTTTTCTATGGCAGCACGATCCACATGATCCTTCATTTTCCTGTCGTCTGCTGGACTTGTCACTCCAAAATCCTTGTGCCCTACCAGTGGCGTAGAAGTACAAGGATTGCACAACTCATGCCCCATTCTGCTATTTTTTGCTGACCTAGGCCATTGAACTAATTTACAGAGGCCCAAATTCCAGGAGAAAAATAATCTTTTTCACATTAAAAAAAAAAAAAAAAAAAGATTTTCACAGAGCCAGGGCGATTTTCATCTGTTCAAACTCGGTTGTTACTACTTGACCTTTTCTATAACCCTGAACTTTGACCCGTACATTGATGTGGTCAACTGACGGACAGGTGGTGACCTACGAGGACCTGGGCATTTTTGCCCAGCAGCCCAAACGGCCGGACCTGGTGGTGATCCAGATCAGAATCAACACCTTTGACCAGTGGCCTCATCAGGACAGCCATCCCGCTGACCAGATGGCAGAGGCCGGCTTCTATTACACAGGTGTGTATCTGTCTGTCTGTCTGTCTCTCTGTATCTCTCTCTGTCTCTCTGTCACCTCTCTCTCTCTCTTTCTCTTGCTCTCTCTATCTCTATCTGTCTGTCTATCTATCCGTCTGTTTATCTGTTTATCCATCTATCTATTTGTCAATTTGTTTATTTTCTATTATTGATTAATGTATCTATTTCTGTATTTATCTATTTATTATTTGTGTACTATCTGTCTAGTGTTGTGTCTATCTGTCCGTCTATCTACCTGTCTCTCTGTTTATCTATCCATTTATTTATTATTTGTTTATTATTTATTCCTTTAGTTATCTATTACTAATTGATATATTTATCATTTATCTATTTATACATTTATTTGTTTATCTATTATTGATTGTATTCATTTTTTTGTATTTATCTGTTTGTCATTAATTGTTTATCTATTATTTATCTATCTATTCATTGATTCACTTATCTGTTCATCTATTCATTTATTTATTTATTCATTCCTTCATCCATTCATTCATTCATTCATTTGTCTCTCTCCAATCAGGCCATCAGGACCTGGTACGCTGCTTCTTCTGTAACGGGGGGCTGAAGACGTGGGAGCGGTCGGACCAGCCCTGGGTGGAGCACTGCCGCTGGTTCCCTCGCTGCCCCTTCGTTTGCCTAGCCAAAGGCCAGAGGTTCGTGGACGTCGTTCAGACCCTCAACAGCGCCGCCAACCAGCCCTCGGTTCGTGTTCTTGTTGCTGTTGTTGTTGTTGTTGTTGTTGTATTGTACATATACGTATTGTAATCAATGCATTGAGAATGGAATCCACCACAAAGACAGTATAGTTTAAAGCAAAATGCGATTTCTGCAATGAAACATAGTAAATACGCCCTCCTCCACCTAATGAATGAAGACATATCAAAGTATTGTCAGCTTTACGCGCGTTCAGTGAGAACTGGGTCAGCACTGCCTCTGTCTGCACTATCCCTGGTCACAGACAGAGAGGGAGAGAGGGAGGGAGAGAGAGAGAGAGAGAGACAGGGAGGGAGAGAGAGGAAGAAAGAGAAAGAAAGACATGGTTGAACGGATGGGAGAGAGAGAGAGAGACTCAGAGAGAGTATGCATGCATATGGCAAAATCAACCCCCCCCCCCCCCCCCCCCCCCTTCAGCATTTCTCCTTTGATAATCCTCCTTATTTTCCATGCAAAAACACATAAATGATGACGTCTAGCCCGAAATGAAGCATGTTGAAGGAGAAAGTATTTACACAGTTTAGCAATAGCAACAGTGCCGACATTCCGTGAAGATTTGCCGACAGCCCAACAGAAATTTCGTGTCTGTTTGAGTGTATTGGGGGGGGGGGGGGGGGGGGGGAATGGGGTGGGAAGAGGGGGGGGGGGGGGGGGGCGGGAGTGTGATTGCCATTAAAAAAAGACTTTCTTTCCAAACGTGTCATGCTCGGTCTTGTGATTTCTTTGTCTCTTTCGTTCAACGGAACAGCAATTTTTTATTAAAAAAATTTTTTTTTTTTAAGGTTTGGTTCAGTTTCCGTCCGCAGTCACCTCACTTTGAAACTAACTGTGATTCATACTGACCGCTACCCTTCGTTGCTTTGTATTTCGCTCTACTGTTTACATACCGCGCGCAAGCGCGCGCAGTCGTGTGTGTATGTGTGTTTGTGGTCAGTACAACACCATTTTAATGTGACAGTAAATGGTTTCAGTCAGTCAGTGTGTGTGTGTGTGTGTGTATGTGTGAGACCATAATAATGATACTAGCATCTGGTTACTTTTGTATATATTTTTTGGTTTTTCGTGTGTGTGTGTGCGTGCGTGCGCACGCGCGTGTGTGTGTGTGTGTGTGTGCGTGTTTGTGTGTGTGCGTGCGTGCGTGCGTGCGTGCGTGACAGATATCCGAGCAGCAGGTGATTGATGAAGTGAACAGACTGGACAGGGAAGAGAGGAGACAAGGTGAGTTGTCATGAGTGGTCCTTGACAAGTGAACCATAAACTTGACCTTTCAATTGACCAGTATTTGAGCTGGTTTTTTTTTTTCCCTTTGATTTTGAAGCAAGAGGTTTTTCTTTCTTCTCTATCCCAGATGTTATTATCATTACTAGTTCTCCTTATTATCATTATTATTATTGTTATTATTATTATTACCATTATTATTGTTTTTGTTCTTGTTGTTATCATCATCATCATTATTATTATTGTTCTTGTTGTTTTTGTTCCTGTTGTTGTTGTTCTTATTGGGGGGGGGGGGGGGGGGGGTTGTTCTTATTGGAGAAATGTTTGGTGTTTTTCTGTCTTCTTCAATCCATAGTACTCAGTCTGCTTATAGGAAGAATCATAGCACTGAGACTGCTGTATTGAGCGTACTGGACTGTTTACTGTGCAAATCCGACAGTAAACTTGTTTCTCTCGTAGCCTTGCTTGATCTGAGTGCTGCCTTTGATACGCTAGATCACACTACTTTACTTGAAAGGCTTAGGGTCACTTTTGGTGTTGATGGGATAGTTCTCCAGTGGTTCGAATCGTACATCAGAGATAGGTCGCAGGCGGTGGTTGTGGGTAGTGTAAGGTCTACTTTGTCACCTCTTTTGTATGGAGTACCACACGGGTCAGTATTGGGCCCAATGTTGTTTACATTGTACTCACAGCCCTTGTCAGATGTTATCTCGGACCATGATTGTGATTTTCACAAGTATGCTGATGACACTGAGCTTTCTAAGAGTGGCACACCTGATGAGTTTGTTTCTGTTCAATCTGGGGTGTCTCGGTGTATCAGCAGTGTGCAGGAATGGATGACAAGTAATAAGCTTAAATTAAATTGTGAAAAGACTGAAGTCATGCCCGTTGGAACCTCCTCCTGCCTCAAACTCGTTGAGTCAGAGTCAATGGTTGTTGATGGTACTGAATTGCCTTTCAGTAACTCTGTCAAATACCTTGGTGTTACCATTGATCAGTGTCTGACCATGCAGAATCAAATATCTGTAGTCTGTCGCTCATCATTTTTAGAGCTGAGACGTATTGCTTCCATCCGACGCTTTATATCCAGGGAAGTAGCTGTCAGGCTAGTCTGTGCCACGGTGATGTCAAGATTGGACTACTGCAACTCTGTTTATGCTGGGCTTCCCGCAGAACAGATTGCTCGGCTGCAGAGAGTCCAAAATAGCGCTGCACGACTTGTTTTGAAGAGGAGGAGGTGTGAGCACATCACTCCCATGCTGATCGAACTGCACTGGCTTCCCATACAGTATCGGTGGCAATTTAAACTGGCAGTTCTTGCTTTCCGCCACTTCAGTGAATCTCTTCCTCACTATCTCTCTTCTTCTCTCTGCACCTACCAAAGCTCTCGTACCCTTCGCTCTTCTTCACAAAAACTTTTGAAAATCCCTAAGCGTTCTCTGAAATCTGTTGGCGAAAGAGCCTTCAGTTTTAGAGCACCTTCTATTTGGAACTCCCTCCCTGAAGACCTTCGTAATCAGCCTACTCTTTCTTCTTTTAAATCTCAGCTCAAAACTTACCTCTTCAAAAAAGCCTATTCTCTTCTGCAGATGACTAGATCTCTCTTAAATTCCTCCACAACTAGTTCGGTGAGACAGTTTATGCATGTAGGTGCGTCTGCCATTGTGTATTTTCTTTTTGCTGTGTGCATGAATATTGTATGAATAAGTGCAAATGGTGGATGTAAGCGCATTGAGTTGTACAACAAGAAATGCGCTATATAAGTATTATACATTATTATTATTATTATTATTACTCTTGATCTAATTTTGGCTCCTTTCGGGGTTTTTTTTGTATGTCTTGTAACTCTAGTTTATGTTTATTGCTTAATTAATAAACCATTCTATAAGCTTGTATGTCCAGCATCTTTTGTTATGAAAGATTCTCTGTCATGAAGTCCTTTTTGCAGATCTAACCTATCATTTCTTCGACAACAAGGTAATTGTAAGCCAAAAACCAACACAATACATATTTTGGATTTTGTAAGTTCCTCTTTATCAACAGAATTTATGAGTTCATGGTTGTTTATGCAGTTATCTTGTAATGCATTGATATTAAAAAAAAAAAAAAATTACGATGTAAGAGATTAATCCTCCAGTACCCAGTGCCTCTTCTGAACTTGCTGTTCTCTAAATTCTGTAACTAGAGCTTTATGATCTGGGTTAGAGATTGTATTATGTTCTCATGATGCAATAAAGGAAACGATATCTTCTGAAACAGAACAGTAATCCAACTGACAGGTGATAAAAGGATGAAGGAGGTTCCATGTATAATCTTAATCATTGTCATGAAAGATCATCCATACATCTGTCACAGAGAGCTCATGTACACAGGTTTTGAAAGCTTCAACTTCTCATTTACAGGATCTCTGGATATAAAATCATATTCCTTATTTGAGACAGTTGAAATCACTGCGTGAACTGATATTTTCAGCTTCCAAATCTTGCAGTTTCAAGTGCAGATTGTGAAAGAAGTGTCGTTTGTAATATAATCGCTTGGCACATACATGTTTACAAATCAAGTGCGGTAGTGAAAGATGCAAGGTAGTGCATGTTGGTAGAAATAACCCCAGTTACAGATATACAAGGGATGGATGCTGTCTAGAACCTAGTGAAGTCAAAAAATATTCAGAGGCCTTGGTTGATAATAATCACCAGTTTGATGAGCATATCACAGCAACTATGAGAAAGGAAAACAGAACTTGTGGGATGATATCACATTTATTCAGTTCCAAGCAAAAGACATGAAATTGCAGTCAGGCCAATTTTAGAGAATGACAACATGGTTTTGTCTCCATTTTTGAAGAAGTACATAGCATTTATAGAAAAAATACAAAGATTCACCAAATCATCTCGTTGAGTCACAAGTCATTGTTTTTTTCTTTTCCTTTTTCACTCTTTAGTATCATGTTACGGTATCATGTCTGTAGTGTTTTTATGTTTTTTTTAATTAAAAATTTTTTTTTTTACCCTGTACAGTTATGTTCAAACGCTCTCACATTGGTTTGCTCCTCACTGTTGGGATCGTGGCAAACTTACCTCTGAAACTTTGTGCCTTGACATGCCCTTATATCATTGTACATATATGTACCTGTTTAATGCTCGTTCACCTATTGGCAACAGTGTAATTTGGCCCTGTTTATCACATTAACTTGATGTTAGTGTGTATGCACATTGCTTTGATTTTTTTTTTTGGGGCTACATGTTGTGTCTCAGTGTGACCAGTTGTAGCCAACTTGACAGTGGTCGGGACTGTTTTGCTAGGTTGATTTCAGGGGTCTTCTCCCTTTCCTGAGATCCTGACTCATTTTCTTACACACTGGTCAGACTCATTTTCTTACACACTGGTCAGACTCATTTTCTTACACACTGGACACACTGGTCAGACTCATTTTTTTACACACTGGTCAGACTCATTTTCTTACACACTGGTCAGACTTATTTTCTCACACACTGGACACACTGGTCAGACTCATTTTCTTACACACTGGTCAGACTCATTTTCTTACACACTGGTCAGACTCATTTTCTTACACACTGGTCAGACTCATTTTCTTACACACTGGTCAGACTCATTTTCTCACTCACTGGTCAGACTCATTTTCTTACACACTGGTCAGACTCATTTTCTCACTCACTGGTCAGACTCATTTTCTTACACACTGGTCAGACTCATTTTCTCACACACTGGTCCGACTCATTTTCTTACACACTGGTCAGATTCATTTTCTCACTCACTGGTCAGACTCATTTTCTCACACACTGGACACACTGGTCAGACTCATTTTCTCACTCACTGGTCAGACTCATTTTCTTACACACTGGTCAGACTCATTTTCTCACACACTGGTCCGACTCATTTTCTTGCACACTGGTCAGATTCATTTTCTCACTCACTGGTCAGACTCATTTTCTCACTCACTGGTCAGACTCATTTTCTTACACACTGGTCAGACGCCAGCTGTCCGTTCTACAGCATCATTCCGTTGAGTGTGCACAAGACACCTTCCTCATAATTCATTTACCAGCATTAGCCCAGTGTATCAACTTAGACACCTGCTGTGATAAGCTGCAGAGCAGGCACAGGCAAGAGATCATTGTATGACATTATACAAGGCAACTGCAGGCCAGTACTACAGTCTTGGAGTAATGTTGAACGTATGTATATATATATATATGTATATATATATATATATATATATATATATATTTTTTTTTTTTTTTCAGTGTCGGTTAAATGTGGGACAGTGATTTGGGGGAGTATGACCATTGAATCAGTGAATTTGTGAATGGAAACTCATGACATGATACACAGGGGGACTTGAGGACCAGGAGGCGCCCAGACCACATGAGACAGACAACCTGGCTGTTTCTTTGGCATCGGCTACTTTTGATGCTGCTGCTGCTGAGAGCAGAGTTGAATTGAGCTCAACCTCGCAGGAACAGAGGTCTGGGAACCAAGGAGAGAGGGGTCATGTTGGTGGGAACCGTGAAAGATCATCCGAGACAGAGAGACAGGTATGGGTTGTGATTGTGTGTGTGTGTGTGTGTGTGTGTGTGTGTGTGTGTGTGTGGGTGTGTGTGTGAGTGTGTGTGTTTGATACTCGGGGTTGATTATTTGTTACAGATTCGATTGATTCCATTGTATGCTGAACATTTCAGATGAATTAATCATATTTTCAAGCATATTGTTAAATCGTAGTTCGAGCTAGGATATACTGTTTGTTTTCATTATGTTTAACCAGAAGCCCTGTGTGTGGCATACTGGCATACTGTTTGTAGGCTGGCAGGACAGCGTTGCATGTTTTGCTAGTCTTTAGAGTTTTATGTGGGCATAGTGTATTTGTACAGAATGTTGTATGTACTTTTTCATGGGGAAAATGTTTATAGTAGCCTGTGTTGGAAAAAGGTTGAAATATGTGAGCTGTTCATGATGTGCTGTGAAAAAGGAAACCCTGTGTCAACCACAGAAGTTGATGTTGGAGTGATTAACGGATCATAACGATGAGTCCTAAGATCAGGTTTCACTTGTGAACCTTTGATTGACCATCTTAAGAAGTGCAGTGCTTTGTTTGCTTGATTTGCTAGGTGTTTTTCCATGCTTTACTACATGTATTTGTGTGTGTGTGTGTGTGTGTGTGTGTGCGTGTGTGTGTGTGTGTGTGTGTGTGTGTGCTTGCATGCATGTATGGAGTGTTGCTGTTGTTGCTGAAATTTGTTATTGTTCATCTCCGTTTCCTTGTCTTCATCTCTCTTCTCCTTTTTCATCTCCTTTCTCCCTGTTCTCCAATTCCCTCTCCTTCCCCGTCTAACCCCATGTCAAGTGTGAGTACACCTGACAGGGGGGGTTCTTATACAGGTAATGTGCAGTGGCAGAAACGGAGCGATCACTCAATACCTCACACCACCAGACCACAAGAGGAAGATGTTTCAACAATACTTTTATTCACGTTACAATCATTCACTCGCACTAGCACTCCAGATGGGGTATGGATCCTAACAAAGAAGAGAAAAGATAGTCGAGAGAGGAAAAACAAAAAAAAAGGGGGCATAGAAGAGAAAGGCACGATTCAGAACTAGCTGACCTAGGGGACAAAGTGAATTGAGCTTGGCTCCGACGTTCCTGGAATTGCTGGGGACATCGCTTTTGGAGGGTGATGGTGGTTTGAAGTCACGTGACTCCCGATCGGCGGGTTTCCTACTAGTTCCGGGTGTAGGCATCCGATAGTGACGACGCGCATCTGCGAAGGCTTCAGCAATCTCGATTGCCCTGGCTAATGTCCTTGGTTTCTCTTCACCCAACTTAAACTGCAGTTCCTGAGATACCGAATTCGTAAGTTGCTCCAAGAGGAAACAATCCTTCATTTCTATTTCTGAGGCTTCAATCCAGTATTCCATAGTGAGCCGGAGGCGTTCCCCGAACTGGTGAAAAGTCTCCTCTGAAGGTTTCCTCATTGTGCGAAACTGCTTTCTGTAGGACTCGGCAGTCATGTGCAGTCTCCGGCGAAGAGCCGCTTTTAACTCGGTATAGGAAGCTCCGGGTGGAATGTCAACAAACGCCTCCTTAGCCTTCCCTGTCAGGCTGCTGATGAGGTAAAGGGCTTTCCTCTGGTCAGTCAGCTGGTACGCAGCGGCTACCGCCTCAAAGTGCTCGATGTAGGTGTCTTATGTTATCGCTAGCACTATACACTGGCATATGTAGCATGGGTGGAGCCACCGGAATATCCACGCCCTGATGAAAATCCGCTATTTCCTGATGGGCAGAGCCATGCTCGGAAGCAACCACAGACTGTGCCTCCTCTCCTTCGGCTGCATCTAACTGTTGAACTAGTTCGGCCCGGAGTTTTTCTCTTTCCTCCGCCAAACGAGCCTCAAAGTCCAACTCTTTCTGTTTCTGGGTTTCTCTGTCTAGTTGTTCTTTCTTCTCTCTCGACTCTCGCTCCAGTCTCCTTTCCTCCATCTGCTCTCTCCATCTCCGTTCCTTCTCCTCTCTCTCCAATCTCCTCTCCTCCATCTCCAACTTCTTTTCCTCCATTTCCATTTTCCATCGTCTCTCTTCTTTGGCTTCTCTCTCCTCCTTTTCCAGTCTCCTCTCCTCCCGCTCTCTTCTCTCTCTTGCCTCTCTTTCTTCCCTTTCCCTCCTCTCCTTGGCCTCTCTTTCTTCTCTCTCAATCCTCATCAACATAAGAGGATCCATGGGCGCTGGTCCAGGAGGATGAGGCATAGGTGAAGGCCGAAAGCGGAAGTCATCTCGAAGATACGGCGGAGGGCGAAGTCCCGAGACTGGAGTGGGCAGAGGTCGTCTCGGAGAGAGTGACCCAGGAGGGGTCATCTCCTGTATTGTGGACATTGCGGTGACTGGAGGACGAGTCCCACCAGAAGAAAACATGACCTGGGTAGTAGGGCCAGTCGTCGCCTGAGTCATGGGGCTCCCCATCCCTGGTAGGATTCCCGCACCACGAGTCTGAGAACGTGTGATCCGGCGCCCGTCGTCTACGTGTTCCATAACTCACAGTACACCTCACCATACACGAAGTCACCGAATCACCAAGTGATACACAAGATTTGCACCACCACGCAGAACCCTGTCGAACGAAATCCCACGAAGGTTCCCACGTGTGTGTCCACTTTGCACTTAATACCACAGTCGACTACTTCGAAGGTCACAAAGTATTTGAACCCACAAGCCAATAGTACAGGACGACACTATATGGATATAAATTCAAGATTCTGTGAATAGTCACTAGGTTTGAAGAGAACTATCCCCGATTTCCAAAGGGAAGAACGCACTATCTTAAACCAGTGAGTCATACAGGGTAACACCAACACGATGGTTAACCCACCCTCACCGAGAATGACAACACTCACTGAAAGATAATGAATGAGAAATGAGGCATGGACAACCCTAACAAAACGCCACGAGGAAGTACTTCTATTCAACAAACCAAGAGTGGCCCACCAACAATATTTCCTCCAAAGTCCAAGTTCCTCCAAGATAGAACCACAAAAGTTAAAGTCAAAAAATGGGAACTAAAACTGAGTAAGCTCACAACGTATCAGCAACTCCAATCTGCTGAATTGCAGCTGTATTCCCACGAGAAGGAAATACGGAGTAGAAACATTCCACAAGTGTAACTATGACTAAGGGTAGTCAGCTGGAACAATATTCCCAAAACAGGGAAGGAGAAATGACAAAGTCCCACGTATGACTTTTTGACTAAGTGTAGTCAACACCAACAAATCTCCAACCGTAGTTACAATCTAAGGTATGTCTCACAAGACAAAAGAGTAGTTTGAACAACAAAGTCACCTCTGTATGACTTTATGACTAAGTGTAGTCAATCCACAAAACCGTTCAAACTCGAAGAGAAAGAATGCTTCACGAACCAAATTGCAGTCAAGAGTACTGCCACACTAAGCTAGCCCCAACGAACTGAATCGCTTAACCCTGGCTAAGCTCAATAAGTAAAGCAAACTAACCTCTTCTCACCAGATGAACACCGGGTATCCAAATCCGATAACTAGCTAAGAGCTGGAGTTATTGCCCCTGAATTCCAACGACGGAGATACCCAGTTATGTTTTTAACACTTCAAAGCGTTGAGAACAACAATCTTCAAAAAAAAAAAACCGCTGGCCAGAAAACGTGGTCATTGCTCAACAGTTTCTTTTCCTCTATGGAAAACAATGTCCAAACATGAACCAATTCCCACACGACGTGGAATTAACCAACAAACCGACAAAGCAAAAGCTTATCACTGTATAACAACAACTGCCCTTGTGCACCGGCGTGCCAAGAACCCAAAACAAAGTTACCACACCTGGGTAACAAACTTATATCCAGATCAAATGTTGATTTCCCAAAATAAGACTTCAAATATGTTTACCCACCAAAGAGGCCAAAGAATTCATAAACCTATACAACTGGAATTTATAATTCAACGCGTTACTCCAACCAGCAGCCAACTTAAACACAGAGAAAAGCAACAAGACATCAACAAACACGCATAAGGCAGGGACGGACAATAGAACTTAAACGACCCGTACCGCAAGGTCAGACAGCTAACCTAAATTCTACCGGCGACTGACGTAAACACGGAAGCGCACGTGCACCAACATGGTCACTGGGGCACTGGGACAGAACCAACGCAATCAAAACAGTGGCTCGATGAGTGCGCCGAAATCCCGCGCAGCACGATCTAGTTCGAAGACGGGAACCACGTGCTAAAATCACTGGTCTGTAACTGAATGGGAAGCGGATGAGAGAGGGGAGGGGGCGACAGAAAAAGGCACAAGTGGCTCTTTGGAAAAACACTTAAATATATCAGAAGACGCTACACTCAAACTCTCAACACACGACTGACAATTTATTTATTTATTTTTTTTTTTGCTGTCCCAACCTCTGCGCCACCTCAGAGGCAGTGCACCCACGCCGCTCATTCCGACACCCCATCCACAGCCACAGCCCGGTCGGCCCCGCCGCAGCCCCGTCACCGGCAATCCGCAGGGGAGCAGTCAATGTCAAGTCGTCAAGAGGCAACCCACCGGAGAAGACATTGCACTGCTGCCGAGTCACTTCGGTGGTGTTCAGTGGCGCCTGTTCTGATCTAACATACGCAGGACACCACCTACTAAGCCCCCTACTGACGACAATAATTGCTTAGTCGCGGAGCCAGTGTGAGTGAGCTCTCCCTCCGGAGGGTGCCACCACGTCCATCCAACGACAGCCCCCATGGACTCGCCGATACCGGTGACCGTGACGGAACCAAACCAAGGCCAGAGACGTGTAGAGGACATCGAAACTGAGGTCACCATGAGAGCAGGGCATGAAGGGCCACAGAATTTGAGATTTTTTTTTTTTATGCTGATCGATGAGAATGAGGATGATTACGATGATGCTACGGATTTCCATTTCGGTCTGAGACTACATGACAGGGCTGTACTCTACGCTTCCTTTCATAATATATCCCGGCGTCAACCAGGCCTGAGAGATACAGGCACCTGCAGTGTTGGTCAGAAAATTTGAGCAACACTCTCAGAAACGCATCCATTAAGTGGATGAAACTCGACTGTGTGGTCCCAGTCTTCCCAACTGAGTCCGCAGCAAACTCAACTCTGGGTAGGAGCCAGTCGAGGCAGAAAAACCCACATGACTCTGATGGGATTCGACCCCACGACCTCCCAGCCGGGAGTCCGCGACGCTGACCACTTCGCCACGGCGGCTGGTACGACTGACAAATTTATTGTTCCAATCACCACAGTCACACAAATTAGTGTTGAACAATTAAGAAAGCCCTAACATCAGCAGCTAGATAGGAAAGCAAATAAACTGCTTGTATGTGCGCTAGACAGAAGAGGAAAGCCTATCAACTTAGGGCTAATCCCCTTAGACTAAACAACACAGATCCTACAACCTAGTGTGAAATAACAATGAAATAACACACCACCAAGAATAGATAGTCTTTCTTTTTTTTTTCTTTGTGAACTGAAGTAGACAGACTTATGTAAGACCGAGTTTCGCGCAAACACGGTATCGGAACTAAGTGTCAAAGTTTGCCTTGTAAAATTAAGTGTCAAAGTTTGCCTTGTAAACAAAGCACCAAATGCTTGGCAAGCCTGCCTACACTTACCTTACTAACACAGTCGGCGTCTTGGGTACAGGCAAATGCAGACCAAAATCCTAAATCAGTACAAGCACTGATATCGACGACTCTGCACAAGCAAGACCTATTAATCTAAAATTCAAAAACCCCTTCTTTCTCCACCCAAGTACCTATTCTAAGGTAATGAGAAAAGGAGAACGGAATTCTAGAAACAATAGCCGGCGGTACTAGACAAAACAAAACAAACACGGAGACGAACGCGGAACGGAAGTGCCGAAGGTCCGACCACAGAGCGCGGGACTCTACAGCCGACAGCACCCCCAAAACCGGTCCGCTCCAATGGGTTCCCTACTGACTCTAGAACCCACCCAACCAACCACCCGTCAAATACACGTAAAAAAAGATAGACAGGTCTCTCAAGGGTCGGGCGGTAGTGAGTTCAGAGTGTCGCTTTTACACTACCACATATACATTCCTGTTACCCCGCAACTCCACCATAATTGTCAAGTGTGAGTACACCTGACAGGGGGGGGTTCTTATACAGGTAATGTGCAGTGGCAGAAACGGAGTGATCACTCAATCCCTCACACCACCAGACCACAAGAGGAAGATGTTTCAACAATACTTTTATTCACGTTACAATCATTCACTCGCACTAGCACTCCAGATGGGGTATGGATCCTAACAAAGAAGAGAAAAGATAGTCGAGAGAGGAAAAACAAAAAAAAAGGGGGCATAGAAGAGAAAGGCACTATTCAGAACTAGCTGACCTAGGGGACAAAGTAAATTGAATAGACCACAAAAAAAACCTCCCAAATATCCCGGGATCCTGCTACTGTCCCAACCTAACCCGCTAACCCGCTACAAGGACATTCAGCAGAATGACAGAAGAAAGACAGTTCTAGAAACAATGCTACATCCAACAGGACCTACACAGCTAGAGTTAAACAAAAAAATAACAAAAAAAACAACAAAACGAATCAGTGACAGGCTTTAAACCCACGCACACGCACGCCAGACCCACGTCCACACCACACGAGATGAAAAACTCAACTCGAGTCCATGAACCGAGGAGGTTCGCAGAGGGAGGTGGATCCTGTAGAGGGGTGACATTCGTAGTGGGCTGGTCTTCCAGTCCGAGGTGAAGCAGATGTCTCAGTGAAGGAGACAAGGTTCACCACCACCAGTCCGCACCACCAGTCCGCAGGTCTGAGTAACGACTGGTGCCTGGGCGAAGGATGACTGCAGGGTCTGTGGATGCTGGTCGCCCAGCCAGCCCAAGACCGGAGCTGCAGCTGAAGAAAAAGGGCGAAAAATCCCGCCCTACGGCGGAGATCAGTCTCCAGATAAGAAGTCATCACCCTATAGTCCTTGTTGTAGTCAGTGTGTGGCAACATAGTGGGTCCGGCAGTGCGTCACAGTATGAAGGGTCACAATACCGTAAATAAGGTCAACAATGTCTTTGTCACTACAAAAGGGCAAATGAACTAGAGTAACTTCTTTCCCCTTTCTCCTTTGCTTTTATTTGACCTGTACTAAGGATAATTTCCTTAGTCAACAAAAGCTGCAATGAAAAAAACACAATTAGAATTCATCCACACATCTGTCACACAAACATATAAGACAAGGACACAACGAGAACGGAACCACATGTGGGGCGATACGGCAGGAATTCCACACTCCGCGGTCTATATGTTTAGCCGTTCGCACGCTCATGCGTTCTACGATCCGTCTCGTGTCTGTGAAGCAACAAGGAAAAACAAACTAACATTTCTGATATCCTTCCGGCCAAAATCACATATTGAGCGAAAGACAATATTTATCACATAATTCCAGTCTGACACCTTTGGAAAAGAGGGGAGATAAGCATTGACTCAACCTGTGTAATCAGAAAAAAAAACGGCTTCCATTGACCGAAATGAAGGGATATTATATAGTAAGAGATTTTCAACTTAGTCCAAAGTGACAGAGCCCTAGCCGCTAAGGACCGAAAACGCAATTAAAGATAATGCGTTTCTACAATTCTACAACAAGATGCATGTCTCGATACAAGTTCCACATCTGCTCCCCCTCTTTGGAGCAGTTACACACCGAAAAGGTGTGCCAGAGCCAACGGCACATGAAGGCAAAAGAAAAACCTCTCAACCGCAGAAAGGTTAGAAAACCCAAATAAAACAAAACACTGTCCAAAACAGAACATATAGTTACCAAAATGGCGGGTGGGCGAGGTGGGAAACGGTTCGCTCCCCAGTCCAACGAAGGGTGGGAGCCGAAACCGTGCTGGTCCACACCGAAGGGGACTCCAGGTCAGGGACGACCCAAGATGGTTCTTCCAGCTGGCAGGGATAGGGATCCCAGAGGTGTCCAGTGGAATACTTTCCGACCTGCTGAAGGGTGAAAGACTCTTCCACACAACCCACACCGAAGTGGATAAAGAAAAGTGGGCCCAGCTAGCAGAGATGGAGATCTCTCCGACTCGACGGTCCGTAAACGAGTGCCACACCACTAGCCTAACTAAGATGGCAACAGGTAAAACAGCTCACCAGTGGCACCTGACATCAGCTGATGAACCACATGGAAAGCGATAAAAGAACAGAAAAAGAAAGCTTTAAAAGAAAAAAAATGAAGAGAAGTATTGGAGGATGGGAGCGTAATGCACGGACGTAGCGCACCTGGGATGACAAAAATAGCACACTGGTCAAAACCCGGCCAATGTAGTAAAGAAGTCACTGGTAACACTCCACTTTATACTGGGTTTGAAAAGAAATGATTTATCTTCTTAACCAAAAGTATGTACGTCCGTGACAACACCCCCCAACCAAAGAGGCTTGTGCCACTGAGGCACAGCCTATCACAGCCTCCAACACGTTCTGTACACCATTACACTGATGTAGACTTTCCTCACTCTGGTACCTTTCCAGATTTTCCTGAACTTTGACTTACTACTTAATACGGCTGAGGTAATCAGCCTTCATCATCATCATCTTCAGAGTCAGTGACATCATCCAGTGCCTTTCTGGGCACACCATTGCTAACCGGGGCACTGGAGATAGACAAGGGGATAGGGTACGACGAGGAGCAGGATGATTGCTGCTGTTGTTGCTGTCCAGGGACTGCTGGGAAGCCGTGCGTGCTATGTCTTGACGCACTGCTTCGGCTGGCTTCATCTCCAGGTCACCACCTGGGTCGATGACGTTCAGTGTCTGGAAGCACTGTGCGTAGAGCTCCAGGGTCCTGGCATGGAAGACCAGCTGTGTTGACAAACTCTGTCAGCACTTTCTTCATGTCGGTGATCTTGGCCTGAAAGCTGTGAACTTCTTGCTCCAAGGCGTGATGACTGCGAGAAGCTTCCACACTGGTCCTCTGTAGGTCTGATTCAACCTGCACAATTTGCTGTCGGTTCTGTGGCGCCTTCATCCTGATCTGTTCCAGCTTCTGCACCACTCCCTTGGACTGGGCATTGAAGGTTTCCTTCAAGTCATTCTTGGTCTGTTTGCACAACAGTCCGTAGCCACTGAGATTACACACCACTTTCTTTTCTAGTTGATTCACCTGAGCTTCCTTACAGTCCTGAACAGCTGAGGGACTCTCAGCAAAATGGGTCATGCCTTTGTGTAGAGAAGGGTTCCATTTCTCATGTTCTGCGTTCTCTGCTATCTCCCTACATACGTGGTCACTTTTGCCACAGAGACGTGCTGTTTTACGTGTGTAGGAGACAGAGCTTTCACATAACTGGCCCAGGTGTCGCTCTATGGCAGTGAAGCAGTCCCGATTGGTCTTTGATTCCCTCTCACTCGCTCTCATTTCAGCGCATGTTCGACTCATTTTGCGTCTGCTCCTTTGCTTTGCTAGCAATGGTTTTCTACTCCTCAAGGGTGCAGAACTTGCTGATGTCAAGAACGCCACAGGCATCCTGGTGTTCCGGCCCTTCGGAGTGGTTCGCTGGTGCACATCGTAGCTGCGACCGTACCTTTTGACGTCCTTTGCTACTCCTGGCCAGTAAAAGTCTTGCTGGATTCTCTCCAGGGTTCGACGTGTCCCCAAATGTCCTGCCATAGGGGTATCGTGACATAGGCGCATGACAGTGCTGCGGAGAGCTTCTGGTATGACAAGTTGAGCGGCAGACGAAGTAGATGACGTATGACGTCTGTGTACCAGTCCCTTGCGTCTCACGAACTCTACCGCACTGCTGTGGGACGTCCTTGCTGGTTCCCCAACCAAACTCCGGATTTTGTTGAGGGATGGGTCCTTTGCTTGCATGCTGCTTACGGTTGACGGATCCATGGTCAAGATATGCTGAGTCAGGGGCTTGAGGAGGGGTTTCAGTGTCTCTTTCTCTCTCTGAGCTTGGGAATGGGTGGTGGCAGCCACAAACACCTCAGGTGGCAACTCGGATGATATCTCCCGACGTTGACCATCCCCAAAGCACACTGAATTGCCATTCAGTAGGGAGTACGCAGGTCGCTGAAGGGCGACTGCCCATACCTTCCCTTTAAAATATGGCATAGAGACATCTACCAATACTGTAGATCGGGTTGCCCTGAAGGAGGACTCGATTCCTGACACTTGGCACTCTTCCCCTCGAGGTGCCTCACTAGGGACTAACTGCTCGTCGATGAAGACCGCTGTAGCTCCTGTGTCCCTAATAGCCTCCACTATCCTGCCGCACACCACCGACGGGAAGGTAAGACATGTTGGGGTCGTGACCTCATTCTCTGCAAATGCCAACCTAACGTGCGAATCGCCGGGTCTTGTTTTGTCCTTCCTCTTGGGACAATCCCGGACGAAATGTCCCTTTTCCCCACAGAGGAAGCAAAGCTTGAGCTTGGCTCCGACGTTCCTGGAATTGCTGGGGACATCGCTTTTGGAGGGTGACGGTAGTTTGAAGTCACGTGACTCCCGATCGGCGGGTTTCCTACTAGTTCCGGGTGTAGGCATCCGATAGTGACGACGCGCATCTGCGAAGGCTTCAGCAATCTCGATTGCCCTGGCGAATGTCCTTGGTTTCTCTTCACCCAACTTAAACTGCAGTTCCTGAGATACCGAATTCGTAAGTTGCTCCAAGAGGAAACAATCCTTCATTTCTATTTCTGAGGCTTCAATCCAATATTCCATAGTGAGCCGGAGGCGTTCCCCGAACTGGTGAAAAGTCTCCTCTGAAGGTTTCCTCATTGTGCGAAACTGCTTTCTGTAGGACTCGGCAGTCATGTGCAGTCTCCGGCGAAGAGCCGCTTTTAACTCGGTATAGGAAGCTCCGGGTGGAATGTCAACAAACGCCTCCTTAGCCTTCCCTGTCAGGCTGCTGATGAGGTAAAGGGCTTTCCTCTGGTCAGTCAGCTGGTACGCAGCGGCTACTGTCTCAAAGTGCTCAATGTAGGTGTCTATGTTATCGCTAGCACTATACACTGGCATATGTAGCATGGGTGGAGCCACCGGAATATCCACGCCCTGATGAAAATCCGCTATTTCCTGATGGGCAGAGCCATGCTCGGAAGCAACCACAGACTGTGCCTCCTCTCCTTCGGCTGCATCTAACTGTTGAACTAGTTCGGCCCGGAGTTTTTCTCTTTCCTCCGCCAAACGAGCCTCAAAGTCCAACTCTTTCTGTTTCTGGGTTTCTCTGTCTAGTTGTTCTTTCTTCTCTCTCGACTCTCGCTCCAGTCTCCTTTCCTCCATCTGCTCTCTCCATCTCCGTTCCTTCTCCTCTCTCTCCAATCTCCTCTCCTCCATCTCCAACTTCTTTTCCTCCATTTCCATTTTCCATCGTCTCTCTTCTTTGGCTTCTCTCTCCTCCTTTTCCAGTCTCCTCTCCTCCCGCTCTCTTCTCTCTCTTGCCTCTCTTTCTTCCCTTTCCCTCCTCTCCTTGGCCTCTCTTTCTTCTCTCTCAATCCTCATCAACATAAGAGGATCCATGGGCGCTGGTCCAGGAGGATGAGGCATAGGCGAAGGCCGAAAGCGGAAGTCATCTCGAAGATACGGCGGAGGGCGAAGTCCCGAGACTGGAGTGGGCAGAGGTCGTCTCGGAGAGAGTGACCCAGGAGGGGTCATCTCCTGTATTGTGGACATTGCGGTGACTGGAGGACGAGTCCCACCAGAAGACAACACGACATGGGTAGTAGGGCCAGTCGTCGCCTGAGTCATGGGGCTCCCCATCCCTGGTAGGATTCCCGCACCACGAGTCTGAGAACGTGTGATCCGGCGCCCGTCGTCTACGTGTTCCATAACTCACAGTACACCTCACCATACACAAAGTCACCGAATCACCAAGTGATACACAAGATTTGCACCACCACGCAGAACCCTGTCGAACGAAATCCCACGAAGGTTCCCACGTGTGTGTCCACTTTGCACTTAGTACCACAGTCGACTACTTCGAAGGTCACAAAGTATTTGAACCCACAAGCCAATAGTACAGGACGACACTATATGGATATAAATCCAAGATTCTGTGAATAGTCACTAGGTTTGAAGAGAACTATCCCCAATTTCCAAAGGGAAAAACGCACTATTTTAAACCAGTGAGTCATATAGGGTAACACCAACACGATGGTTAACCCACCCTCACCGAGAATGACAACACTCACTGAAAGATAATGAATGAGAAATGAGGCATGGACAACCCTAACAAAACGCCACGAGGAAGTACTTCTATTCAACAAACCAAGAGTGGCCCACCAACAATATTTCCTCCAAAGTCCAAGTTCCTCCAAGATAGAACCACAAAAGTTAAAGTCAAAAAATGGGAACTAAAACTGAGTAAGCTCACAACATATCAGCAACTCCAATCTGCTGAATTGCAGCTGTATTCCCACGAGAAGGAAATACGGAGTAGAAACATTCCACAAGTGTAACTATGACTAAGGGTGTCAACTGGAACAGTATTCCCAAAACAGGGAAGGAGAAATGACAAAGTCCCATGTATGACTTTTTGACTAAGTGTAGTCAACACCAACAAATCTCCAACCGTAGTTACAATCTAAGGTATGTCTCACAAGACAAAAGAGTAGTTTGAACAACAAAGTCACCTCTGTATGACTTTATGACTAAGTGTAGTCAATCCACAAAACCGTTCAAACTCGAAGAGAAAGAATGCTTCACGAACCAAATTGCAGTCAAGAGTACTGCCACACTAAGCTAGCCCCAACGAACTGAATCGCTTAACCCTGGCTAAGCTCAATAAGTAAAGCAAACTAACCTCTTCTCACCAAATGAACACCGGGTATCCAAATCCGATAACTAGCTAAGAGCTGGAGTTATAGCCCCTGAATTCCGACGACGGAGATACCCAGTTATGTTTTTAACACTTCAAAGCGTTGAGAACAACAATCTTCAAAAAAAAAAACCACTGGCCAGAAAACGTGGTCATTGCTCAACAGTTTCTTTTCCTCTATGGAAAACAATGTCCAAACATGAACCAATTCCCACACGACGTGGAATTAACCAACAAACCGACAAAGCAAAAGCTTATCAGTGTATAACAACAACTGCCCTTGTGCACCGGCGTGCCAAGAACCCAAAACAAAGTTACCACACCTGGGTAACAAACTTATATCCGGATCAAATGTTGATTTCCCAAAATAAGACTTCAAATATGTTTACCCACCAAAGAGGCCAAAGAATTCATAAACCTATACAACTGGAATTTATAATTCAACGCATTACTCCAACCAGCAACCAACTTATCCACAGAGAAAAGCAACAAGACATCAACAAACACGCATAAGGCAGGGACGGACAATAGAACTTAAACGACCCGTACCGCAAGGTCAGACAGCTAACCTAAATTCTACCGGCGACTGACGTAAACACGGAAGCGCACGTGCACCAACATGGTCACTGGGGCACTGGGACAGAACCAACGCGATCAAAACAGTGGCTCGATGAGCGCACCGAAATCCCGCGCAGCACGATCTAGTTCGAAGACGGGAACCACGTGCTAAAATCACTGGTCTGTAACTGAATGGGAAGCGGATGAGAGAGGGGAGGGGGCGACAGAAAAAGGCACAAGTGGCTCTTTGGAAAAACACTTAAATATATCAGAAGACGCTACACTCAAACTCTCAACACACGACTGACAAATTTTTTTTTTTTTTTTTTTTTTTTTTTTTTGCTGTCCCAACCTCTGCGCCACCTCAGAGGCAGTGCACCCACGCCGCTCATTCCGACACCCCGTCCACAGCCACAGCCCAGTCGGCCACGCCGCAGCCCCGGCCCCGGCAATCCGCAGGGGAGCAGTCAATGTCAAGTCGTCAAGAGGCAACCCACCGGAGGAGACACTGCACTGCTGCCGAGTCACTTCGGTGGTGTTCAGTGGCGCCTGTTCTGATCTAACATATGCAGGACACCACCTACTAAGCCCCCTACTGACGACAATAATTGCTTAGTCGCGGAGCCGGCGTGAGTGAGCTCTCCCTCCGGAGGGCGCCACCACGTCCATCCAGCGACAGCCCCCATGGACTCGCCGATACCGGTGACCCCGACGGAACCAAACCAAGGCCAGAGACGTGTAGAGGACATCGAAATTGAGGTCACCATGAGAGCAGGGCATGAAGGGCCACAGAATTTGAGACTTTTTTTTTTTATGCTGATCGATGAGAATGAGGATGATTAAGATGATGCTACGGATTTCCATTTCGGTCTGAGACTACATGACAGGGCTGTACTCTACGCTTCCTTTCATAATATATCCCGGCGTCAACCAGGCCTGAGAGATACAGGCACCTGCAGTGTTGGTCAGAAAATTTGAGCAACACTCTCAGAAACGCATCCATTAAGTGGATGAAACTCGACTGTGTGGTCCCAGTCTTCCCAACTGAGTCCGCAGCAAACTCAACTCTGGGTAGGAGCCAGTCGAGGCAGAAAAACCCACATGACTCTGATGGGATTCGACCCCACGACCTCCCAGCCGGGAGTCCGCGACGCTGACCACTTCGCCACGGCGGCTGGTACGACTGACAAATTTATTGTTCCAATCACCACAGTCACACAAATTAGTGTTGAACAATTAAGAAAGCCCTAACATCAGCAGCTAGATAGGAAAGCAAATAAACTGCTTGTATGTGCGCTAGACAGAAGAGGAAAGCCTATCAACTTAGGGCTAATCCCCTTAGACTAAACAACACAGATCCTACAACCTAGTGTGAAATAACAATGAAATAACACACCACCAAGAATAGATAGTCTTTTTTTTCTTTGTGAACTGAAGTAGACAGACTTATGTAAGACCGAGTTTCGCGCAAACACGGTATCGGAACTAAGTGTCAAAGTTTGCCTTGTAAAACTAAGTGTCAAAGTTTGCCTTGTAAACAAAGCACCAAATGCTTGGCAAGCCTGCCTACACTTACCTTACTAACACAGTCGGCGTCTTGGGTACAGGCAAATGCAGACCAAAATCCTAAATCAGTACAAGCACTGATATCGACGACTCTGCACAAGCAAGACCTATTAATCTAAAATTCAAAAACCCCTTCTTTCTCCACCCAAGTACCTATTCTAAGGTAATGAGAAAAGGAGAACGGAATTCTAGAAACAATAGCCGGCGGTACTAGACAAAACAAAACAAACACGGAGACGAACGCGGAACGGAAGTGCCGAAGGTCTGACCACAGAGCGCGGGACTCTACTGCCGACAGCACCCCCAAAACCGGTCCGCTCCAATGGGTTCCCTACTGACTCTAGAACCCACCCAACCAACCACCCGTCAAATACACGTAAAGAAAGACAGACAGGTCTCTCAAGGGTCGGGCGGTAGTGAGTTCAGAGTGTCGCTTTTACACTACCACATACACATTCCTGTTACCCCGCATCTCCACCATAATTGTCAAGTGTGAGTACACCTGACAGGGGGGGGTTCTTATACAGGTAATGTGCAGTGGCAGAAACGGAGCGATCACTCAATCCCTCACACCACCAGACCACAAGAGGAAGATGTTTCAACAATACTTTTATTCACGTTACAATCATTCACTCGCACTAGCACTCCAGATGGGGTATGGATCCTAACAAAGAAGAGAAAAGATAGTCGAGAGAGGAAAAACAAAAAAAAAGGGGGCATAGAAGAGAAAGGCACTATTCAGAACTAGCTGACCTAGGGGACAAAGTAAATTGAATAGACCACAAAAAAAACTCCCAAATATCCCGGGATCCCGCTACTGTCCCAACCTAACCCGCTAACCCGCTACAAGGACATTCAGCAGAATGACAGAAGAAAGACAGTTCTAGAAACAATGCTACATCCAACAGGACCTACACAGCTAGAGTTAAACAAAAAAATAACAAAAAAAACAACAAAACGAATCAGTGACAGGCTTTAAACCCACGCACACGCACGCCAGACCCACGTCCACACCACACGAGATGAAAAACTCAACTCGAGTCCATGAACCGAGGAGGTTCGCAGAGGGAGGTGGATCCTGTAGAGGGGTGACGTTCATAGTAGGCTGGTCTTCCAGTCCGAGGTGAAGCAGATGTCTCAGTGAAGGAGACAAGGTTCACCACCACCAGTCCGCACCACCAGTCCGCAGGTCTGAGTAACGACTGGTGCCTGGGCGAAGGATGACTACAGGGTCTGTGGATGCTGGTCGCCCAGCCAGCCCAAGACCGGAGCTGCAGCTGAAGAAAAAGGGCGAAAAATCCCGCCCTACGGCGGAGATCAGTCTCCAGATAAGAAGTCATCACCCTATAGTCCTTGTTGTAGTCAGTGTGTGGCAACATAGTGGGTCCGGCAGTGCGTCACAGTATGAAGGGTCACAATACCGTAAATAAGGTCAACAATGTCTTTGTCACTACAAAAGGGCAAATGAACTAGAGTAACTTCTTTCCCCTTTCTCCTTTGCTTTTATTTGACCTGTACTAAGGATAATTTCCTTAGTCAACAAAAGCTCCAATGAAAAAAACAATTAGAATTCATCCACACATCTGTCACACAAACATATAAGACAAGGACACAACGAGAACGGAACCACATGTGGGGCGATACAGCAGGAATTCCACACTCCGCGGTCTATATGTTTAGCCGTTCGCACGCTCATGCGTTCTACGATCCGTCTCGTGTCTGTGAAGCAACAAGGAAAAACGAAACTAACATTTCTGATATCCTTCCGGCCAAAATCACATATTGAGCGAAAGACAATATTTATCACATAATTCCAGTCTGACACCTTTGGAAAAGGGGGGAGATAAGCATTGACTCAACCTGTGTAATCAGAAAAAAAAACGGCTTCCATTGACCGAAATGAAGGGATATTATATAGTAAGAGATTTTCAACTTAGTCCAAAGTGACAGAGCCCTAGCCGCTAAGGACCGAAAACGCAATTAAAGATAATGCGTTTCTACAATTCTACAACAAGATGCATGTCTCGATACAAGTTCCACATCTGCTCCCCCTCTTTGGAGCAGTTACACACCGAAAAGGTGTGCCAGAACCAACGGCACATGAAGGCAAAAGAAAAACCTCTCAACAGCAGAAAGGTTAGAAAACCCAAATAAAACAAAACACTGTCCAAAACAGAACATATAGTTACCAAAATGGCGGGTGGGCGAGGTGAGAAACGGTTCGCTCCCCAGTCCAATGAAGGGTGGGAGCCGAAACCGTGCTGGTCCACACCGAAGGGGACTCCAGGTCAGGGACGACCCAAGATGGTTCTTCCAGCTGGCAGGGATAGGGATCCCAGAGGTGTCCAGTGGAATACTTTCTGACCCGCTGAAGGGTGAAAGACTCTTCCACACAACCCACACCGAAGTGGATAAAGAAAAGTGGGCCCAGCTAGCAGAGATGGAGATCTCTCCGACTCGACGGTCCGTAAACGAGTGCCACACCACTAGCCTAACTAAGATGGCAACAGGTAAAACAGCTCACCTGTGGCACCTGACATCAGCTGATGAACCACGTGGAAAGCGATAAAAGAATAGAAAAAGAAAGCTTTAAAAGAAAAAAAATGAAGAGAAGTATTGGAGGATGGGAGCGAAATGCACGGACGTAGCGCACCTGGGATGACAAAAATAGCACACTGGTCAAAACCCAGCCAGTGTAGTAAAGAAGTCACTGGTAACACTCCACTTTATACTGGGTTTGAAAAGAAATGATTTATCTTCTTAACCAAAAGTATGTACGTCCGTGACACCCCACATCTTTTTCTTTTCCCCCTCCTCCTCCTCCTTCCACTTGATGTTGATACTTGAGGGGGGGGGGGGGGGGGGGGATTTGTTGGACAGGCTATGACTCATGTACATCTTGGCATTTTTACCCAGCAGCCCAAACGGCCAGATCTGGCAGAGGTCCGGATACGAACCAACACCTTTCAAGCCTGGCCACACCAGAACACCCACCCAGCGGACCAAATGGTAGAAGCCGGGTTTTATTATGAAGGTGAGGATGAAATGGTCACAGAGCGTCTTGAGCTTTACTGTGACCATGCTTTGCTGAACATGTTGCATGCCATATGTCATGGGTCGTCACGGATATGTTTGTTTTGTCAAAAATAACTCCTTGCTGTAAGTCGTGGGTCTGCATTCACCTGCGCTCCTTTTCTGAAGGAACTAAATAGTGTCGTTTATGGTGGTTTTGGATGGATCAAGAAACCAGTTACGAATGCTGAAGCATGGAATGAAGCCGTTCTTTTTCTGTTTGTAGTGCATATGTGAGCTAACTGATGTGTGTGAAGATTGCAAATGATGAATGAACAAATTCTGCTTTCATGGAAGTGATTCAAAGTTGCTTCTTTCTTTCTTTCAGTATATGCATGGTCGTGTGAATAGCTCATCCTTATAGGTACCCATGCGCATGTGCCTGCCACATTTATCCACGCACATATGTAGCCTTGAACATCATGTTTGTCATGACATGTTGGTATGAGGCAGCTGTGCTCTCATAGGTGTGTGTGTGTGTGTGTGTGTGTGTGTGTGTGTGTGGTGTTGATGGTGGTGCTGTGTATGTTCAAGTCCCCATGGGGGTGCCACAGCTCTTTCATTACACATAGCTCCCCAGCGTTCTGAAAGTTCAGTGCTAGTAACCTCCTCTTGTCTGTCCCTTGGTTTGACTTTTAACAATTTTTGTCTTCATGTAATGTTGTATATTGTTTTCCTAGTGTCAAAAGTGAAGTGACTGCAGGTGGAAATTGAAACAAACTTATTGAAAGATTTACTGTTCTACCGAACAAAAGAGACAAACAGATTTACAAGGTAACTGTCTTGTCATCAAATTTACAAGATGATTGTCTTGTAATTTTGTTTGTCTCTTTCCTTCAACGGAACATTCAATCTTCTTTTAAGTTTACTGTTTTTCTGCTGTTGTCAACCATTCTTCTGTCTGTATTCTGGAAATTCTTTTTCCATTTTTTCCCACACCCAGTCACAAATTATGAATGCTAGTGTTTTTTTTTTTTGTTGTTTAATTCTGTAGCTCAGATTGTACACTCTATCCAGAGTGGACATTTACTTCCGTTCTGCAGACCTGTCTGCCCTATGTTTTTTTTAGCGTATTTTATGAAATTTGACTGGAAAATACGATAATATGCCGAGTGCGACAAAAATATGAAAATTGGCAACATTGGCTACAAAAAAAAAGAAAAATTTTTGTTACCTATTTTCCTGTTTGAAGACGCCAGTTATTGTCCCAAGTTCCGGTTGGTGCATACTCGCTTATACCATAGTCGGCCATCTTCCAAAGTGAGCGACTGACACATATATTCACTAAGAGAATAAAGCCACCAGCGAAATTATGCGTTCATGAGAGTGATGAAGAGCTAGATATTGAAAAGAAGGTTGCCAAAACGAGGGAGCAAACTTTCCTGAATGCATACCACGCAAACTTGGTAGTGCGTAGCCCCAAGCTAAAAAAAAAGTCCAACTTTCGTGTGGTGCACTTTGTGGAAAACAGGTTTATGTTGTGCTCATGGAGGGTGCAACGACTGCATAAAGCATGTTTCATCAAAATTGTGTTAAAAAACTAGCAGAAGTGATGAAAGGAACACCTTTAATTGAACAAGCATTGAAAAAGGCTGAGGTGAAGTCTAGTGGGGTCCTAGAGGAACTGGTGACAAACGCCAAAGTGATGATCATGATGTGTAGGCTGGTGGCTGACGCGAATCTGTCCCTGTCAACGACCGATCATCCTGTTCCCTATTCAAGAAGATGTTTCCTGACACTAGTGACAGCAAAGTTGCTCAGGGTGTGTCTGTTACTTTAACTTCTACTGTTAATTAGCTCCACTCCCCCCGCCCACCCCCCAAAAAAACGAGGGGGGAGGGGGGGGGGGGGGGGAGATGGAGTGCCAGTACAAAGAGAAGAAAAAGATGAAAAATGAAAACTGTATGAAGGGTATACATGTGTGTGACTGTCTGTCACTCTGTGTGTGTGTGTGTGTAGGCGGGGGGGGGGGGGGGGGGGGGGGAAGGGGGGGGGCATTATATATATTTTTTTTTAGTAAGATGGTCAACTAGATAGTGCAGTGTGTGTGTGTGTGTAGTGTACTTGCGCTAGTTGGTGTGTGTTTGAGTGTGAGTACAGCGCAGTGAGTTGGCTGCAAGAATTGCGTGATATATGATCCATATCAAGGTAAGAAAAATACTCTTTTTTTTTTTTATCATGGAATACTAAAATTTACTCCATGGAATACTGGAATACTGATGGTTCAATTTTGAGGTAGACAGGTCTGCGTTCTGCAGTGTCTGTCTGTCCATTTGGCCTTTTTCATGTACTTTGTATGACAGTTAAAGTGTTCATTATTTTCTTTGATTTTGTTGTTGTTGTTGTTGTTGACATCTTGGAAGGAGAAATGCAGGAAAGGCCTGGTGCTGTGAGCACAGCCTAGTTCTATCTGCTGGTAGAAAGTCAGTAGTTTAGCTACCTTGTCATGATTTGATTTCTTTTTTTCTTTTTTCTGTCCCGTCTTTTGTGCCACCTCAGTGGCATTGCACCCACACCACTCATTCTGACCCTCCTATCCACAGCCACAGCCCGACCCAGCTGTCCGCAGCCCTGGCACTGGCAATCTACAGGGAACAGTCAGTGTCAAGTTGTCAACAGGCAACCCACAGGAGGAGACGCCACACTGCTGCCGCATCACTTCGGTGGTGTTCAGTAGTGCCTGTTCTGATCCAACGTACGCAGGGCACCATCTACTAAGCCCCCTACTGATGATAACAGTTGCTTAGACGAGGAGCCGGCGTGAATGAGCTGTCTGTCTTACAAGAGAGGGGTCTTAGTAGGGAGGATGATACTGCTGCACAGATATTCATAACCAACCGTCTGAAAGTATGAAGTTTGCACAGCATAAAAACGTCGAAGTATGTGGTATTATAACAAGAATTGTTTTTCCCATCTGGCCTCACAAAATCACTCCGAAACTATTTCGACAATATCAGCCTACTTTTTTTCAACTTCCCCATCCCAACTACCTGTTTTTTTCCTAACCAGAGGATTCTATGGCTTTAGTGATATTTTGAATTGATATCTTTCCTTCCTGGGGTCTCAAAATGGAGGTTTTAGTATGCTTTGCTGTTCTTTTTTTGTTGTTGTAATAAACATTTTATTGCATTTTTTTTTTTTCGTGAAATCATAACACAAGTACATGTAAAGAAGAAGAGAAGGAAAAAAGAGAGGGGGTGAGAATGGGGAGGTGAGGGGTGGGGGGAGGGGGCACTGGGGAAAGGGGAAAGACAGGATTAGCAGAAAAAAAAAGATGATAGCATCACAGTCCTGACAACAGTGACGACAATAACATGATTAGCAAGTGACAGAAGTAAGTGACGAAAAGAAAGACAAGTACAAGTAGGTATGTAGTATGAAAACATTTTGATTCGGTGCCACGCAACAGATGATCTGACACACATATCTGTTGTGTCATGAAAAGCAGAGGTTTATGAACATTCCATTCTGTACTAAACTTAGACGCATTACTATTAGCATTTGCATGATTGGATTCTGTTCTGTTTTGTATCTTCCATTCAGTTGTTTCTGACATGCTTTGCAGTTCTTTGGATTACATTGATACTGGCATTTTGCACAACAATCTTTGTGATGGAAGGGGCGGAAGTGAAATAGGGGAATTAAGTGTGAGTGGGGTTTTTTTTTTTTTTTTTTTTTAAAGTCTATATCCATTTTGTGGATTGTGGTGACTTTATTTTCAGGGCATTATTGGGTGTTCATTGGCTGATACTTTGTGCAGAAGTCATGTTAAACCAAGACTGGCCACTCATAAGTTAGTGTTAAAGGGGTAGCCAAAACATAATCAATTTACATAGTGAAATAGGTGGGTCATTTTCATTCGCACACACACACATCAGGGAGGGAGTGTCAGCAGAGTTTGTTGGCTTAGGGAAGTTGCACCTTACGGCACCTGCAGTGGCTGGTGACTTTGCTTACTGTACATGTGTTCTGTGTTCCAGGTCATTCAGATCTGGTGAGGTGTTTTCACTGTGGCGGGGGTCTAAGAACATGGCAGAAAGAGAACAATCCATGGGTGGAACATAAAAGATTCTTCCCTCACTGTTCCTTCATCAGAGAGAAGTGTCGGGGGCAAGCTCCACAGTCTGAAGATGACATCGCTGAAAGTGATGTGAGTACAGGTCATCATAACCCTTGTTATCATCGTCATGATGCCTCCCATGACCTGTCAGACTTAGCAGAGCTGCCACGGCTTATACAGTTTTCAGAACTGGGGGTTTTTTGTGTGTGTTTTTTTTTTTCAGTTTCAAAGAGAGGTGACTGAAGGCTGAAACTGAAGCAAATTTTAAAAGGAAAAGTTGTTAGTTCCTCAAGACAACTTGCGGAACTAGTAACTTTTCCTTTAAATTTTTGTTTGTTTTGGTTTGGTTTTGTTTTACTGAAAAAACGATTTTTTTCCCCCAGAAAGACATACCATTTTTGTTTGAAAGAATACTGAACTTTGACATTCTTTGTAAAATAAAATTTTTGTTGTTGTTGTAGTCATTTGAAAAAAAAGAAAAAAACAACTATGTTGCTTAACCTGTTGACTGCCCTTGCACGAATGGCGTTCGAGGTGGTCTCTGGAAAGCTGTGTGCCTCACATCGAACGCCGTTCAGGGTAATTTCATCATTAAAATTCGGCGATTTAAAGAAGGGAGGCAAGGAGAAAAAAAAGGGGTTGAACGGTTGTAGGGACCCTAAAGGACGGTTTCTTCCCTTTCACGGGTCGCTGACTGACCAGCTCGTGTCCGTTCGGACGATAATACTTCGGCAAGGTTTGGCTGAGTCATTTTCGGTTCAAGATGGTGAGTCGAGCAGACAGTTCATTCCGGCGCGTGCTGTTTTCAGACGAACTAATGCTCTTGAAGTGCTTCAAGAAGTTATCCGAGACTGTGAAAGTCATGACGAAGACTTCAGAGAAGTGGAACGAAGCGATTCGGAGGAGGAAGAAAGCGATCACAATCAACACCACCCTTTGCTATCGGTGATTGGTGTTGATGACGAAGCTGATCCCTGACTTCAAACCGAGCGATACCGGCGCAAGTGGGGCCGAATCGGTGAGTGACGAGCCGATTCCGTCTATGTCAACTGCCCCCTCCCTCCTTTCGTGAGAGGTCGGGAGGGGAGTCGAGGAAGGGGAGGGGGTTCAGGACAACGGCGAGGGTCCAGTGTGAGGGGGCGTGGCAGAGGAAGAGGGCGAGCTTTACCAGGACTGGAGTGTCCCCTATGATATGAGTTGCTAAACATTTTATGCATTGTCAGATGTTTGTCCTGAAGTTCAAAGGATACTAACACCAGTTTTTGTGGTATTTCATTGTGATTTTAGTGCTATAGTTTTGTTTATGTTCTGAAAGTGTCTGTTTTTCGAACAAAACATTCATCATTATTTATATTTTTGGTCTACTCATTACAAACAAAATCAAACTGTTGTGATATCTGGCTGTAGCCAAGGATATAATAAGAAAGTTCCCCAAGTATCTAATATGTATGTCAAGAATTGAAAGAGCAGTGGGCATATTAGTGAACCTACCTAAGAAAACAAAATTGTGTCCCTTGATACCTGGATTGTACTGTACCCCAGAAATACATGGATTTATCATGTAAAACAACAATTGTGGGTTGTAAATTCACTACCAAATATTTACACAGGTGTTCAGTAAACACTAAAACCACTTTTTGCTGGGTTTGTATGTTTTTTGTTTTGCTGCTGTGGGGTTTTGTATGCTTGCAAAGTATAATTAAAAAAAAAAAAGTAAGATTATTTATTATACTCAGAATGAACAAAATCAAATATTATTTGCAGATATTATAGCCCTGGGTATAAGAAGAAAACATGCCAAAAATCTAAGAGATATCTCAACAAATAAATGAGCACTGATCAAATTAGTTAACCTACCGCAAAAAGTCAAATTTTGCTCCGGCACACAGAAGTACAAAACTGATACAAAACAGCGGCAGTCAAGGGGTTAATGTGACTGAAACACCAGCAACATGTTGTATATGTTAAAATTTTGACAAGAGAATTTTCCAACTATCGTCTGAAATCTGACCAAAGTTTGGTCATTGGAGTAATTTGATGAAAGGCATCAGTAGGCAGCCCAGGGACCTCGGTCTTATTTTGTGATTTCTCCTGCCATTCCCCAAGACACCACACACCCCACTTGTACATTGATGGTAAAAACACGGCTAATGGCTTCTTGCCTCTTTTTTTGTTGTTGTTGTTTTAAACTTATTTTCGCTTCTGCTCTGAAGCTTCTTCAGGTTAGCCACTGGATTATTTTCATCACACTATTTCTTGCAATACCCAAGGCTGACCTCTGTTAATGAAATCAAGTTATCTGAGTATCCACCAATCATTCCAACCATTCATTCCAATCTGACCTCTGCTAATGACATCAAGTTATCTAAATATCCACCAATATCCACTAATCATTCCAACCAGAACTCTGCTAATGAAATCAAGTGATCTGAATATCCACCAGTCATTCCAACCATTCATTTCAACCTTTAGAGAAGGAAAGTTCACTGAAAGCTCCAGTTCTTAGGAACAGCTCTCCTTCAGACCTGTACCATACGACCACCTCACCACCCATACTTACCTCCCTCATTTTCAAAACATACGCACACACACACAAACAGGCATATGCACACACACACACACACACACACACACACACACACACACACACACACACACACACACACTCTCACACACACACACACAAACACACACACACACACGCACGCACGCACGCACACGAGTGTGCGTGCATGCACACACATACGTACACACACACACACACACACACACACACACACACTTACTTGAACATGGCAGTTGTGCTGGCATGTATGCTGTCCTACACACAGATGTTTTATATGTTTGTTTTTCTTAAAAGTGAAAAGTTAAAATGTTTTATATGTTTGTTTTTCTTAAAAGTGAAAAGTTAAAACCACCAAGATTAGAATTGTTTTTCAAGAATAGTGTTAGTAAAGAGTCCTCTTCTCAAGTGCAACAGTAATGAGAAAAGTTTCATTCAGTAGATGTTCATGGCTGCCTACCATCCCGGAGTATCCGTATTTGTCCCCAGAAATTATAAAATCATGCAGCCTGTCCCTGGAATCCACTGTTTCATTCTATGTCCCGCAAAAAAAAAAAAATCCAGGAGAAAAAAAAAAAAACGATGTTGAGTTCGTTAGCCGATCACCGACTGACCGACTTCGGTTGTGGCCATCCTGACCAAATCCGTTGAAAAGACACGAACATTGCTGAACTGACCATTGCGCGTGCGCATACACCATCTTCCCGAGTTTTGAAAGCGAGAAAAATGGACGCGAAACAGGGAAAGCGTAAAAATGCTGACGGCGATCTTGACAAGGAGGCTTTTCTCAAAGAAAAAATCGGAAATGAAATGAGGCAGGGAACAGTAAACGATAAACAGTAAACAAGTTGGGTATTTTTTGCTCCCATAAGAAAACCTAACACAGAGTAACTTTTATTCAAGACTGGCACAGCCTTTTAAACTTGAATAAAGTCAGACAAATACACAGACGAACAATCTAATAGTGGGGGAAAAAAAAAACAAGCGCAGGCCAACAACTGAACTATCTTCATAGTAATGACTTGGCAAAGATTTGGACTTCAGGAGGGGGGGAATTTGAAGATGGAGAAACTGGGAACATGAAATTAAGAAAATATGTTACAGATATGAAAACTCTTCACTAGCTGCATAAGGGAACCATCGCAATCCCTTTTGAAGGCAGATATATTTGTATTGCCTGCTCCGAGGCCTTTCGTCCGCTGGGTCGGACTCATCAGGGAGACACGGCTGGTTGTGTCTGCGCTCCTGGCGTCAAATAGAGACGCACCACAGTCCATAATACTGTGGTGTTCTCACCACCAAGGGTGCAAAAAAGAATCCAACAGCTTTGGGGGTGCTATTGGATTCTTTTTTGCACCCTTGGTGGTGAGAACACCACAGTATTATGGACTGTGGTGTGTCTCTATTTGACGCCAGGAGCGCAGACACAACCAGCCGTGTCTCCCTGATGAGTCCGACCCAGCGGACGAAAGGCCTCGGAGCAGGCAATACAAATATATCTGCCTTCAAAAGGGATTGCGATGGTTCCCTTATGCAGCTAGTGAAGAGTTTTCATATCTGTAACATATTTTCTTAATTTCATGTTCCCAGTTTCTCCATCTTCAAATTCCCCCCCCTCCTGAAGTCCAAATCTTTGCCAAGTCATTACTATGAAGATAGTTCAGTTGTTGGCCTGCGCTTGTTTTTTTTTTTCCCCCACTATTAGATTGTTCGTCTATGTATTTGTCTGACTTTATTCAAGTTTAAAAGGCTGTGCCAGTCTTGAATAAAAGTTACTCTGTGTTAGGTTTTCTTATGGGAGCAAAAAATACCCAACTTGTTTACTGTTTTTCTCAAGAAGAAGAAACATCAGCAGACGTTCCTGTCAAAATATACGGAAACCTGGCAGTTCATCAAGCGTGGCAAGATCGAGACTTACGCGTCTTGTGAAATTTGTGCGTGTGAGTTTTCCATCGGATTTGGAGGCAGGGACGAAATAAGCCGTTATGTCGCCACTGAAAAGCACAAGAAGAACACAAAAATCCACAAGAGCGAGAAATCTTGTAACATTAGGGGATTCTTTCAACGCGCTCAGACGTCAACCAGTCAGAAAACTTTTGACGTCATAAGAGCTAAAGTGATGATGGTTGACCTTGCAGCTGAACTGAATTTGCCGATGACCGCGTTGGACAAGCTAAACAAAGGCGATAAATTGATGTTTCCTGACTCAGACATCACAGAGAAGTTTCAGTGTGCTAGAAGCAAAGGCATGGCGATTTTGAAAGAAAATGCTGCCCAAGTTACCCTTACTCTCAGGGAAATAATGAAAAAACAGCCTTTCACAATTTCAACAGAGGGAAGCAATGACAGAGGAGGACAGAAATGGGGAGTTTGTGTTATACTCCCTGTTTGGCTAGTATACTTACCATGTCAGACCATAGCATTCCATGGCAGTTAGTCAGCTCTGCCAGGCCAAATTTTTTGTGGCTAATGCAGTAATAAGACCATTACGTGACGCCCACCTTACTTCTGGCAGGGAGAAGCCGGTGTAAACTTCCTGTTCCTCATTCAACGAGGCCTATGCGCAAGGTAACCCCGAGAACCATAGCGCTAGTGGGGTAGGTAGGGTGGGCATTAGAGTCTGACATGGTAAGTATACTAGCCAAACAGGGAGTATAACACAAACTCCCCATTTTGGCGTCATATACTTTACCATGTCAGACCATAGCAGAATTCAAAGGAATTGGAGGAGGGCTTAGTGCCCTAATGGTTCTTGGGGTTAGCAGAGGAATAGATATGGCTGCGTTAGCTGCAAAAGGAGTCCCTAGAACCATCAGCCCTGGACATGCGGACATCCCTTAAGTAAAAGTTTATGAAGGGATTTTCCGGATGCCAGTAGGCTGCCTCCAGGATGTGGCGCAAGAGGACAGAGCGCTGGATCGCTGTGGAAGTGGCCAGCGCCCTGCCCTCATGGGCATGGGGAGATAAGACGGGGAGATCCTTATACGCCTGGGCGTAGGCCGATCTGCCCGTCTTGGAAGCATAGAGGTAGGACTGGGAGGAGCGCCTGGGGCGCGGGGGTTCCCAGTAGCCCCGAATGGGGCCAGCCGAGAGCCTAAACGAAGAAGATAGGTGAGATAGAAACAGCCCAGCCTATCTGAAATTTGGAAGGCCAGATGGAGGGACAGAGTTGAGCATCAGGAGGCCATCTCTCCCCTGGAAAAGGGCTCATCCTGTGGAGGATTGGGAATGGAGGGAAGGCGTATGTTGAGGCCGGACCAGGGAAGGGTGAGCGACCCTGGGCCTGAACACTGTTCCCCACAGGGCTGAGGGTTAGCCTGCTGAGGATCCCTTCCGTGTGGAGGAGGGTCCCCGCTATGTGTCTTGCGGAGAGGGTGATTCCCCGCACGTGGCACCAGCGGAGGAGGGCCTCTATTCGGAGGGAGAGGCTGAAGGAACGAGCCCCCGTTCCCCCCCCCCCCCCCCCCCCCCCTCTCCCTTTGTTGACATAACAAGGCACCGAAGTGTTGTCTATGGGCAGAACAAGTCGGTGCAAGACCTGGGGTTTGGAAGCGGGGGAGGGCAAGCCTGACCACTTCCAATTCCAGGACGTTGATGTGGAGACGGGCCGACTGTGTGTCCCACACTCCCGAGTTATGAGGGTTCTCAAGGGGCGACAGCCCGAGTTGGAGGGGTCTGTGTAGAGGATGAACTAGTGCCACTCTCCATACCTTTCCGCTTGAAAAGACAGGTACATGAATGCGCGGGTATTTAAAATACCGAGCCATGCGCTCTTTGT
>CM065724.1:73143480-73190980 GCA_033310375.1 Conus canariensis
CTGAAACATGTCAACACCAGGTGGCTCAGTATTGGCAAGTGTCTTCCAAGACTCGTTGATAACTGGGAGGCCTTGTATGATTTTTTCAAAGCTGAAGAGGAATCTGCCACAGAATCAGATGTGAAGAAGAAGTCTGGGGATCTGAAGAGAAAGTTCCAGTCTCCAACCAATAAGCTCTGCTGCATGTTTCTGGCTGATGTGACCAAAGTGTTTGATGAAGTCAACACAACCCTTCAGGCTGAGGAGCCAAAGATTCATGTTTTGAGAAAATCCATGCACGCTTTTCTGAAATCATTGATGCTTAGGTTTGTGAAACCATCGGCTATGAAGTTCACAGCCGTGACAGAGGTTAACTTCAAGGCAAAATATAACATCTGCCAGAACAGCGATATCATCATCGGAAATGAGGCAAGTGCGTTCATAGCTCGTGCTGACAAAAACCACTTGAGACAAGAAAAAATAGACGAGTTCTACAACAGTGTCCAGGAGTTCTGCAAGACAAGCTGTTTCTATATTGTGAAGGAACTGCCACTGTCAGATGAACTCCCCCAGCATGCAGAGGTAGTAGATCCCAGGAAGCAAGGGGACACCAGTTTTTCTTCTTTGGCCTACTTTCTGAATTGGTTCCCAAAGCTGAAACACCCTGATGCTACAGAGACTGAAATCCGCCTGGAGTTTAAAAGGTATCAGTGTGCAGACATTAGGCAGTGCATTGCAGATACCAAGAGGGTGGATGAAACCTGGAGAGAAATCAGCAAGCTGAAGGAAGATGGAGAACTTTCTTTTAAATACCTCCCAACAGTGATGCTGACCATCCTCACAATACCCCATTCCTTGGCTCATTGTGAGCGCATCTTTTCAGTTGTGCGGAAAAATCAGACTGATTTCAGAGGCAGTATGGGATGTGAGACTCTGGAGGCCCTGGTGGTGGCCAAAAGCAGACCTGGATCAGCCCTGGACAGGAACTACAGCCAAAAACAGCTGCAGGATTTGAAGAGTGCATATTACCGTTCTCTTCAGCCTGCAGTGCAGGACCTCTGAATTAACCAAAAGACATTGTAGAAGTTGTACATAGTGTAAATAAAGGTAAGCTTTCACTTTATTGTTGATGTGGTTGTAATATGTGCTACTGCTGCATGTGTCCCTAGAAATCAGTCTGTGTCCCTGGTTTTTCTTTCTTTCTTTCTTTCTGCGTACGCAGGCTGATATTCCTGCGGACACTGCCTGTATAGACAGGCAGTAGAGTTTTGTGTGTATGACCGTTTTTCATCCCGCCATTAAGACAGCCATACTCCATCTTCGGGGAAGGTGCATGCTATGTGTAACGTGTCATCCATACCAACAGCCAAACTGGCCTTCTCTTCCGAAAGTTGGTGATGGGATTTTACGTGTGCGCAAGATGATGTGCGTGCGTTCACCTCTGTTTATAGTCTCATTCAAAGGACTGTATGGGGAATGGAGTCCAAACCCGAGGGATAAATCCCTCTGTACCGAAATTCGAACTCGCAACCCCAGGATCACGAGTCCGGCGCTCTACCAACTGAGCTATTCCGGCCCCCTGTCCCTGGTTTTGAAAAAGTATGTCCCTGAAAGAGGCGGAAGGGGGTAGGCAGCCCTGGATGTTACTCCCGTATGCAATATTTACAAGATAAAGAGAGGAAGAAAAGTAGGAAAAGGGAAATAGAAAGTATCCTTTGGTTAAACTGGTTTAAATTTCCATCTGTTTCTCTGAAAATAACAGGTAAAAGTTTTAACATAACGATGTACAAGTAGGAACAATCAGAACATACCAGTGCCATGCCTTTATCACGTCAATAAGGTCTACTTTCTTGTTCTGTCTCAAAACATTCTGTCACTTTTGTTCACCCCCACACATTCGAATATTGCTGTAATTATATACGGTCTCAGCCTGATTTCCATTCCACATCCATTTTGCACCCAGTTTGAGGAGATAAGTGACTTGCTGTTCGTGTTTCATCTTCTTTGTCTTCAGTGTTGTTTGTCTTGCCTGAAGAAGACCAAAGAGGTCGAAATGCGTTGTGTTTGTCTTGTAATTTGTTTGTATCTTTCGTTCAGCAGCAGAGTAATTTTTTCTGATAAGTGTGTTTCAGTTTCCGCCTGCAGTCACCTCACTTTGAAACTAACTGAGGACATGCAGTTGGACTGCGGAAATGCATATTCATAGCAGGTGATCAGAGCTGTTCTAATAGTCTGTGGAAGAACATCTTGATCGTAAGATGTCGGGTAGGAAACCTTTTTTTCTAAATTTATGATTTTCTTTGTTTTCAGCATGCCCTCCGCCAGAACTTCAAAACTCCTGTCCATGAGAGCAGGGCAGAAGCTGCTAGAGAGTGCGATCATCCTGTCACGATCCGGCCGGCACCATTGCCAGCAACACAGTACAAGTGGAGTGAGAATGGCCTTGCCGTCTCGGGCAGCCCTCCAATCATGGTGTCGTCGGCTCAGGCTGAACCGGCTCTAGGAGTGGTGGATCCAGACCAGGCAGCTGCTGTTCCATTGGCAGGGAGATTGGTGCTCAGTGAGAGGGGACTCTGGGCGTTGGGAGCTCCTCCAGTCCAGGACCAAGGTGAGGAAGCCTGCAAGGGTTGTAGTGTAGAACTTGTCATTGTAGTGTATTGCTGATCAGTGATTGTGAGGTTGGAGAGGGAAAGGACAAGGTGTTGAACACAGGCTGGTCTTCTGTTGCCTCAGACCCATTCCCCCAGTGTGGAAGCGCACCTGGTCCACAGCCCCTGGACCTCGTTGCTGCCAGCCTCAGTCCATGAATATGACCAAAAAAGAAAAAAATTAAAGTGTCTGTTGAAAAAGAAAAAAAATCTAGAGATGAAGTTCTTGAGGGGTAATTGCACTTGCAATATAGAAATATGGTGGTGTCTGACAGTTTGAGTGCTTTGACCAAAGGGCGACAACTCTTGCGCACAAAATGGTCTTTTGCTGTGTCTGCTCTTTCAACATGCTCTACGTGTAGGAAAAGCAGCAGCTATTACAGGCGCTGAAAAAAAGAAAAAGAAAATACAGGGCATAAATTTGAGCCAGAGTATGCCAATGAATCAGGTTTGAAAGTGATCTGTGTTGGAAGAAACCATACTGCAGTTGCTGCAAGATCTTTCTACCATCTGCTGTTTGCGTGATGGGTGAGATGGCAGATGGGAAAAACACATTCACCCCTCTGTCCCCCACTGCTTGCCTCTGCAAAAAATGTGGAAGGTGCCTCCCTGCCCCTCCCTCCATCCCCGATGGCAATTTTAGGACAAACAGGTCTGTTTCTACTTCATGTACACTATGAAACATGTTCTCATAGAGTGTTGGGACTTGCATGGTGTTGGACATAGACATTTTACAGCAGACTTCATGAAAACCTTGTTCAGGGATGTTCCACTTGATGTGGTTTTTGAGTTTCAGAAAGAGCATATTTTCCATCTGATCTGAATGAGGTGTGTGTGTGTGTGTGCATGGATTTTTTATTGTTGTTTTTCATCGCACTTGAGAATTGACCTAACAAAGTGGCAGCTCTGATATGATTTTTGTTGTTATTGTTGTTTTTTTTTAATCTGACTGGAGAGTTGACCTAACAAAGTGACAGCTGTAATATGGTTTTTGTTGGTATTGTTGTTGTTTTATCTGACTGGAGAGTTGACCTAACAAAGTGACAGCTCTGATATGGTTTTTGTTGTTATTGGTGTTGTTTTTTTTATCTGACTGGAGAGTTGACCTAACAAAGTGACAGCTCTGATATGGTTTTTGTTGTTATTGTTGTTTTTTTTTTTATCTGACTGGAGAGTTGACCTAACAAAGTGACAGCTCTGATATGGTTTTTGTTGTTATTGTTGTTTTTTTATCTGACTGGAGAGTTGACCTAACAAAGTGACAGCTCTGATGTGGCCCTTTGGGAGTGGACTTGGCTGTAAGCAACATCATCTTATCTTTTCCCTCACTGCCCCAAAGTCTTGGTGATTTTATGGTTTTAAAAAAAAGGGAATGATGTTAACAATGCATTGGTTGATGCACTTTGTGTCCAGTGCTTTGGATTATCATAATTTTCTTTCTAAATCCTGGCAGTTGCTCGGTGCCTCCACTGTGGAGAGAAGGAGAGGGAGCTGCTGCAGGACTGTGGACACAGGTGTTTGTGTCATCACTGCTTCTTCTGCCCCTACTTCTGGAACCGGCACCTGGATTGCAATCAAGGAGTGATGGTGTGCTTGGAGTGTGGGAGGCCGTTCCACAGCATCTCTATATCGTCCTTGGACCAGTTGGCCGCAGGGCGTCTGAATGCAAGACACCGCCGCTTCACATGCTGCTGTCTCTCAAGAAGGGGGTAGATGGAAATTTACCCCAAGGCCGCTGACTAACCAAGACCTATGCTGCAGATGACCTTCATATTGTCGGCAAAGAACCAAGGTTTTCTCCACTCAGAACCAAAGGAATTTCTAGTGCTAAGGAAGTTGTCAGTGACCTGTTTGAAAACACAGGAACATTAGAAATGGGTATGTCAGAGGTCATGACTGATTTAGCAACACTCCTGTTGAAAAAAAAAATGTGCACTACACTTACATAAGTATCCAGGTCTTTGGGTTCCACGCACAAAAATGTCAGTCAGTCATTCCCTGACCGCTTCGGTTGTTAGGGGGACGTGATGAGGCAGCCGCCGTTTCTCTCCAGGCTCTTCTGTTGGTGGCTGTCGTGAGGAGATCTGGCATGGTCATTTTGGTCCAGTCTTTTACATTTTCGGACCAGTTCTTTCTCTGCCGTCCTCGTCTGCACCCTCCCTTTAACAGTACCTTGAAGGATGGTATTGGAGAGGGTATTGTGATGAATGACGTGGCCAAACCATGCCATCTTCCATGGATGCAGTCAAATATGGATTAAGATGCTTAGAGTCCGTGGCGAAGTGGTTAGCGTCGCAGACTCCCGGCTGGGAGGTCGTGGGTTCGAATCCCATCAGAGTCATGTGGGTTTTTCTGCCTCGACCGGCTCCTACCCAGAGTTGAGTTTGCTGCGGACTCAGTTGGGAAGACTGGGACCACACAGTCGAGTTTCATCCACTTAATGGATGCATTTCTGAGAGTGTTGTTCAAATTTCCTGACCAACACTGCAGGTGCCTGTATCTCTCGGGCCTGGTTGACACCGGGATATATAATGAAAGGAAGCGTAGAGTACAGCCCTGTCATGTAGTCTCAGACCGAAATGGAAATCCGTAGCATCATCTTAATCATCCTCATTCTCATCGATCAGCATAAAAAAAATGTCTCAAATTCTGTGGCCCTTCATGCCCTGCTCTCATGGTGACCTCAATTTCGATGTCCTCTCCAGGTCTGTGGTCTTGGTTTGGTTCCGTCGGGGTCGCCGGTATCGGCGAGTCCATGGGGGCTGTCGTTGGACGGACGTGGTGGCGCCCTCGGAGGGAGAGCTCACTCACGCCGGCTCCACGACTAAGCAATTATTGTCGTCAGTCGGGGGCTTAGTAGGTGGTGTCCTGCATATGTTAGATCAGAACAGGCGCCACTGAACACCACCGAAGTGACTCGGCAGCAGTGCAGTGTCTCCTCCTGTGGGTTGCCTCTTGATGACTTGACATTGACTGCTCCCTGTGGATTGCTGGTGCTGGGGCTGCAGCAGGGCCGATCGGGCTGTGGCTTTTGACGGGGTGTCGGAATGGGCGGCATGGGTGCACTGCCTCTGAGGTGGCGCAGAGATTGTGAAAAAAAAAAGAAAAAAGATGCATAGAGCTTTTTTCTTTTTATTTATTTAGTAGGTTTAGCGTAGTGAGAGAAGGTTGTTGAAATGTAAGTCTGATGGTGTTTATTTTGATGTGAAGCAGATGATTGTGGTGATGAGGCGGAGCAGGATACAACAGTGGTGATGGTCAAACAGCAGCTAGTTGGAAAAATAACGGTTTTCTATTGTACTTAGAAAAAAATACACTTAGAAATGTTTGGACCAGGTTGCAGCAAGGTGTTGCTGAGATGAAGAAATAAGATAAAAGGATATGATTGTGTGAATTTTTCATGTTTTTCTCTCCACATATAGATACTGACACATGTGTTCTGCCTAGCTGAGGACCAGTGTCATGGTGTGTAGAGGTCGTTGTGACAGCAGGCAGGGGCGATGTGATCTGCCCTATGGAGGACCAGTGTCATGGTGTGTAGAGGTCGTTGTGACGACAGGCAGGGGCCGTGTCATCTGCCTAGCTGAGGACCAGTGTCATGGTGTGTAGAGATCGTTGTGACAGCAGGCAGCGGCCGTGTCATCTGCCCTGTGGAGGACCAGTGTCATGGTGTGTAGAGGACGTTGTGACAAAAGGCAGGATCCGTGTGATCTGCCCTGTGGAGGACCAGTGTCATGGTGTGTAGAGGTCGTTTTTACAGAAGGTAGGGACCGTGTCATCTGCCTAGCTGAAGACCAATGTCATGGTGTGTAGAGGTCGTTGTGACAACAGGCAGGATCAGTGTCATCTGCCTAGCTGAGGACCAATGTCATGGTGTGTAGAAGTCGTTGTGACAGCAGGCAGGGACCTTGTCATCTGCCTAGCTGAGGACCAGTGTCATGGTGTGTAGAGGACGTTGTGACAACAGGCAGGGGCCATGTCATATGCCCTGTGGAGGACCAGTGTCATGGTGTGTAGAGGTATTGTGACAGCAGGCAGGGACCGTGTTATCTGCTCAACTGAGGACGTGTCATGGTGTGTTGAGGTCATTGTGACAGCAGGCAGGGGCCATGTCATCTGCCCTGTGGAGGACCAGTGTCATGGTGTGTAGAGGTTGTTGTGACAACAGGCAGGATCCGTGTCATCTGCCTAGCTGAGGACCAGTGTCATGGTGTGTAGAGATTGTTGTGACAGCAGGCAGGGGCCGTGTCATCTGCCCTGTGGAGGACCAGTGTCATGGTGTGTAGAGGACGTTGTGACAACAGGCAGGATCCATGTGATCTGCCCTGTGGAGGACCAGTGTCATGGTGTGTAGAGGTCGTTTTTACAGAAGGTAGGGACCGTGTGATCTGCCTAGCTGAACACCAGTGTCATGGTGTGTAGAGGTCGTTGTGACAACTGGCAGGATCAGTGTCATCTGCCTAGCTGAGGACCAATGTCATGGTGTGTAGAAGTCGTTGTGACAGCAGGCAGGGACCGTGTGATCTGCCTAGCTGAGGACCAGTGTCATGGTGTGTAGAGGACGTTGTGACAACAGGCAGGGGCCATGTCATATGCCCTGTGGAGGACCAGTGTCATGGTGTGTAGAGGTATTGTGACAGCAAGCAGGGACCGTGTCATCTGCTCAACTGAGGACGTGTCATGGTGTGTAGAGGTCATTGTGACAGCAGGCAGGGGCCATGTCATCTGCCCTGTGGAGGACCAGTGTCATGGTGTGTAGAGGTTGTGACAGCAGGCAGGGGCTGTGTTATCTGCCCTGTGGAGGACCAGTGTCATGGTGTGTAGAGGTCGTTGTGACAACAGGCAGGATACGTGTCATCTGCCCTGTGGAGGACCAGTGTCATGGTGTGTAGAGATCATTATGACAGCAGGCAGGGGCGGTGTGATCTACCTAGCTGTGGACCTGTGTCATGGTATGTAGAGATCGTTGTGACAGCAGGCAGGGGCCGTGTGATCTACCTAGCTGAGGACCAGTGTCATGGTGTGTAGAGGTCGTTGTGACAACAGGTAGGATTTGTGTGATCTGCCTAGCTAAGGACCAATGTCATGGTGCGTAGAGGTTGTTGTGACAGCAGGCAGGGACAGTGTGATCTGCCTAGCTGAGGACCAGTGTCATGGTGTGTAAAGGTCGTTGTGACGGCAGGCAGTGGCCATGTCATCTGCCCTGTGGAGGACCAATGTTATGGTGTCTAGAGGTGGTTGTGACAGCAGGCAGGGACCGTGTCATCTGCTCAACTGAGGACCAGTGTCATGGTGTGTAGAGGACGTTGTGACAGCAGGCAGGGGCCGTGTGATCTGCTCAACTGAGGACCAGTGTCATGGTGTGTAGAGGTTGTGACAGCAGGCAGGGACCGTGTTATCTGCTCAACTGAGGACCAGTGTCATGGTGTGTAGAGGTCGTTGTGACAGCAGGCAGGGACCGTGTCATCTGCCCTGTGGAGGACCAGTGTCATGGTGTGTAGAGGTCGTTGTGACAGCAGGCAGGATCCGTGTTATCTGCTCAGCTGAGGACCAGTGACATGGTGTGTAGAGGTTGTTGTGACAGCAGGCAGGGGCAGTGTCATCTGCCCTGTGGAGGACCAGTGTCATTGTGACAGCAGGCAGGGGCGGTGTGATCTGCCTAGCTGAGGACCAGTGTCATGGTGTGTAGAGATCGTTGTGACAGCAGGCAGGGGCGGTGTGATCTGCCTAGCTGAGGACCAGTGTCATGGTGTGTAGAGGTGGTTGTGACAGCAGGCAGGGGTCGTGTGATCTGCCTAGCTGAGGACCAGTGTCATGGTGTGTAGAGGTCGTTGTGACAGCAGGTAGGGACCGTGTCATCTGCCCTGTGGAGGACCAGTGTCATGGTGTGTAGAGGTCGTTGTGGCAACAGGCAGGATCCGTGTGATCTTCCTAGCTGAGGACCAGTGTCATGTTGTGTAGAGGTCGTTGTGATAGCAGGCAGGGACCGTGTCATCTGCCCTGTGGAGGACCAGTGTCATGGTGTGTAGAGGTCATTGTGACAGCCGGCAGGGGCCGTGTCGTCTGCCTAGCTGAGGACCAGTGTCATGGTGTGTAGAGGTCGTTGTGACAGCAGGCAGGGGCCATGTAATCTGCCCTGTGGAGGACCAGTGTCATAGTGTGTAGAGGTTGTTGTGACAGGAGGTAGGTACCATGTCATTTGCTCAACTGAGGACCAGTGTCATGGTGTGTAGAGGTCGTTGTGACAGCAGGGAGGATCCGTGTCATCTGCCCTGTGGAGGACCAGTGTCATGGTCTGTAGAGGTTGTTGTGACAGCAGGCAGGGGCGGTGTGATCTGACTAGCTGAGGACCAGTGTCATGGTGTGTAGAGATCGTTGTGACAGCAGGCAGGGGCTGTGTTATGTGCCCTGTGGAGGACCAGTGTCATGGTGTGTAGAGGTCGTTGTGACAGCAGGCAGGACCTGTGTCATCTGCCCTGAGGAGGATCAATGTCATTGTGTGTAGAGGTCGTTGTGACAGCAGACAGGATCTGTGTCATCTGCCCTAAGGAGGACCAGTGTCATGGTGTGTAGAGATCGTTGTGACAGCAGGCAGGGGCCGTGTGATCTGCCCTGTGGAGGACCAGTGGACCGTGTCATCTGCATAGCTGAGGACCAGTGTCATGGTGTGTAGAGGACGTTGTGACAGCAGGCAGGGGCCATGTCATATGCCCTGTGGAGGACCAGTGTCATGGTGTGTAGAGGTCATTGTGACAGCAGGCAGGGACCGTGTCATCTGCTCAACTGAGGACCAGTGTCAGGGTGTTTAGAGGTTATTGTGGCAGGAGGCAGGGGCCATGTCATCTGCACTGTGGAGGATCAGTGTCATGGTGTGTAGAGGTTGTTGTGACAGGAGGCAAGGGCCGTGTTATCTGCCCTGTAGAGGACCAGTGTCATGGTGTGTAGAGGTCGTTGTGACAACAGGCAGGATACGTGTCATCTGCCCTGTGGAGGACCAGTGTCATGGTGTGTAGAGGTCATTGTGACAGCAGGCTTGGGCGATGTGATCTGCCTACCTGAGGACCAGTGTCATGGTGTGTAGAGATCGTTGTGACAGCAGGCAGGGGCCGTGTGATCTGCCCTATCGAGGACCGGTGTCATGGTGTGTAGAGGTGGTTGTGACAGCAGGCAGGATCCGTGTGATCTGTCTAGCTGAGGACCAGTGTCATGGTGTGCAGAGGTCATTGTGTCAGCAGGCAGGGGCCGTGTCATCTGCCTAGCTGAGGACCAGTGTCATGGTGTGTAGAGGTCGTTGTGACAACAGGCAGGATTCGTGTGATCTGCCTAGCTGAGGACCAATGTCATGGTGGGTAGAGGTCGTGACAGCAGGCAGGGACCGTGTGATGTGCCTAGCTGAGGACCAGTGTCATGGTGTGTAGAGGTCGTTGTGACAGCAGGCAGGGGCGGTGTGATCTGCCCTGTGGAGGACCAGGTTCATGGTGTGTAGAGGTTGTTGTGACAGCATGCAGGGGCCATGTCATCTGCTCTGTGGAGGACCAGTGTCATGGTGTGCAGAGGTTGTTGTGACAGCAGGCAGGGGCCGTGTTATCTGCCCTGTAGAGGACCAGTGTCATGGTGTGTAGAGGTCGTTGTGACAACAGGCAGGATACGTGTCATCTGCCCTGTGGAGGACCAGTGTCATGGTGTGTAGAGGTCATTGTGACAGCAGGCTTGGGCGATGTGATCTGCCTAGCTGAGGACCAGTGTCATGGTGTGTAGAGATCGTTGTGACAGCAGGCAGGGGCCGTGTGATCTGCCTAGCTGAGGACCAGTGTCATGGAGTGTAGAGGTCGTTGTGACAGCAGGCAGGATCCGTGTGTGATCTGTCTAGCCGAGGACCATTGTCATGGTGTGTAGAGGTCATTGTGACAGCAGGCAGGGGCCGTGTTATCCGCCCTGTGGAGGACCAGTGTCATGGTGTGTAGAGGTCGTTGTGACAACAGGCAGGATCCGTTACATCTGCCTAGCTGAGGACCAGTGTCATGGTGTGTAGAGATCGTTGTGACAGAAGGCAGGGGCCGTGTCATCTGCCCTGTGGAGGACCAGTGTCATGGTGTGTAGAGGTCGTTGTGACAACAGGCAGGATTCGTGTGATCTGCCTAGCTGAGGACCAGTGTCATGGTGCGTAGAGGTCGTTGTGACAGCAGTCAGGGACCGTGTGATCTGCCTAGCTGAGGACCAGTGTCATGGTGTGTAGAGGTCGTTGTGACAGCAGGCAGGGACCGTGTCATCTGCTCAACTGAGGACCAGTGTCATGTGTGTAGAGGTCATTGTGACAGCAGGCAGGGGCCATGTTATCTGCCCTGTAGAAGACCAGTGTCATTGTGTGTAGAGGTTGTTGTGACAACAGGTAGGGACCGTGTCATCTGCCTAGCTGAGGACCAGTGTCATGGTGTGTAGAGGTCGTTGTGACAACAGGCAGGATCGGTGTCATCTGCCTAGCTGAGGACCAATGTCATGGTGTGTAGAGGTCGTTGTGACAACAGGCAGGATCCGTGTGATCTGCTTTGCTGAGGACCAGTGTCATGGTGTGTAGAGGTCGTTGTGACAGCAGGCAGGGACCATTTCATCTGCTGAACTGAGGACCAGTGTCATGGTGTGTAGAGTTCATTGTGACAGCAGGCAGGGACCATGTCATGTGCTCAACTGAGGACCAGTGTCATGGTGTGTAGAGGTCGCTGTGACAGCAGGCAGGGACCATGTCATCTGTTGAACTGACGACCAGTGTCATGGTGTGTAGAGGTCGTTGTGACAGCAGGCAGGGACCACGTCATCTGCTCAACTGAGGACCAGTGTCATGGTGTGTAGAGGTCGTTGTGACAGCAAGCAGGGACCATGTCATCTGCTCATCTGAGGACCAGTGTCATGGTGTGTAGAGGTCGTTGTGACAGCAGGCAGGGACCACGTCATCTGCTCAACTGAGGACCAGTGTCATGGTGTGTAGAGGTCGTTGTGACAGCAGGCAGGGACCACGTCATCTGCTCAACTGAGGACCAGTGTCATGGTGTGTTGAGGTTGTTGTGACAGCAGGAAGGGGTGGAGTTGTCTGCCCAGCAGAGGACCAAACAGTGTCACTCTGTGATCTTGTACCTCAGCAAGGCGCGGTGCAAGCGAACAGCTTTTGTATGAACTAGGTGGACCACAATGTGGACATAACTGCTCGATGTCAGACTTGCGTCAGATTACGCCATCTTGAATTAAAGTTTCATTACTGTTTTGAGGGATTGGATGGTTGAGGGAGAGGGAGAAGGGTGCATGTCCCAAGACATTCCGGGCTGTCTGAGATTTTTTTTGCTTTTTTCTCTGTTGGAGGCCTGGTAAGAATATCAAGAGGTTTCTCAAAGTCGATGAACATACACATCGCATCGATGGTGGGATCTCTAATGGGAGAGTCTTTTGGCATATTTCCATAAGACGCCCAAAACAGATGATGGTTAGGAAATCATTCACGGAAATCAATTGATGCTATTAACAGATTGTTGTGTTGATAACAGGGATGGTTCCGTAGCCTGCATGCTATACATGTACGTTATGTACAGAGTATGGAATGTGAATATTTTAATCTGCTGTATGGAATTACAAACAGAAGGGATGATGCTTTTGACTCTATTTCTAAAACATATCTTTTACACTCGTTTGACATGTTTGGTTTTGGTGTTGATTTTCAAAGATGGATACGTGTGTTGACTAACAATACCCAAAGTTGCATTAATTATGGTGGATGGTTGTCTGAGCCGTTTGATGTAAACTGCGGTATTAGACAAGGCTGTCCTTTCTCTCCTTTGGCATTCGTCTTGGCCTTAGAACTATTAGCAATAAAAATCAGGAACAGTGAAATATCTGGCATCGAAGCGCCAGTCATAAACCGATCAAAAAATAAATGTATCAAAATAAAACAAATGGCCGATGACACCACATTATTTCTTAAAAATGGAGAAGATCTGATTAGGTCTTACGGTATCTTGAAAACGTTTGAAAACTTCTCCGGTCTGAAACTGAACATCAATAAAACTAAAATATTAAGAATGGGTAGACAGCTAGACGAACACAATATTCCTTTTTCAATGGTGGATAGAATTAAAATCTTAGGGGTGTATTTTCAAAGAGATAAGATGGCTAAATATATTGAAGAAAATTGGAAGCAGAAAGTTGCAAACATTCAAAGAATGATACGGGACTGGAGTAAAAGAGATCTTAGTATTCATGGTAAAGTTCTGGTAATCAAAACATTTTTAATCAGTCAACTGATATATGTTATGCAATCAATTGGTATTCCAGAAAATGTTTTAAAAGAAATTAATACGATGTTGTACAAATTCGTTTGGCAACGAAAATATAGCAATCGTAAGGCTTTTGAAAAAGTGAAAAGAAAAGTGATGGAATCAGAGTATGGAACGGGTGGTTTGAACATGGTTAACATTATTGATCTCCAAAAGTGTTTCTATTTACAATGGGCTGGAAAACTATTCTCCTCAGCAGAACAGAACTGGAGTATCATACCAAAATGGCACTTGAATAAAATAGTAAACAATGATAGTATATTCATGATTAACTGTAGATCAAAACATGTACATTGTATAGACCATTTGGAAAATGAATTCTGGAAAGCGGTGATTATTACATATCTAGATATTAAGAGAGAGAAAAAAATCGAAGAAATAAAACCATCGAATGTGTGTGATCAGTTATTATTCTATAATGATTTAATTAAGTATAAAGGAAAGGTGTTGTTCTTCCACAAGTGGAAAGAAAAGGGAATACAACATGTGAGAAATCTTATTCATTTCAACGAACGTAGACTGCTGCGTTTAGAAGAGGTGGAAACACTACTAGGATATAGAAGTGCAGACACATTATTTGAATATAACGCTGTGTGCAACGCCATCCCAGCAGTTTGGCTGGAATGGATACGAACAAACAGGATCTCTCTAGATACTCAGGAGCCAGTTTCTTGTGAAGCAAGTTTGTTTAATGTAAAACCCAAAGAGATACATAAAATATTGGAAAGAAATAATACCACGAAAACCTTACCTCAGGCTAATGCCTTCTGGCGCAGAAAGCTTGGTGTTCAATTAGATAAAAACGTATGGTTGATTCCAAGAGAATCCACAAAGGAAACCAGACTATACGAGCTGCAGTGGAAGATAAATCACAACATCTATCCCACAAATATTCTTCTTCAGAAAATGAAATTAACAGAAACCAATAAATGCGATAACTGTGTCAATGACATTGACTTTATGGAACATTTCTTTTACTATTGCCCACCCGTGTATAGACTGTGGGAAGAAATAGAAAGGTTCATACCAACTATGGTTGGAAAAACGCTAAAACTGTCGTTGGCTGATGTAATGTTTGGTGTGCAAAATAAAAAAATTCAATAAGATCGAAAGAGCAGCAGTTAATCATATTCTTTTAATAGCTAAAATGTGCATTAGTATAGCTCGAAAAACAAAAGCGTTGCCTGCTTTACAAGTCATATTTGAACAACACTTGCAACTGAGAAAAAAGTATATACCGTTCTTACAATCTTATTGAAATATGTTAAATAATTACAATGGCCAGTGACTCTAAGATAATGATGCTATCATAAATGACATGATTCACATATGATAACTTAGAATTTAAAAAAAAAAAATGAAAAGGTAAACCCACACCCACAGGTATACACACTCACGCAAGTTCACACACATGCACGCGCGCGCACACACGCACGCGCGCACGCACGCACACACACACACACACACACACACACACACACACACACACATGCACATACACATATATGAACCCGCGCGAGTGCACGCACGCACAATTTATTTTTTATTTTTTATTATTATTTTTTTTTTTTTTTTTGCTCTTAATTCTGTGAATACTTTATTACCCTTATGTTGATTTAATTGTATCCATTTATTAGAAAGAAGTTATCACAGCAGAATGAAAGTGTCAGTACACCACACATCAGTACATAAACAAACCCAGACATTTTGTATCATTCTCCTACACACTAAAACTATCAAACAATTGTCCATCGGTAATGTACACACAGATTCTGCATGGTGAGCGTGAGTCAAGAAAGAAATGGAAAAAAAAATAATAAAAGACCGCCTTAAAAAAATGAAAAAAAAAAAAAAAAAAATGAAAAAAAAAAAAAAACAAGAGAAAGAAGGAAAAAACAGTAAAGGGGTGGTGGTGGGAAAAAAAAAAAGAAAAAAAAAAGAAAAAAAGAAGGGATGATGCTTATGATGGGGCTGTACAGGTTGTGACCCTGGAAGCTTGGGGAACAAAAAGTCCTGCCTAATCCACCTTTCCCTTGCTGTTTGGGATTGAGGCAGTTGAGAGAAATCCAGGATTTAGATTAGGTTTGAGGCAGTTGATAGCAATCCAAGGTGCTATTTGAGTTTGAGGCAGTGGATAGAAATCCAGGGTTTAGATTGGGTTTGAGGCAGTTCAGGGAAATCCAGTGTTTACATTAGGTTTGAGGCAGCCGATAGCAGTCCAAGTGCTATTTGAGTTTGAGGCAGTGGATAGAAATCCAGGGTATAGATTGGGTTTGAAGCAGTTGAGAGAAATCCATGGTTAGAATTGGGTTTGAGGCAAATGATAGAAATCCATGGTATTTTGATGTGAGGCAGTTTATAGAAATCCTAGGTGGTGGTTGGGTTTGAGGCAATTTGTAGAAATCCAAGTTATCATTTGAATTTGAAGCAGTTGGTAGGAATTCTAGGTGCTGTTTGGATGCAAGGCAGTTGATAGAAATGAAAGCTATTTTTTGGATTATAGACAGTTGATGGATATCGAAGGTATTATTTGGATCTGAGACAAAGGATAAAAATCAGAGGTAATATTTGGATTTGAAACAACTGATGGATATTGAAGCTGTTATTAGGTTTTGAGACAATTGATCAAAATCAAAGGTATTATTTGGATTTGAGACGGTTGATGGACATCGAAGATGTTGTTTGGATTTGAGACAATTGATAGACATCGAAGGTATTGTTTGGATTTGAGTCAGTTGATAGAAATCAAAGGCATTGCGTTGATTTGAGACAATGGATAGAAATCCAGGGTTCTGTTTGGTGTTAAGGCTGTTGATAGAAATCCGTGTCCGTCTGTCAAGGCGTTGAAGAAAAGTGTGGAAGGTGTCAGAACTGTATGTCCCTCTTGGCAGGCATATTCTGAGGTCAGCCTAATGGAAGAGAAATGAAAGAAACCGCATAGGATCAAGAGAATAGGACAAGGGGGCATGACCACACATGATTATTGCACATCAGTTTGTCTAAAACGCTCCTGACAGTCTTGAAAAATGGATATCCTGATAGTACCCCCAAAGCATTTTGTTGAAAAATGGCTGCCATTTGGAAATCATGTATGACATGATAAGAGAGATGTATTCGTAGTACGCATATCAAGATCATTTCACGGTTAATCTATGAATGTTGATGAGAAAACGTGCAATTTGAAACATTTCCATGATGAGAATAAGAAATGTTTTCATGTTCTTGTTGCACAGCATGAAAATACATTGGATGCAATCTTTGATATGAATGTTTTTTATCCAGGCTTTCCAAGTGGACCAAACAGAGATGTTGATTACAAAACCTTTTGGTGTGAGTGTTTTGATGTCTTTCCATGGCCTGCCGGGCAAGTTGCTGAGGAATGTCCGCTCTAGTTGCAATATCAGCTGTGTGTGGATGCCCAGCAGTCTTTCAGCACAAGCTGTCTTTCAGTACAAGTCTTACTGGGTGTTATGTGATCACAGTTTGCCTTACCCTATGAGGTCTGTCATCAGGCAAGACAAACAAGATTCAAGACAATGAAAATGAGGAACGAACAGTCACTTATCTCCTGAGATTTGGTGCGAAATGGATGAGGAGATAAGTGATTGTTCGTTCTTCATTTTCATTGTCTTGAATGTTGTTTGTGTTTGCTGAAGAAGACCAAAAAGGTCGAAACATGCTATATTTTGTCTCGTAATTCGTTTGTTTCTTTTGCTTGACAAAACAGTAATTTATAAGTTTGTTTCAGTTTCTGCCTGCGATCACCTCACTTTGATTCAATGAAACTAACTAGGCAGTCATAGTGAAACTAGGACTGTTCTTATCATTTTTTATAGCCAGATTTGTTGGATAAGATTCTAGTGTGCAGACCTTAATTTTTGTTTAAACAATTTTTTTGTATTAGATGTTTTTTGTTTTGTTTTTGGAAATGTTGAGGTCAGATTTGACATATTTCTGAAACAATGTTCTGCAACTGCTGGCCAGTACTGCTGGCCTTTATAGATGAGAAGTTACAGTTTCCTTCTGAACTCCCAGCTCCGTCAGAGGTCAAATTGTTTCAAGTTGAAAAATTACAGATGCTGAATTGAAATGGTACATATTAGAATTAATTATAGAAGTATTGGTACAGATATTGGCTGAAATGGTATAGACCTGACTGATGTGATGAAAAACGCATTTTGTGATGACTAGACAGATTCAGTCTGATACATTTGATTGGATGTGTAGTTTTCTTCTTTTTTTTTAAATGTGTGGAAACTTAATTCAATGAAAAGTGTGGATTGCATTATACTAAAGTTTATAGTGAAAACAGTTTTAATTCTGCATGGAACAGTTACAAGCCTATGATTTTTTTTTTACACACAAAGGGATTGAAAAACAACTTTTGTCTTGCATGTATATTCATATATCACATCTTTTTTTTTTTCTTGATTATAAGTTCCTTGTTTCATCCCTTTTTTTCCTTGTGATGTTTGAATAGATACATTTTTTTGGATGGATGTTATGAGGTAATGTATGTCTTTAAAGTCTTTTATTTTAGAGCTGTTGTTAGCTCAAATGGGATGTGTCTGTTTCATATTGTATGGTTTTTTTAATGTTGGGATACTCGGTCTGGATATCATATTTACTTTTTTTTAACATTGCTTCTGAGAAATCTATGAACTAATTTATTTACTCAAACAGAACAAATAAAATCAAAGCTAAAATAACATTTTTTGTAGAATAAACAAATGAGACAACTATACATCTGAGAAATGTACTCTACAAACGAACCATAACATGGAGAATTTAAATAGAAAAATATGTTTTCTCTAGCCTTTTGTAGAATGAAATGATGAAGTATGATGGTGTCCTGTATTAGTTTGTTTATGATTTATTCTTGGTTTGCGTAATTCCCTTGCATTGTTCAAATGCATGAATTTCTTTCAGATTTGATTATTCTGATTTATTTATGTATTTATTAATATCAGTTCCTCATTATCTGCTTTTGTTTAAAAAACGAAAATGTTTCCACTTTTGAAAAGCAAAAATCATGACAATGTTTTTCTTTAACATGTCGTAGCATGCATGCTTGTTGACGAATCATATATTTCAGATCATGTGGTAATGCTCTTGACAAATTGTGTTAGAGACTGTCCAGTCTTTTCATTGGTTCTGTGACTGAGCAACTCTAGCCTAGCTATCAGTTTGGGGTTTAGTGGGCGGTGTTGATTGTTGTTGGATCATGGTAGGCACCACTGAACGGCACAGAAGTGACTTTCCAGCATTGCTGGGTCTCCTTTGATGGGTTGCCTCATGTTGACTTGATGTCAGTTGCTGTCTGTGGACTGCAGTGCTGGGGTTGTACAGGACAAACCAGGATGTTGAGTTTCAGTTTCATCAAGGTGTCACTGCGTGCAGAGTAGTCCGTATGCACTGCACCACATCCGCTAAGTTTTGAGACCGCACTGCGCATGATATAAAGCTGATGGATAAATGAATTGATGACTAAGATGAGAGAATTGAAGAAGAGGGTCTCATGGCTACGACTTAGCTGATGTCTGACGTAGACATTAGCCCAACGTGCTGGTCAGACTTTATGTACCTGCCTAACATTGGTTGTGCCATATTTGTCATTGTATGTGAGTGTTGGGTGTTGATGTATATGGAATCCAGAATAGGAGCACAGAAAATACCCCCCCCCCCCCACACACACACACACACACACACCACCACCACCCCCTTTTGTTGAAATATTGAAAGGTACGGCCTTCTTTTCATGTGAACTTTGAAATGAACCCATACAACAATAACAAAAGAAGAAAAAAATCTCAGGGAAAGGAGAATATTAAAGTTGTTTTGATTTTTTTTTTTTTGGTTGCGTATTGAACTACCCAACAGTCTCTCCACCCACCCCCACCCCTCCACCCCCCTTTTCCGTATTCCTTTTTTTTTTTTTTTCACCTTTTTTTTTGATCAGTGGATTTTCCATCCTTTTTTTTTCTTTTGATTCTTTTTCTTTCAGTTACAGAACCAATGCAGTACTCTGGCAGTCTTCCATAACTATCTGCTTCTTAGTTGCATATAGTTATAATACATATCTTAGATAGATAGATCAATGAATAGGTAAATAGATAGACAGGTAGATAGTGTTCTCGTCTAGATCTCTTGATGCGTAGTGTGTGCAGGTTTGTTATATGGATGTAGTTGAAGGTGTCTGCGTTGTTGGTAGCCCAAGCTGAAGATTTGCCGGGTTTCACTGGGTATTTTTCCCTGGCTTTTCTTGTTTTCTTTTAAAATTTTTAAAATATTTTTTTAGTACAATTTTTTCTTCCTTGAATAACATCTTGACTTTGGAATGCAGAGATGCATATTTAAGGGCGTATGGTCAATTTCAAAATGCTTTACTTAACTACAACATGGTAGTGTGTGAAGCACAAAAAAAGCTTTGTTGATAACTGCCACATAGTAGTGTGTGTAGCACAGAGAATCTTTGCTGATAACTGCCACATAGTAGTGTGTGAAGCACATAAAAGCGTTGTTGATAACTGCCACATAGTAGTGTGTGAAGTACAAAAAAGCTTTGCTGATATCTGCCCCATGGTAGTGTGTGAAGCACAAAGGACCTTTGCTGTTTCTGTCTCATCAGCTGCAGGGATGCCTTTGAAGAGCTTCAAAACCAGCAGGATTTCTTTGAAATTTGATGTGCAGAGTAGTATCAGGTGGCATTGCTCATACTTATGACTGGTGCACAGCTGTGTGTTCCCCTGTTCTGTGCGGCGCACAGGATGAAATTTTTGTTGCAGCCAAACCACCAAGAGGAGCGAATGAAGAATGCTCACATGTTTTAAACATTCGTCCCCACGTTGTCTTGTTATTTGTACTGTCCCTGTTGTCTGGCGGAATAATATAATGATTTTTCTGTTAAGTTCTTCCCCACCATACTTTAAAGCGGAAGGTCACAACATTGTTCTTGCTTGGGTTCCCGGTCATGTTGGCATTTGGGGAAATGAAATTGTTGATCGTTTGACCAAAAATGGCACAACAAAGACACTGTCCAGCATATCTATCCCCCTACTCAGATTTGAACATGAAAGTTAAAGATTATATCGGAGACGTCTGGCAGGAGGACTGGAATACACAGACAGACAACAAACTTTTCCAGATCCGTTCAAACGTAAAAGAGTTCCTCTGGTGGTTGCAAAGAAGAAACGGTTTTATGCTGGCTGCTCACTGGCCATTCATTTTCAACTCATTTGTACCTTTTAAAGAATGCATTCCATGTCATGTACCACTCACAGTGAAACATATTCTTTTAGGGTGTTGGACTTGCATGATGTGAGACATAAACACTTTACAGCAAGCTCCATGAAATCCTTGCTCAGAGATGTTCCACCTGATGTGATCTTTGAATTTCTTAAAGAGATTAACATTTTTCATCTGATCTGAGATTTACAGTTGAAAGATTTTTAACAAGATTTCCGGTGTGTTTTTAGAAGTTGTATTTTAAAGGGTTGTGTGAGTGAATGACTTGTGAGTTGACTGCAACGAGGTGACAGCCCTGAAATGGCCCTTTGCAGCCGGGTAGGCTATAAGCAACATTATTTTGTTGTACCACCTTACTTGACCCACCCATGGCCTACTGTACCATTTAAGATCCTGTTCGTGAGGATTTCTGACGTTGTTGCTGAGAGGATGCTCTGCTTCTGTGTCTTGTGGTGATGCGCTAATGTTGTGCACAGGTTCAGTGTCGTTGTGTTGTCACATTAGACTGTTTACTGGAAACATAGGTTGTGCACTGGTTTAGTTTTATTGTAGAGTGTTCACTGGAAACATGTGTTAAGCACTGTTTTAGTTTTATTGTAGAGTGTTCACTGGAAACATGTGTTAAACACTGTTTTAGTTTTATTGTAGAGTGTTCACTGGAAACATGTGTTAAACACTGTTTTAGTTTTATTGTAGAGTGTTCACTGGAAACATGTGTTAAACACTGTTTTAGTTTTATTGTAGAGTGTTCACTGGAAACGTGTTAAGCACTGTTTTAGTTTTATTGTAGAGTGTTCACTGGAAACATGTGTTAAACACCGGTTTAGTTTTATTGTAGAGTGTTCACTGGAAACATGTGTTAAACACTGGTTTAGTTTTATTGTAGAGTGTTCACTGGAAACATGTGTTAAACACTGTTTTAGTTTTATTGTAGAGTGTTCACTGGAAACATGTGTTAAGCACTGGTTTAGTTTTATTGTAGAGTGTTCACTGGAAACATAGGTTGTGCACTGGTTTAGTTTTATTGTAGAGTGTTCACTGGAAACATAGGTTGTGCACTGGTTTAGTTTTATTGTAGAGTGTTCACTGGAAACATAGGTTGTGCACCGTTTAGTTTTAGTGTTTAAAGGTGTACGTTTTTATTGTAGAGTGTTCACTGGAAACATAGGTTGTGCACCGGTTTAGTTTTATTGTAGAGTGTTCACTGGAAACATAGGTTGTGCACCGGTTTAGTTTTATTGTAGAGTGTTCACTGGAAACATAGGTTGTGCACCGGTTTAGTTTTATTGTAGAGTGTTCACTGGAAACATAGGTTGTGCACCGGTTTAGTTTTATTGTAGAGTGTTCACTGGAAACATAGGTTGTGCACCGGTTTAGTTTTATTGTAGAGTGTTCACTGGAAACATAGGTTGTGCACGGTTTAGTTTTATTGTAGAGTGTTCACTGGAAACATAGGTTGTGCACGGTTTAGTTTTATTGTAGAGTGTTCACTGGAAACATGTGTTGCACCCGGTTTAGTTTTATTGTAGAGTGTTCACTGGAAACATGTGTTAACACCGGTTTAGTTTTATTGTAGAGTGTTCACTGGAAACATGTGTTAAACACCTGGTTTTAGTTTTATTGTAGAGTGTTCACTGGAAACATGTGTTAAGCACTGTTTAGTTTTATTGTAGAGTGTTCACTGGAAACATGTGTTAACACTGGTTTAGTTTTATTGTAGAGTGTTCACTGGAAACATAGTGTGTGACACCGGTTTAGTTTTATTGTAGAGTGTTCACTGGAAACATAGGTTGTGCACCGGTTTAGTTTTATTGTAGAGTGTTCACTGGAAACATAGGTTGTGCACCGGTTTAGTTTTATTGTAGAGTGTTCACTGGAAACATAGGTTGTGCACCGTTTTAGTTTTATTGTAGTGTTCACTGGAAACATAGGTTGTGCACCGTTTTAGTTTTTTTAATTGTTCACTGGAAACATAGGTTGTGCACCGGTTTAGTTTTATTGTAGAGTGTTCACTGGAAACATAGGTTGTGCACCGGTTTAGTTTTATTGTAGAGTGTTCACTGGAAACATAGGTGTCAACACTGTTTAGTTTTATTGTAGAGTGTTCACTGGAAACATGTGTTAAACACTGTTTAGTTTTATTGTAGAGTGTTCACTGGAAACATGTGTTAAACACTGGTTTAGTTTTATTGTAGAGTGTTCACTGGAAACATGTGTTAAACACCGGTTTAGTTTTATTGTAGAGTGTTCACTGGAAACATGTGTTAAACACCGGTTTAGTTTTATTGTAGAGTGTTCACTGGAAACATGTGTAAGCACCGTTTAGTTTTTTATGGGAAGTTCACTGAACTGTTGCCACAGAATGGGGTTGAATTTGCTGTATGACTTGTTTACAGACTGTGTGTCATTGTCTGAAACGTTGACTGGACATTCCGTTGCTTGGTGTCCAGCTCCCTCCTGAAAATAAGCAGAGAGGAGTGATAACGGACAAACTCGTTAGTGTTGATATCTACCCTGTGTCTTGATGGATCTTTGTCAATGTCATTTTGGTGATTGCTTAATCATTTCACAGCTCTCAGTGTGTTTGTGATACTTTTAATAGAATGACACCAGTTTTTCTTTTTATATGTGATATACAAGAGCATCTTTTTTTCTTTTTCTTTGTGCTTTCATTTCTCTTGACTTTGTGACACATTTACATGCACAAATTGCAGATGAAATTTCGATTATCCAGTTTGAATACCAAGACAAAGTATAGTTTTCAGGTTTGCAGTGTTCTCATTCTTTTATAGTCTGTTTTATCTTTTAGAATTTTTTTATGAAGAAAGTCTTAGAATTTTGAAGAGAGAAAGACAATAGTGTGTGTGTGTGTGTGTGTGTGTGTGTGTGTGTGTGTGTGTGTGTGTGTGTGTGTGTGCTCTCTTTCTCTCACACAGACACACACACACACACACACACTGGAACCAGTTTGTCAAATTACACTGTACAGAAGTTTAATGAAGAAATTCAAGAAAAAGTTTTATGTTAAAAACATTAATTAATTACAAAATATATAATTTTTAGAGGAGCAGCTCAACCTTTTAATGCGACATCTTTTCACTCGAATGGTTATGTTAAATTACACTGTTCCTGTGTGAATGCTAAAGCATAATAATGGTTTTCAGGTTTACAGTTTAATAGTTTTGTAATACCCTGTTTTTACAAAAACAGGTCTTAGCATTTTTATAGAGATTGCATTTGCAATTTTAGTGATTGATTGAAAAATTCTGTGAGACTATCAATACATTTGGAAATAAAAGGATTGAAAAAGTCATGTTCGTATCCCCATGCATAAGAATGGTTGTATGTACATGTATGTTCATATGCACATATATGCACTTAAATAAATCTCTTGTCTGATAGAATGCTGAAAAATATAAAGATGTGAAGAGAGCAGAAGAGACTTGCAGACAAGCAAGAGAGACACACACATAGACAAAAGAAAATGATGAGTATGTGCACACACATGCCCATGAGTGCACACAAATACACACACACACACACACACACACATACACACACACACACCACACACACACACACACACACACACACTAACGCGCACATGTGCACAGACTGAAACCACTTTATTATATAAACCTTAGACTGTACAGAAGTTCAATAAAGTCTTAAAACAGTTTTTAGTTGAAAAGCCGAATAGCCTCCAAAATATACACTTAACGGAGCAGCTGACCATTTTAATCAGATACTTTTAGACTGAGTGGAATTTTCTCTCTCCCTCTCTCTCCCCCTGTGACTCCACCAGCAATCACAAAGATACAGCAAACATTGGCATATAATCACTGCTTATCTAACCACCTTACAGAGATGTGTGTGTGTGTGTAAGGATGGGCTTTTCCGTCTTTTAAAAGAATTTTTTTTTCTTTCCTTCCAAACCACTGCCCCAATCTACACACCCACCTCCATCCTTCCCTGTCTTCACCCCCTCCCCCGCCCCCATTTTGTTGTTACTTGCATTGATACTGTCATGACTGTGTACATATGCATGCATCTGTTAAGCCTTTCATTACAAACGCATGTGTGTGTGTGTGAATCATGTACTCCATAATCCTGTGTGCCTGTTTTTTTCTCACCTTTTTTTTTTATTTATCATTTTCAATTAAAAAAAAAAAAAAATTCTTGTCTTTAAACCTCATTGCATGATTTAGCTTAGCAAGGGCAGATTGGAAGAATAGGCAGCGCCTGATAATGCAATCCTCGATAGAATAAAATCTGAGTTCTCTCTCTCTCTCTCTCTCTCTCTCTCTCTCTCTTTCAGTCTGTCGCTCTCTCTCAGACACACACACACACACACACACACACACACACACACACACACACACACACATCCTTTTCACTCAATGCGCTTAATAAACCTTAGAGCATGTGTCAAGAACTACACACAAAGTCTAGGAGTTTCCTATCTGAAGACCTGTTAGCAAGCTGTGTACAGTTTCATCCAACGGACACACGGCTGAACCATCGATTGCCGGAAATAGCCCGAAGGACATCAGGGAAAGACCGGATGACACTGGGAAAGACTATACTAAAGGGCGTTGTGGGCTGGCTCCCCCCCCCCCACCCCCACCCCCACCCCCCACCCCCCACCCCACCTCGCTTGCCTTTGTCAAACTTGCTGGCGGTACCAACGACGAAGGATGCTCCCAGGAATCACCGGAAGGAGAGAATGATGAATCCATCGGCGCCAACCTGATCACGACCGCAGATGCACAACGGGACTATGAGTAATAGACACGTGGAAATCCCATATGTCTGTGGAGGGATATTCTGCACTAAGCGCGGCGTGAAGGTCCACAGAACTAAAAAGGGCTGTACAAAGACTCCGCTGAATGAAATACAGCGCATGTGCCAGCAGATAAAACATCGGGCAAGGACTTCCATAGTGATTATTCAGACAGGGAATTTGTACAGGCTATCGGTGCCAAACACCAGAAACTCGGCTTGCCACCCGCAAGTGCAAAAGAAGAGTAGGAGATATTAGATGAAAAATAAAAAAAAAATAGTGCTAAAACTGGATGCGCTGACAGGAAAGAGCACACTGGATAACAAACAAGCAACATTCAAAGACACTGTATTCAAAACCTGTTGGAGTGAAACAACCGAAAGTGATCATACCTAAAATAAAATCCAGACGCAAGCGAGAGTTTGATAACATCTGAAAGAGAGGAATCTCAAGAAGAAATGAAGGCTGCCTCAGAAGCCGAGAAGAAAGGGTTGGAGAAGCTCTGAGAAGACCTGAAATCACAGCACAGTGCCCTCAGCAAAGAGAATCAGCAAGGAGGAGAAGCAAAAAGAAGAAAACCCAAGATTACTTCTTCAGAAAGCCCCTCCAGTTCGGGGAGGAACTATTTGAGCAGCCAAAATTTTTGACATTGTGGACCCCCCTTACACCCCCCCCCCCCCCCCCCCCCCCTTCTTCTCCCCTCCCCTAAAAAAATGTTGCGCAGTATCTCAAGAAAACATAGTCTGCTCCTCAGTGCTAAGCACCTCTTGAAATCCAGGGTTTGGTGCGGCCTGCAGTAGCAGAGACAAAGTCGGTGAGAAGCCACCAACTCTGGATGAGGTAAAGAGGTTACATAGGTTAGAGCCAATCTTCCTCAGCACTTAATGGAATACCCTATCTGCTGTGCAAGAATGGTCCCAATGTCCTTGAGTGACCCAACAAAATGGGAAGATTAATCCGTAGATGATAACTGATGGAGTGTACATTCCCAAAGAGCAAAGCTCGAGTGACGTCAATCAGTTTAACAAAACAAAAAGAAAACTCCTCTTCTCTCCCTGCAAGCCAGGCTCACTAAATACCTAACAGAAAGTGAGTGCTTGGTTTTATCAGTCAAGAAAGGAAGTATCGCAGGCGTGTATGGTTGGGTAGAACATGCCACTATGATTTGGAAAGCAATCCAAAGAGCTAGGGCAAAAAAGAGGACCTCGACGTGGTGTGGCTCGATCTAGCAAATGCATGTGGATCAGATCCACACAAGACGATTCAAGCGGCCCTCGAGGTGTATATGTATCATGTCCCAAAGAACATCCGAAAAACATTAAGAAAGTACTTCCACGACTTCTCAGTGCCATTCTCCACAGATGAATTCACATTCTGGAAGCTGGCATAGCAATGGGCTGTGCAATTTCTCCAAAATTGTTTGCGTTGGCAGTGGAGGTTGTTTTGTTAATTGCCATGAGCCTTACAGGTTCAGCAGACATTGGGAATTCATACCACATGCCCCTTCTGAAAGTCTTCATGGATGTGACAACAGCGCTTTCATTCAAGGAAAGTGAGACACGCAAAATACTGAAGCAGTTACATAAGTTAGTTGCTTCATCCAGAATGGATTTCAAGCCGAAGAAATCGTGAAACCTCTCCCCGGAGAAAGGAAAGATAACTGAAACTCACGTTCACTGGAGCCAACTACGCCATTCCAACAGGTCCAGAAGAACACGTCAAAAGCCTCGGAAGGTGGTATGACGATTCCAGAAGAGGCACAAAGAGGGGACAGGAAACCAAGCAAATGGAGGAAGAAAGCCTGCAGATAATAGACCAGTGTTGGCTCCCTGGTAAATACAAGGTCTGGTGTCGGCAGTTCATGTTGATCCTGAAGCTTCCCTGACCTCAAAAGACATACGATATCAGCATCGCACGGTGGAATCAATGGAAGCCTAAATCAACAAATACACAATAAATCTCTGTCAGGTGGAACCATCAAGACTCACTGACATTGAACTCCACTGCCGCCAAGCAGAGTGAAGCTTCCTCTTAATACCCTTCCGTGAAGCGTGCAAAGTGAGTCAAGTAAGGCTCCATGCTTGAGGACATTGGAGACAAAGTCGTGAGAACAACCCAACCCAAGCTAAGAACTGGCAGAAAATAGCTAGAGTTCGGGAGAAATAACAGGACACACACACACACACACACACACACACACACACACACACACACACACACACACATACACACACACACACACACACACACACACACACACACACACACACACACACACACAACACACACACGCATGCACGCACGCACGCACGCACGCACGCACGCACGCACGCACGCACACAACTCAGACAGGGGCTGGAATCAACAGAAATGAAGTGGTGGTATCAAAGGCGAAATGGAAAGCAAAGAGAGACATGGTAATTGAGGATATGAAGAAAGAAGAGAACGCCCAAGAGAACCCAGAAGGCAGTCCACCAAGGCCAACAAGGACAGTGGACTACGTGAGAAAATACACTCCAAAGAAGTCTCAGCTCGAATGACATAATTACATGGCAACTCGCCGCCCCTTAGAATCAGCTTCATCCTCAGATCTGTATAGGACTCTAGTCCTCGAATTCAAGCCTACTGAAAAGGGGGAAACCAGATGACCCAACGTGTCCGCCCTGTCACGGCAAACAAACAGCAGAACGTGTCCTGAGCTCATGCAACTCAGCACTGACCCAGGCAAGGCACAGATGGGGGCAGGCTCAGTCAAGTGCTTCAGGAGACCGCACACGCAATTAGCACCGCCAGAGGAAACACCATGCCACCAGGCGCCCCAGCAAGAACGCTCTGCAGGGCAGGAGGTCACAAATCATGGTCTGGAACAGCTGTTATACCAAGAGCCTGGAAGCAGGGTTTACTGTCTAGAGTGGATGACTGGGGATTATTATTATCATAATGAATACTTATATAGCGCCTATTCTCGGCTAGAGACCAAGCTCTAAGCGCTTTACAATCCACACTCGTTTACACAGCGGGCTGCCTACCTGGGTAGTGCCGACTGAAGAGCTGCCAGCTGGCGCTTCATTCAGTCGTTTCCCGTGTCATCCAGTCCATATCATTCAATATTGTTCACTCAATTTCCTTACTTCCTTCATTCTTTCCATTTCTTACGCAGGGTGCATGCTAGGTGTAACGTGTCATTCATACCAACGGCCAAACTGGCCTTCTCTTCCCAAAGTTGGTGATGGGATTTTATGTGTGTGCAAGATGTTATGCGTGCGTTCATCCACGGAACCTCGGTTTATAGTCTCATTCGAAGGACTGTATGGGAAATGGAGTCAGAACCAATGTTAACTCTGAGGGGAAAATCCCCATGTACCGAAACGGCCCGGCGGAGATTCGAGCCCGCAACCCCAGGATCACCAAGATTACGAGTCCGGTGCTCTACCAACTGAGCTATTCCGGGATACACTGCAGGCCTTTCAGAATGGAAAACCATCCAGAGACCACCAGGAAGAGTGGCATGAGACTAGACATTGTTTTCACACTCAGGCTTATCAAAGCACTTTAAGAGGTGTGTGTGTGTGTGTGTGTGTGTGTGTGTGTGTGTGTGTGTGTGTGTGTGTGTGCATGCATGCATGCGTGCCTGCGTGCGTGCATGTGTGCGTGAGCGCGCACGCGTATGTGTGTGTGTGTGTGTGTGTGTGTGTGTGCGTGCGTACGCGCGTGCGCGCGTGCGTGCGTGCATGTGTGTGTGCGTGTGCGTGCATGTGTGTGTGTGTGTGCGATTGATTCTCGGTTTCATCAAGGAGACGTCACTGCGTGCGGACTTGTACATATACGCTACACCACATCCGCTAAGTTTTGAGACCATACTATGCATGATTTTAAGCTGACGGATAAATGAATTAACAACTAAGATGAGAGAATTGAAGAAGAGGATCTCGTGGCTACGACTTAGCAAATGTTTGACCTACGCGTTAGCCGGAGCCCGCATTAGCCCAATGCGCTGGTCAGACCTTGAGTGCCTACCTAACATTTTTTTTTTTTCAATTTTTAAAAATTGATACATCATTTACATATTTATTCTCAAATATAGCGAGGCCGTAGGACTCGACAACATCCCTACCGAACTTTCCAAACATGGCGGAGAGGCAGTAGCAAATATCCTAACCGCCATCTTTAACAAAATCTGGCACCAGGGAAGAGGCCCACACGACGGACTCGGTCATTGATCATCATCACCCTTTCCATTATATATGGATCCTCAAGCATAGGCTGAAAGATTGTCCTCTACATTTTATACTGTTTGAATAATGTTTTTAGTTTTTCAGCAACCTTTTTTCCTCTCCACACTTTGGTTTTGTTTTATTTACTACCTTTTGCTGACTGCTTTGGGGGTGCTGTTGGATTCTTTTTTGAATCCTTGGTGGTGAGAACACCACAGAATTACGGACTGTGGTGTGTCTCTATTTGACGCCAAGAGCACAGACACAATCAGCCGTATCTCCCTGATGAGTCCGATCCAGCAGACGAAAGGCCTAGGAGCAGGCAATACATATAAATCTGCCTTCAAGAGAGATTGCGATGGTTCACTCATGCAGCTAGTGAAGGGTTTTCGTATATGAAGTATATATTTTCCCATTTTCTTCATCTTCAACCCCCTTTTTTTAATTTCAAATCTTTGCCAAGTCATTACTATACTGACGGAAGAATTGTTAACCTGCACTTGTTTTCCCCCACTACTTAATTGTTCAGCATTATATTGTTTCGTCAATCAGTGGGCGATTGCATTTCTTAGGAGATCCAAGTAAAGGTTGTTCTGCACAATTCTTAGCTGCTGACAATGCTTGGGTTGTTGAACAGCAGAGCTGACCACTCAGATTGTTCCATATCTTTTGATCTCCCTTGCATTCTTAAATTGATCCTCAAGCATAGGCTCAAAGACTGTCCCTACATTTTATACAGAGAACTATAAAATAGGCACTCTGGCTCACCCACCTCCGCCAGCTCCAACCGGCTGAAGCCGGTTTCGCTGTTGCTCCGCCGGCTTACCCAGAGTGCCTATTTTATAGTTCTCTAATAGTAAACACTTTACAAACATACATAATGTGTAGGATTATCTGTTTTTAACACTAATTTAGAAAACTTTTGAGACTTAAGTTTTTGCTTAATCCTTCGTTTTTCTTGATCGTTTTCAATAACATCATTTTCACGCATACATTCATCAAACATCAAACATACATAATGTGTAGGATTATCTGTTTTATAGTTCTCTGTCACTGGACCGTTAAGAAGTAAACAAACAAAACAATGGGGACTTGGTTAACCATGCCTTTATTCTTAGGAGGGCTATTTGTCAACCAAGTTGGGATTTCATTCTATTGTGAGGAATGACTGGCTATTGAAAGCTATCTGAATAGGGAGTGTCTGAAAGGGGTGGGATGTGTGTTCACACAAGCGTAGAATCGTGGCACGTTGTTGAAGATTATTCTAAGCAGCCACCAAGTGCACTTATTAAAAGCTTGATTCAACAAACAAGACAATTGTATAAAGTACACCCGGCGGCCGCCTGAATAGGCAGCCTGTTGAATAGGACGTGACAAAGCGACGGTCCACCTAGACCGCGGCCGTTAAAGCGTGGCTTTCTGCTATAGGCTGTGACGTGTGCCTGTTTAATATTCATTTCACGCGGTCTAGCTAGACCGCGGCAGTTCTCTGCTGTGGCTCTTGAGAAGATCGTGTTTCAAGCTGCATTGGTAGTTGAATGGGAGTGGACCAATACTGCCTTATCTCCTCACTATATGAAAACATTGCTTTTAGTTCTTTTCTCATGGAGTAGACTTCAATGAAATAGCAATTCTTGATGAACGGTTTGTGATTCAAGAAGTTCTATCTCTAATTCAGAAGAGATACTGTCTTGCGACATAACACAACACTTTCTAACTGAAAACACGACTGCACTGCACACCCGCAAATGACAAGACAGCTAGGTTTAGTTGCTAACAACACAAGTGCTGGGCGGAAATGTCGTCACTGTTACTAATCAGCTGATTCTATCTAGTCTTGTGATTGGGGGAAGGTAAGAAACATGTTTTGATATGTTTGGAAATTTAGCCGCCTAAATTTATACAATGACGTCTAACGCCTGTACTAAACGACGCCGTCTAAATTTATACAATGCTGCGTGGCGGCCCTACGCCCTTATGTGTAACTCGACACGAACCAGCAAACAGTGCGACGCTTCGACTCGGCAATTATGCAGTTGAGTAAGCCGGGGCCAGACATGTCTGGCCTAGAGTACTACATAAAGGCAGAAGTGAAGAGGAGTTGTCTCCCCGGAAAAGAATGTAACAATTAATTGTGAAAAAAAAATCGGCATCACGTTCTTATTCAAGTTTTTATTCAAGTTCTTAACAAGTTTTTATTCAAGTTCTTAACAAGTTAACATCAAGTTTTTAACAAGTCATCATCAAGTTCTTAACAAGTTCTTATTCAAGTACTTATTCAAGTACTTATTCAAGTTCTTAACAAGTCGTCATCAAGTCGTCATTAAGTTTTTATCAAGTCGTCATTAAGTTCTTATTAAGTTCTTATCAAGTTCTTATTTAAGTTTTATCAAGTCGTCATCAAGTCGTTATCAAGTTCTTATTCAAGTCACTTATAATTATTTATTAAGTTCTTAACATATTATTGCATATCAAATGGATCAAAATGAGATTTTGTTGTTGGCAGTTCTGGCATGCTTTTTTGTTCGGCTTCTGTATTTAGTGGCTGAGATTTTTTGGACTGCTTTGGTTTTTGCTGGCGTTGTTTATATATTTTATAACCGTAATAACCACCCCCAGCAGCAATGACGCCAAAAATGGCAACTGTTTTAAATTCAATATTCCATGACGACTTTGGTGTTGTAGGTCTTGAATCAACTTGTTCTTGTGTATTTACAGCTGGCATTGAAACAACTGTTGGCGTTGGCGATGTTATGTTTTCATTATGAGTTATATTCTGTGCTTGGAACATTAATTTTTTTTGTTTGTTCCACTCTGCTAATTTTTTTCCTGCTGCAACACGCCCAGGATGAGGAGGCTTTTTACTGGTCACTTTCTCCACCTGATTCAATGTTTTCTGATTCTGCTGATTTTCTGGCTCGGTCATTTTGAAGGGAAACAAAATCTATATGATTAAAAGTAATTAATCCCATGATTAATGGCGATAACAATGTTCCAAATCTGTAATATAGATCACATCCTAGAGACTCTAATGACTTTGTTAAAACTGGATCCTGCGTTAAATCATACATAAAATCTTGTTCAGAATCAATGGGAGCAAATCTACTAACTAGTTTAGTGTACAAACTAAGAACCGTTTGCCCAACACTTTTTACCATTCTTGACCCCAGTTGCGCTTCATACCTGTTGTGATACTTTACAATGTCTTGTGGCGACATTTGTTGAATCTGTTCTATGCTGAATTCATTTCCAAGGTACTGTTTTGTTTTTCCACACGCCGCCAAAGAATACAGCCTTTCCTTTTGACGCATAATAGCTTGGTCATCAACTTGATCATTTGTAAGTTCAGGAAGTAAATCATCACAGTTCATGTTTTATTAATGAATAAAATTATTTTATTTTTTAAAAATGAGCACCGAAAAAACTATTACTAACCTTGTATACCATTCTGCTGTTATTGGAGGCCTAAGTGTAGGATACACAATGCTTGGTAAAAGCCTGTTAAAAATAAAACCAGCAGATCTTGGCAAACTAGACTTTGAAGACTCAGCAAAGCTGATTGCTGTTATTACAGCTTCATTTGCTACGAAAGATTTTCTAGTTAAGCAAGGAATAATTCCAGACAGTATCAATATGTAAAATTAAAAAAAAATACATTTATAAAAATGGCTTCACTCGTAATGATGATTGGTGGCGCTGTGGTTAATGCGCTTGCTTTTAGCGGAAGTAATTACGCATTTAGTAAACTACAAAATAACAATGAGAGAAAAAGACATAACAGAGCTATGGAGCAACTAGCCGCTGCACAAACACCTATGAAAAGCAAAGAATGGAGCAGTTAGATTTTATTAACGACAGACTTAAACAACAGGGACATGCAGCTTACACATTTAAAGATGTTGACCAGGCAATAAAAGAATATTTTCTAGTAACAGGCAAACAAGTTGAAACATTGCCCCCACCAAAATTCAGCGACTTTTATCAACCATCAGAAAAACAAAAGATGCAAGAAATATTGTTTATTGTCTTTGGCATGACCGCTGTGTATTTTGTTGCACAAAGTATTGGCTGAATAAAAATGTACAAAATCTATTATTCTCCAAAAGGATATTGGAAGGGAATAACAGCAATTAAAAAGCTTAGCCAAGCAGCGGGAGTCAGTGAACAAACAGCAAAAGAATGGTTATCTAAACAAGCGATTTGGCAAATTTATTTACCAGCGCCTAAACGAATACAAAGACCACACTTTGTCAACACAATACCGAACGACACCCATCAAATGGATCTTCTATATTTACCCCATGATACGATTAGACGAAAAAGATTTAAGTACGCACTTACAGTCATTGACATAGCTTCAAGATACAAAGATGCTGAACCATTAACACAAAAGAGTGCTTCTGCTGTTGCTGTCGCTATACAACTGATATATCAACGAGGACCCTTAACTTATCCTCGCATGATTCAAGTCGATGATGGAAAAGAATTTAAAGGTCAAGTGAATCAATTATTGTTAAAACATAGAGTTACCATTAAAAGAGGCATTCCAGGAGTTCACAGATCACAGGGTTTGGTTGAAAACTTTAACAAACAGTTATCTGAAAGACTTTTCTCCTACCAGTATCACAGAGAGCTGATTGACAATTCTCGCAACACAGAATGGGTTAGAAGGCTGCCCTCAGTTTTGTGCGCAATGAATAATGAAGAATTTAAAGGTCTAAAACCAGTACAAGCAATCAAAAAACAAAAAATAAATGTTGTTGAAGGAGAGTCTTCATCAAGCAAACTATTGCCATTTGGTTTGAAAGTGAGATACCTTTATTCGCCGGGAGAAGCGGAAGGGGACACTCGCATCAGGGCAACAGATCCAGTTTGGAGTGTTGATCCATATGAAATAAAAAGAATTGTAAAGATGAATCCGCCCGTGTATTATTTACGAGAAACTGACACAACAAAACGACCAGCCCCTCAAAGATCTTTTGTGAAAGAAGAACTGCAAATAATCCCGCCAGACACAGTTCCGCTTAATTAATTTACGTAAATATATTTGAGTTTAAAATGGAAGCTCAAAAGGAAGAAATCTTACATCAAACTAAAATGATGATAAAAAAAGAGACCTTAAAATTAATACAAGAATCATATGATACGTGTTCAGCTATTAAGGAAACAATTAAGTGGATTCATCGGTACACGGCAACGCATCCTGATCGCCTACGATCCCAAATTTTGATTATCAGAATAACGGATAAAGAATATCTTAAAAAAATAAAAAAAATTCGTGCACATCAAGCAAACATGAGAAAAATTTTGTCTGAATTGGATATTGATATGATTGAGCTTCTAGATAAATTTGAGGAAAAATATAAACCCGCGGATGAAGAAGGTATGTAATTATGCTGTTTTCCAATGCCCGATTGCATATGAAAACTCTGGATTAACAAACACACGTTTTGTGTTTGTTCTATCTAATGACTTCTTTGTTACAACAGTTGTGTTGATCTCATGTAGATTAGATCGTAGTTTTACGTTGTCATGATGAAAAGTCTTATTGTCAAACAATGCTTTTTTATAGTTGTCATGGGATATGCTTGATTGCACAACACTACGAGATATTCCCTTTGCTTTTTTAACAACTTTTTTTTGGCTTGAAAGACTGTACATTTTCGACCTCAAACCAACAAACTCCTTGATCACACCTCCAGATAATTCATCCTTCATCTTACCTAAAACCTTCTTGTTAACAGTTGAATGCAAAGGTGAATCTTTAGGATAATCAGATGTGTCGTACCATCCCGCATGCCCTTTAGCTACTTCTAATTCCATGTCTTTATAGATATCTTCAGTAGGGATGTCGATTACAAAGGAATCTGTATCTGTGTAAAGTACTTTGGACTCAGGATACAAGGGTTTAAAGTAGTCGTAAAGAAATTCTAACATAAAAAGCTTTGATAATTCTAAAACAGTAAACCCAATAAAAACGGGCTTATCCAATTTGACTTTCTTTTTTTTCATCATTATGCCAAAAAGCTGATCATGAAATCTTCTGAAGTCCTGATAATTAGGTTTAGAAGTTAGCTTAATTGCATCGTTCTCTCTGGTGACCAATCTAACATCTTTACGCTTGTGCGGATTTTCCATAGTCTTTCCAAAACAGCTGTTGTTCATCAACTTGAAAAAGTCTTTTTCTGAAGCATCTGTGGATTTAGTTCTGAGATCAGTGTTCTTCATTATGTATGGTTTCATGAACTGTTCTTGATCAAAAGCAATTATACGATGAACAGCTGTCAACTTCAAACCATGTCTTAAATAAAATTGTAGAAGCCTGTAATGGCAGACATAATTTTTTTTGCCTCGAAGATTAGGCACAAGTTTAGGTGGTTCTGTTTTTGCCATCTTTAGACTTTCTGCTGCTAATGGATAGTCATTATGGTAATCATGGAGTTCCTGAGGATATTCTAAGTCAACTTCTAGAATGTATCCACACTGTTGATCTGGCGTCAAACTGCCCAACCACTTTAATGCTTTTTGAATATTATCCGTATCTGTGTACATTTTAAAGTTGCGTAATGGAAGTGATTGCGCCATTGCCCATCCATACAGATTGTTTGCATCTAAATACATGAGATAGTTAGACCTTTTACTTGGATCATAGTCGTCCAAGTATTTGTTGTTTGCTTTACAGTAATGGTGCGACGCCATACTGATTCCCCCACGCAATCCGTTTTCAATCATCTGAAGCATTGGCAGGTTAGACAATAAATCAATTTGTACTCCAGTAAATTTTAAGAAAGCGTCCCAGCTCATCCTGGGCGCAGAAATGTAATGCGCGGGATCCAGGCTGTAATGTTTCATGCAGGTCTTCCTATAATTTTCAAAGACGTCCGCCAACAAACAGGTATCCGCCATTAAATAGGAATCATGATAGTCTCCCATCGTTTTACACTCTAACTTCTGCCACGCATCTTGAGCATGCTGGTAATCAGAATCACTGATGTCCTTTCCTCTGAGACTAGAAAAGAACGTGCCTTTAGGCGGAAGTGTATCTTCGTCAAACCTTTGCCAACTGTTCATGTACTCATAAGGGTAAACGCCCTTTCTAACAAGAGTTGGGTCAAAATATTCTTCTGTTATTGGGCAGGACTTTAAGGACATAGCCAGTGACTCTAATGAACCCATCATGTGTTGCATAGAGTCGTAGAAAGACATGTTATTTAAAGTGAAACACATGTACTTTTCTGATGACTGTGCAATGCATGACACCCTGAAGTCGCTGGTTACTGCTTGCATTATAAGGTGAGAGTCGTAACCTCGCAAGTTGTGAAAGAATATAGGCAGCTTCCATGTCTTTGGTTCAAACTTTAGTTGAAGATTGCATTTGTTATGTGCTGCTCCTCTAAACTTTCCACTAATGTGATCATGGTCTCTTACTGTTGGATTCTCTGCGGTGGCAACCAAGGCCGCCCCACAAATCCAACAGTGAGTGGCTGAGTCATACTGTTGTTGGTCTTCAGGCGTCATTATGATTTCAGATAAGTTTAGATTATTAGAACAGGCATTACGCACTTGCTGCATGCGTTTTAAGAAGTATTTTGCAGCATTTGGTCCTCTGTATAATTCTGGCTTTGAATGGGCGCCATCCGACCTAACAATGATGAAGGCAAATGAGCAAATCTGATGATTACTCATTAAGACTGTTTTAGGAAGTTTCTGTGGGGTTGGTCCTTCATAAGGAACAATGAGTGATTCGAAGTCTGCGTAAACAACATATGGACTAGTTTGCAACCGTTTCCAGTTCTTAAAACTAACTTTACTGCCTTCTCCGGGCGTAATTAGTTCTGTATCACAGTCAACTGGGCTAATACAATGTTTTACATGTTCGCTTGCTGCTTTAACAGATGGAATTCTTGTTAAACATTTTCTACAGAATTCTTGTTTGCTATGTTGTTTTGTAGTATGCACTAGTAATCTACTCATTGTGCGTATCAATGTGTAATGTGGTAGCCCTGTTGGTGAAAACATCAGTAGTAAGTCAACATGATTTTTGTCTGGTTCGCCAATCGTTGGACTGTTCTTGGACACTTTAATCGGCTGTAGATTTGTTTCCTCATCCCATATGTAGATATTAACAGTTATTGGTTTGTTTTGTTCTTCAAACTGATCAATCTGATTTACACTAACAGGAAAGGATATTCCTCTAAAGTTAAGATCATTGATGTAAGGTTCATAGTTAGACACTCTCTCTGCGTTTTTGCGGAATACATGCAGCCTAGCAAGAACGCACCACATAAAACATTTGTTGTCTGAATTCTTTATGTTTAGAACTGCTCGTTTTGTAACTAATGATGGAGGTAGTGGAATGTAAGCCTTGCCAACAATCGGCTCATACTTAGCCTGTTTTAATCTGATCTCTAAGACTTTACCCTCTGACCAGCCAGAGCCTCTCATTTTGGCTTCTTCAGCGGCCACATCAAACTGTGTAAGCAGCTGGTCTGCCCAACCAGGTGTTAAGTCATTAGAGGAAAGAATAGTCTGCTGTTTAGTTGAGACCCAGACTTCTAGATTTTCTTCATTTATTGTTATATAGTCGATTAAAACAACTAACCTTACTTTAACTGGAGGGTTTATTGTTAGTTTACTTGGAACTTGAGAAATAGCGTGTACAACGCTTTCCCGCACGTTTGTTGGATCAATAACTTCTAAATCAATCTCATTTAGTGCTCTTGACAAACGCTCTTCCTCGAGCATTGCTTCAAACAATTCATCTGAACCTTCATATATCTTATCCATGTTGAGTTTCTTTTCTAACTCAAAATATTTATTTAAATTAAAAAAAAATACTTAATCAGAATCAATATCAACGGTCTTTTTGTGCTTGGACTCATAAACTAAAGTATAAACGCCCTTTGGGGTTGTTAATGTGAGCTGTTTAGAACAGAGTTTAATGTTTCGTTTACTTTTTTTAAACATTCCTTTTTTATCTGGTCGGTGTCTGGTTGTTGAGAAAAAGTTGCCCTTGCCTTTCTTTGAAGATCAAACTTTTGTCTTTTGTAGTCCTCAAAATCAGCCTGTAGGCGACTAAATTCTTCATCCGTGATGTTCGAGTCGGCAAGTGCTTTATCAATTATCAGTTTGAAGGAACTAAGTTTAGCTGTTATTAGTTGAACCATAGCTGTGTGCTTTTGGAGTTTAGCTTTTATTTTTTTGCTGACAGCACTTACAGCCAATGAACACAGGCCAAGAGTTAAAGACAAACCACCTTGAGGTATAGCTACCGGTGCACCTACGCCTGTTGCTAAGAGACCTACACTTGTTCCTGCTGTTAAAGCACTAACCGCCGATGCTCCAGTATTAACATATGTAATAGCATTAAAGACAGCAGAATACCTTCGTTTGGTTTTACTGTATTTTGAAAGGTCCTGCTCTAGTTGGGTTTGCATTTGTGTTATGTTTGTTAATCTGAAAGTTTTTATGTCTACAGCAACAGAGTTGCCTACTATCTCTTCTTTGGGCACTTTTGGATAAGTCGTAACAGACATGCTTTTTTAAAATAAAAATAATTTAGTATTGGATATCTTTTAATCTGTTATCTTGAATATTCAGCTGCGCATCATATATTAAAAACAAATGTACATTAAGTGGTTTATCACTCTCTTTTTCTTTATCAATTTGAATGTTTATTACGTCTTTAACTGTTCTCCCACTCCCATGCAACTGATTATCTTCTGTTGACCTTAGGTCAATCCATAAACCGTATTTCGTTGTTAAATATTCATCAAGTCTAACACTGTGAAGGTGTAGATCTTTAGACACAAGGTCTACTGTTGGATTTCTACACCTCCCGCCTCCAAACAATTTTCTTATTTCATCAAAATGATGATAAGGTTTAAGCCCGCTACCGTAGACTTGGTTAGGACTACCCTCAATTGAACATTGTACTTTCGTTATTTTAGGATTGATAAACTTTTCACTTTGTCTTTTGAATGGTTCTTCATCTTCACACAGCAATAAAATACCTTTAAGGGATCTTGCTGTAGCACTAAAACTAAAGTTCCATATTGTGTCTGCCCTGCTTTTAGGATATTTAGTATGATGAATCACTCTTTCGTAATATATTGCTAATTTTGACTGATATTGTTGCTCAATCAGCCTTGCTAAGTTAGGGTTGCTAACAATGTCAAACTCTAACGAGATGTCGAAAATGCTGTACTTTGCGTTAGAGTCTGTAGATTTAATGACACGTTTGTATTCATTAAAAGTTAGTTCATATGACAATCTGTCTTTTAATGCTCCTTGAAAGTATGGCGCATGCGCTTTTAACAACTCAAAATCTAAGGGTATAGAAAAGCGATTTCCATAAGCAAAACTTACAGCTTCATACTTGTTGCCGGCTTTAGCATCTTCGGCGTCTATTCTGTGTTTTAGTGCTTCGTTATTTTCGATTCCTTGAAACGCAAGATCGGCCCTTTCATTATCGGTTAGCCATAGATCAGAATAGATTAGAAATATGTCTGCATTGTGTAAAGAAAATATTTCTTGCCCTCAAGTTTTATAGAAATTTTCTTAACGATTGCCCGTCCCAGATTCTGGACTACTGTCCTGTTTTCGTCTGTTGCTGAATCAAGTTCTATTTTGAAAGTAAGCCGTGCAGATCCCGGCACAATCACTTCATCTGCTCCTAGGTCTGGAAATTTAACAGTAAGAATTTGATCTGAATCAATAGTAGATGGATTATTTGGAACAATAATATTCTGTTTATTTCCCTTCACGCCAAAGGGCTCTTTCAGTCTTCTATGCGGGTCAAGAATCGAGCCATATGCTTGTGACATTTTTTTATAAAACAAAATAAAAAGTTAATTATTTAAAAACATGGCAGGCATTGAAGATTATGATGTTTTTGATCCTGGAGACGACATGAGTGAAATGACACCTTTGACACATCCATTGCGCTCATTGCGGCGTGAATTAACAGAAAGTAAGGTCAAATCATTTTATCAAAGTTTAGGCCAAGAACCTCCTGATTTTATAGACCCTAATGATTTTGAAACAAAAGATGACCATTTGTTTGTGAGAAACGACGAAGGACAACTTGTTCAGCTTACAACTAAACCAGACTCATCAAAGTTTTTAAAAAAGAGTACAATTAGACAAAGGCTCAGTGTGAGCGAACAAAATCGCCTTGGCATTACTAAACCAAAATTAGATAGGGAAGCAGTTGCTAAACTTCAAAACACACTACAAAAACTCCCAACAGAAAACCAAATTCAAAACATACCCCTTAAAGATTTAAACCCAACAGCAGACGAAATAATACAAGCAGAAACCAGTTTTTCAGAAGAAACAGCATTAAAAACTATGCACGATCCGCCGCTACATATGAGAGAAATAACGGCCCTTGATCATGCTTTAAGAAGCATCAGGGGTGAGTTAACAAACAATTTAGCAAAACTGGGTGAACTAGATGAGCATATAAAAAGAGAAAAAGAAAAACTAGTTGAGGCTGATGACCACAACTTAGGACCTGGTGTTAAAGAAAGAATAACACAAAGACTAAAAGATCTTGAACAAGAGAGATCAGCAAGACTAGAAGTGTTGTCTACTAACCGAGAACAATTACGAACTCAAGTGAGCAGAATAAGAGAAACTATCCAAAGAATTTTATATGAAGACACAACGTTAGCAGAACGAATAAAAACACTGTTTAGAGAGCAAGGTGTCACATTAGCGAGCGTTATAACAGCCTTAGGATTTGCAATAAGTACACTGGTGTTGGCTATTACAGGCGGCGGTGGTGGGGGGGTAGTGCCTCCGCCACCATCTCCTCCACCTGATAAATCATGGGTAAAAAAACAACTTGATCATCTTGCAAGTTTATTAAAAAAATTAGCCAGTAAGGCAATAGATTCTTTGCCTGGTATAATAGGAGGGATCGTTAGCTGGCTTTTGTCTGCCGCAAGTAAAGTAGTTGGCTTTATGGCTGAGCACTTATGGGCATTAGTTGTCTTAATAGTTGGGTTACTTTATAGTAAGATAAAGACCAAGTAATCCTAGGGCAGTTAATCCAATAACAAGTGCTGTCTTTTCATATTCATGGGGGTCGCTTTTATTCACCATGGGGATTGGTTGGGGGTGGGGTTTTGAGGGGAGTATTGGATGGGGTTTTGGGGCCTTGGGGATTGGTGGGGATTCTTTTTTTATTGCTATTGCTGGCTTAGAATTTATGTCGTTTTTTCCGACCTTCTCTTCTTCACCAGCCACAAGGATTTCATTATTATAGTTTATTATTGTTCCTATCTGGAGTCTGAGGTCAGAAGGCAGCATGTATAAACCAGTGCCAACAGCAAAGTCTACTTTCGATCTTGCGTATTGCAAAACATTTTGGTACCTTTTAATACTTGAAGGCAAATCAATTGCAGAATTAATAGAATCCTCTAAATTTGCTAAATACTGTTTTTGGGCATCAAAGCCAGTAGAAGGATCAATTATGTTTGATCTCGTTTGTGCTTGCGAACCTAGCAAACACCAAACATAAGTACGAATAGAGTCGTTTATTCGTTCTATTCCCGCTTTTGTTAGACCCTTAGAAGTATCCAAAATAAATGTTGTCCATGCTGTTTTATGCTCTTGCTCTATGGACCCGAGGTGAACAGTTGTGCCTGAAGAGAAAGATGTGTAAGGAGGATTCCAATCATAGTTATACTTTCTATGCACGCCCCAATAATAAAGAGTGCCTAAACCATGATTAAGATCCAACTTTTGTCTAAAGTCTGTCTTTGGGTCAATATCAAATTCGTTACAGATCCTTTCAAAAGCCTTGTAATCTATTCTGTTGCTGAATGGATTAAACGTTTTGTCATTTGGTAATGGTGCTTGCAGTTCAGATAAAATACGTCTGAAGGTGTAATAAAAATGAAATCTATACACTGACCTCACCAAAGGATCAGGATAATTTAAATGATCAGCATACGACACTCCACACCCAGTTGATGCACAAAACACAGCAAAGTTTAACTGGTTCTGATAAAACTGCATCGGATGACTGAACCACACTTTCGGGATGTAGTCGTTTTTGATAGGAGGGTTAAGATAACGATCCAATGGAGTACTAACCTTTACTTGAAAGGCGTCAGTCTGAGTCACAGAAATGTCGAGGGTATCAGTTGTTATATCTTTAGGACTGTAGTGCGGTCCAACAGAATATTTTGCATTAGTATATTTGAATGCACTCATTTTTAAATTTGTTTTAAAAATGTTTGTAACAATAACAACTCAAGACAGTCCTTCGTTTTTAGAATATGCTATTGATAATAACTGCGGAACCCAAAGGGTCGCACTCCATGAAATTTTTTACAAAGTCGTATGGTTTAATATAACTGAATCCAAGGAGAATAATAAGATTAAAAAATTTGATAATAGAGGAAACTTAGTTAGCCAGTTAACCATACCTGATGGTTATTACGGGTTTTGCTCGCTAAAAGAAGCAATGAGTAACTTCGACATTACTCTCAAACTTAACAATGCAAATTTGAAAATAATGTTGACATTCAAACCTGAAGAAGAAGTAGACCATTACCTTTTTGATGTAGAGCTAGCTAAAATGTTAGGCTTTGCAACTGACAATCATGGTTTTAGAGTTACATCAGACAAAACTACTTATGAGGGAGAAAACCCGCTCGATCTTGCATTACATTCATTACTCTATGTTCATTTGGACGAGCTGAGCACTGATGAAAACTTATATGATGGAAGGCCCTCAACTGTTTTAAGAGCTCTTCCATCAGGGAAAGCTGCATATTGCGATTATGAAATTATACAATTCCCTAATTTACAGTTTAAAAGATTAGCTTGTGGGAGGGTCAGATCATTTAATATAAAGATCACAGATAAAACAGGGAAAGTCGTAAAATGTGATAACCTGCACATTGTTTTAGAAATAAAATAATACGTTGTTTTAAAAAATGTCACGTGGACCAGACGATTCGGGGGTCACATTAGCGCCTGAGAGGTGTGTAACTTTAGAATTAAAAGACCTTGCAGACGTTGAGGACTTTGAACAAAACGGTGAGATAGGCACTTTATATGGTTTTGAGTACACTAAAGATGGTTATTATAAGCGCAAAGAGGTTGACGACAACAAAAGGTTTCCTAAACTAGAACAACTACGCAATGTAGAAGCAAATAATGCGGGTCAGTATGAATATAAAATAGTTCGAAAAACTGACAACAAATGGCACTTAGAACCATATTTAGAATGGGACATAAAATTTGAATTCTTAAGCCCATTTACATTTTTTGACCGTCAAAAAAGTTTTAGAAAAGCATTGAACTCTGGCCCTTTACATGTAAGTCTTATGCCAGAGGACAACAGTCGGAAAGAGATCGAAATAAAGCCGTTTGGGGACAAACAGTACATCCTCCACAGAAGAGAATCGGTTTTAAAGAAAGCTTCTACAAAATTACAGTTCATTCCACGCACAAAATTAGGAGACACGTTCACAATGATATTTAAAATTTCTGTCTTAAAAGATGAGGCGAGAAATGGAGCTCTGGGCGTCAGTGACAATCTTATGAAAGGAATTCTTATTAGCTGGCAAAACTTAGACGTTGACAAACTTAAAGTTACTGTCGTTGTTCTTTACAATGGCGAGGATATTAAGGTCATAACAACAAGCAACAAAATTGATATTAGTTTAAATAGAAACGATCTTACAGAACTGAACTGGATTAATCTTACACATTTGGGCCTTATAGGGTTTTATTATACTGAACAAGTTTTGACAGAGAGTATGATAAAAACAATAACTGGATTAGATTAAATTCTGTTTTAAAACTATGGAACAGACGACTTTGGTGTCAATGCCGATGTTAAACTTTATGACAAAAACCCCTCATTGTTCATTGATTTGTGGACAGACTGGTTGTGGAAAAAACAATATTTGTCCTCGACCTATTACAAACAGTTTATAGTTATAATTTTGATCATATTGTAATTTTCTGTCCGACACTTAAATGGAACAAAGCATATCACGATAGAAGGTTTATATGGACGGATGATGAAATCTATTTAGTTGACCCTAGCAATAAACTGAGTGAGTGTTTAGAACATTTTTTTAAACTGTTTGAGGAACGCAGACATTATTTATTATAGATGATTGTTCGGCAGAAAAGGATATAGTCAAAAAAAGAAACACTTTATCAAAACTAGCTTTCAGTGGAAGACATGCTGGGATAAGTGTGTGGATTTTATGTCAAAAATATAACTCAGTTTTAAAAGACTTTAGAGAACAGTTAAAGACTGTAGTTTTATTTCACATGAAAGACAGAGACGCATTTGATGAATGTATGCGTGAAAATGATGTTATTGAAGACGATCAAGAAAAACGAAGGATTAAGCAAAAACTTAAGTCTCAAAAGTTTTCTAAATTAGTGTTAAAACAGATAATCCTACACATTATGTATGTTTGTAAAGTGTTTACTATTAGAGAACTATAAAATAGGCACTCTGGGTAAGCCGGCGGAGCAACAGCGAAACCGGCTTCAGCCGGTTGGGAGCTGGCGGAGGTGGGTGAGCCAGAGTGCCTATTTTATAGTTCTCTTATACTGGTTGAATAATATTTTTAGTTTTTCAGCAACTTTTTTTCCCTCTCCACACTTTCGTTTTGTTTTATTTACTACCTTTCGCTGGCTGCTTTGGGGGTGCTGTTGGATTCTTTTTTGAACCCTTGGTGGTGAGAACACCACAGAATTACGGACTGTGGTGTGTCTCTATTTGACGCCAAAAGAACAGACATTATTAGCCGTGTCTCCCTGATGAGTCCGATTTGGCGGATGAAAGACCTAGGAGCAGGCACACTTTTTTTCCCTCTCCACACTTTCGTTTTGTTTTATTACTACCTTTCGCTGGCTGCTTTGGGGGTGCTGTTGGATTCTTTTTTGAACCCTTGGTGGTGAGAACACCACAGAATTACGGACTGTGGTGTGTCTTATTTGACGCCAAAAGAACAGACATTATTAGCCGTGTCTCCCTGATGAGTCGATTTGGCGGATGAAAGACCTAGGAGCAGGCAATACAAATAAATCTTGCCATAGGAGGGATTGCAATGGTTCCCTCATATAGCTAGTGAAGGGTTTTCGTATATGAAATACATATTCTCCTTTTTTCTTCGTTTTCAACCCTTAGTCATTACTATAATGACGAAGAATTATTAGCCTGCACTTGTTTTCCCCACTACTACTTAATTGCTCAGAGAGAGATATATATATATATCGGAGATGCAATGGACTGGCGAAAGCTTGAATCATTAAAAAAAAAAAAAAACTTCGTGGGCGGTGTTGACGACTTATTATTCATTATTATATGTTTGTATGTGTATATATATATATATATATATGAAACTTTCGCACATGTAATAGGCATATCCGTGCATGACATACATAAATACTCTCAGCATATGTCAAATGTAGAGGGGAAGAGATGAGCAGCTGTGAAAGGTATAGTGCACCCACACAAATAATCAACAGAGCGTAAATGTTGTTGCAAACTTTTCCCCTGTGTGTAAGTAAGAAGCTGAATGGTCAAATGTTGTGTGCGTGCGCGCGTGTTTGTGGGTGTGTTGTTGTTGTCTTCAATTTAACGTCTTTCCACATTAAGTGATATTAGACGAAGAGAAAGGGTGTGGAGAGGGGGAGCATGAGGAGGAGGTGGGTTATGTTACAATTATACACACAAAAAAAAGCATCTTTACAATACAATAAAAAAAAGTTTGGGAAAACCAGCTTTAAATAACTATATTGAATCATATTACAAACTGTACTAAATGTCACTTAGGACTGCGGAGTAAACAGTTCGCAAAATCAAACAAACTAAAATTCTCAAGGATACTGTGTGTGATTATAATTATGGTAGAAGGAAACTGAATGATCTAAATGTGCGCGTGTGATTGAATAGAAGCTAAAGTTGAATGATCAAAGTATTGAGTTAGGTAAACTTCCATTTGTCTGTGCCTCAACACAATGTATTTCCTTTGAGCAAAGGAGAAATCAGCAGTGTTACTTTCACCTGCCACTGAACACCAGACACTTTCCAAACTTCTTGTACTCCCAGTTCTTATAGAACAGGGAGTACTTTACAATGGGAATGAAGAAATGCTGTCTGTGTGTCTGTCCGTGGTCAAAATGTGTTCCACTCGCTCCAGACAAAACTTCTAGGCCGATCTTTCTGAAAAATTGTGGGTATGTTCATTATGGGTCACGGATGATACCCGCTGTTTTATTTTACCAGAATAACCGTTACTAAGGGCTATAACGGCCCAAAACGGTTTTTCTTCTTTATGGAATATCTCCGAAAGTACTTGGCCGATTTCTTATTTCAGTGACGAAATACATTATGACGCATGTTTGATTGTGATTTTTTTTTTACACGCGTATTCAAGATAAGCTGGGAGTTACGTTTATATGTTTTGCATCTTGTTTTACACTTTGGAATGGAAATGGATCCATCTATTTAACCCCCCCTCCTCCCGTTCCCCCTAAAAGAACCTTCATTAAATAACACAGAGCTAAAACTCACAACCTAGCTAGTCGCCGTGGCGAAGTGGTTAGCGTCTTGGACTCCCGGCTAGGAGGTCGTGGGTTGGATTCCCATCAGAGCCATTTTTGTTGAGGGATTCTTCTGCCCCGACCGGCCCCTTCCCCGGGTTGGAAATTGCTATGAGCGCCACTGGCTTGAACGTCTCCGAAAGCGTTGCTCAAATTTCCTGACCAACACTGCAGGTGTCTGTATCTCTCGGGCCTGCTGGATGCCGGGATGTATTCTGAATGTAAGAGTAGCGTATAGTCCTGTCATGCAGTCTCAGACTACATCGGAAATCCGTAGCATCATCTCCATCATCCTCACCCTCATTACTCAGCATAAAAAAGTCTCCAATTCTGTGGCTTTTCACGCCCTGCTCTCGTTTTGATCTCACTTTCCATTTCGTTCTCTATGTCTTTGCTCTTGATGTGGCTGTGGACAGGAATCCGGCAGGAAGGGCATGGGTGCGATTCTACAGGAATGGCACGTAAAATGAGGAGAGAGAAAAAAAAAACGACCAGTAAATAGAAATTTGTTGCGTTTTGATAAGGAACTATTTCTTTTTGTTTTTGTTGATCGATGACTTTATTCCCGAAGATTGAATACAGATACCTTTATGGTGGGATTAAAAACAACAAAACCCAAAACAAAAAAAAACAAAAAACCACCCCCCAAAAACCCAACAAGCAAAAAAAAATCGCATGCACAAAAATCTCACAAGTGATGAAATTGGGATTTTAAAG
>CM065724.1:73193480-73208480 GCA_033310375.1 Conus canariensis
CAAGCGAATAACACCGATGATCTCCGGACGAGGTGCACATTTAGGGACCAACGTCTTACAGGCCACACGCCACAATCAGGGTTTTGCACCAGATCACTAGATCATCCATTTCAGCGTTCTGAGGCCAAGCATAAATCTGAGCCAGCATTTCATGTTAAACTGAGAAGTGATCAAAAGAACAACCCACCCACCCAATCATTTTCACCTGTTTGGGGAGATTTCCACCGGTACATTATTCGCAGAACAAAGATGGGATGTGTGAAGACTCATCTGAATGAGCAGCAGCGCACTGCATCAGCAGATAAGAGTCGGAAGACCAAGGCCAGGATTTAAACCACAGTGCCAAGGACATCCACGCTGTTGGTTCGGATGAGGAATTTGCACAGGCCCTCGATGCCAGGCGCCTGAAACTCAACCTGCCACGAGCAAACGAAACTGAAGATTGGGAGAAAACTGGATGCAAAAATCGTCCAAAGACTCGATGCACTGATTTGGAAAAGCACCTTGGAACACAAAACTAGCCACATATGGGGACATTGTGTATGCCACATGTAGAGACGCCTATGGAGCAAAACTACCCAAAGAGAAAACACCTCCAAAGAAATCCAGACGCCAAGAAAAAGATGGACAAGATCAGGGTCCAAAAGAAAAACCTCAAGATGCAAATGAAGACCCGCATTGCCAGCTGAAAAACAAGGCTTGGAAAAACTGTGGAAAGACCTGAAAGAAAAACACAGCGCCCTCAGCAAGCGGAATCTGCGAGGAAGAGGAAGAGCAAAAAGAAGAAGACACAAGAGCGCTTCTTCAGAGACCCCTTCCAGTTTGCCAGAACACTGTTTGAGCAGCCAAAATCTGGGACCCTAAGTGTGGACAAAGGAGTTCTTGAGCAGCATCTGAGGAAAACATACTCTGACCCCACAGAGCAAAGCACCACTCGACATTCAAGGTCTGGTGTGGCCAACCAACCCTGAGGAACAGTTCAATGGCAAAGCCTCCAACGTTGGCGGAAATCAAGAAGGTGGTCGACAAAGCCAGAGCCAAATCATCACCAGGGCCAAACGGAATACATTACCAGCTTTACAAGAAATGTCCCAAGGTGCTGGAGTGGCTCCACAGGCTGCTGCGATCGGCTTGGAGAAACCAGAAGATCAGCGGCCAGTGGATGACGGCAGATGGTGTGTACATCCCCAAAGAGCAAAACTCAAGTGACATCAGCCAGTTCAGGCCAATATCACTACTGAACGTCGAAGGGAAAATCTTCTTCTCTGTCATGGCAGCAAGGTGACCAAGTATCTGATGGAAAACAAGTACTTGGATATGTCAGTCCAGAAAGGTGGCATCCCAGGGTGGCTGGCTGTGTAGAACACGCCACAATGATCTGGGACGCAATCCAAAAAGCAAAACAGAAAAGAGAGACTGGACGTAGTGTGGCTTGATCTGGCAAATGCATATGGATCTGTGCCCATGAGATGATACAGTTGGCTCTTGAGATGTACCATGTGCCAAAGAACATCCGCGACATGCTCAAGAAGTACTTCAATGGCTTCTCAATGCGGTTCTCTACCAAGGAGTACACAACAGACTGGATAACTTGGAAGTGGGTATTGCAATGGGCTGTGCAATTTCCCCAATACTGTTCGTGCTGGCAATGGAACTCATCTTGAAAGCAGCAACAAACAACGCGAGACAAACAAACTTGGCGATGGATAAAAGGGATGCCTCCTCTCAGGCCTTCATGGATGAAACTACAGTGATTTCATCCAGAGAAGACGAGACACGTCACGTGCTGGAGAGGCTGGACGACATAGTTGCCTCATCCAGAATGAAGTTCAAGCCAAAGAAATCACGGAGTCTCTCATGAGGAAAGGAAAAGTGGCCGGATCTGTGGTCTTCAGTGTTGCCAACCAGGCCATTCCAACAGTCACAGAAGAACCAGTCAAGAGCCTTGGAAGATGGTATGATGATACGCTGAAAGACACACAAAGAGCAAAAGAAACCAAGCAGATGGCGGAGGAAGGCTTGGAGACCATTGACCAGTGTGGGCTCCCTGGCAAATACAAGGTCTGGTGTCTGCAGTTCATGCTGATACCAAAGCTCCTATGGCCTCTGATGATATACGACATCTGCACCAGCATAGTGGAGGCAATGGAAGCCAAAATCAACAAGTTCACAAGGAAATGGCTTGGTGTCCCACCCTGTCTGACTGACATAGCACTGTACTGTCGCCAAGCAAAGCTGAAACTACCACTGAAATCCATCCTGGAGGAATACAAAGCAGGGAGATCAGACTTCAAAGCATGCTGGAGGACTCAGGAGACAAGGTGGTAGAAGCAATCAAGCCCCAGCTGAAGACAGGCAGAAAATGGAAAGTTCAAGAGGCGATGGATTCTGCAAAAGAAAGTCTCAAGATCAGAGAAATAACAGGACACACACAGACCAACAGACAAGGACTGGGGGTGACCAAAACTGAATGGTGGTCAAAGGCCAAAGGAAAAGCCAAAGCGACATGATGATTCAGGAGATGGGGAAAGAAGAAGACCAAAAAAGACCCCAAAAGCAGTCCAGCAGAGCCAGCAAGGGCAATGGACAACGTGGGAGAATGCACTCCAAAGAAGTCCCACTTGGAATGACATTTGGCACATGGCCCCTCTCAGGATCAGCTTCATTCTCAGATTGCTTATGACCTTCTGCCCTCAAATGCAAACCTGGTGAAGTGGGGGAAAACAGACGATCCTGCATGCCCCCTCTGCCATGAAAAACAAACAGTGGAGCATGTCCTAAGCTCATGTAAAGTAGCCCTGGCTCAAGGAAGGTACACATGGAGGCACAACCAAGTGCTCAAAGAGATTGTACAAGTAGTCTGGGCTAGTACCAACACCACAAAAGGGAAAATCAGGACTCCAAAAGCACCCGCAACATTCTTCACGGGAGGAGGCAGCAAATCATGGCCAAGAACAACAGTGCCACTCGAAACATGCAGGCAGAGTCTGCTGGACGGGGCAGATGACTGGGAGTGCACTGCAGACCTCCCAGAATGGAAGAGTCACCCAGAGATCATCAGCAAGAGTGGCATGAGACCAGACATAGTAGTCCACTCTAAGTCAACCAAGCAGCTGATCATGATCGAGCTCACGGTGCCATATGAGAACAGAATGGAGGCAGCTCAAATCTACAAGACTGAAAAGTATGCTGATCTGGCAAACAGCCTGAGGAGAGAAGGTATAAGGTCAAAGTCCTCACTGCAGAAATTGGAGCTAGGGGGTTTGTAGGAACGTCTGCATACAGCCTCATGAAACAGCTCTCAGTTGCAGGGAAGGAAAAACCAGAGCCTGAAAGCAATGGCAGAAGCGGCAGAGGGGTGTTCAAGCTGGATCTGGTCAAGGAGGAACAAAAGTGAACTTCATAAGGCTTAACTTTCCTACAAATATCAGGTGTCCCTGTGGCTCAGTGGTTAAAGCCGCGAGTCATTAAGTGGAAAATGAGCATGTCCAGAGGGTCATGGGTTCGAATCCCAGCCATGGCTCGTCCCAAGATGGGGGGGAAAAAAAAGGCAGCAGAGGGACATCCGGAGTCATGAACCGGGTGTGGCCCAACCCCCTAGAGTGTCAGGGGATAAGGGCCGAAACACTTGCTTGAAGGGGGCTTCTCTTCCGAGGACTCTCTGCTGCCACGCTCTCACGAGTTTCTTTTACAGTCTTCAAATATATGACCTTCCCTTGGCTCACGTCACACGTCAGGCTTTGTAACTCACCCGTGAACCTTAACTCACTCGTGACCCTTAACCCACCCGTGACCCTTAACTCATCCGTGACCCTTAACTCTACCGTGACCCTTAACCCACTGTGACCCTATCTTTGCGCCAGCAGAAAGCCCCGAAGAGTCCCATTCTCTTCATTTTGATCTGTCTGCTTGGAACCACCTGGCTAATACCTTAATGGCCACATGAAAGAAAATGAGGAGAATCAACTTCCAGACGCGATACAAATTCTCAAAACCATCTAATCGCTCCAGTCTTTAAATACGTGATTCCTTAAGCAAGGCCTTGGCGCATGAATTTTTGGTGTGCAACCGTACGTTACACCACCTGCGGAAGAGGTGTACATTTCGGGACCAACTTCTTACACGGCAACCGGAAGGTAAGGAAAGACTCATGCAATCCAACCTATCAGGATTAGCTGGCAACTTGCTGGGTTACTAAAGCCTGTGGTAAAAGTGCACGCAAGAGACTGCAGGATTCAGAAACGACGAGCTGCAGGTACTGTAAACGTTCCACGTTACTGTCTAACTTTTTCGGCAGTTTCAAACGCGGGTGGTCGGGGTCTCTTTCACTGCAAACAGCTCCCCCGCATTCTAGAAAGCCTGTGCTTAAAACTTCCTGTTTTGTGTCATGCTCTCTGACAGCCTTCTTTTTCATTTTCTTTCTTTCTTTTTTTTCTCTTTTCTTTTCTCTTCTCTTCTTCTTCTTGTTCTTCTTCTTCTTGTTCTTCTTCTTTTTATTTTCTTCTTCTTCTTCTTCTTCTTCTTCTCTCCTCTCTCTCTCTCTCTCTCTCTCTCTCTCTCTCTCTCTCTGTGTCTCTGTGTCTCTGTCTGTCTGCTAATACTATGTGTCGTCTATTGTTTATTATGGACCGTTCTCCTCTCTTGTTCTAGAAATTCTTTAAACTAATTCCTGGTCTCAATGTCTGCCAAATGTTTCTTTCCCCCCCCCCCCCCCTCCCTCTCTCTTCCCCTTTTTTCTTTTTTTTTTTTTTTTTTAAAACAAAATTTGGCGACTACTAGGCAGCGAACTTTATTCACACTGTCCAGGGTGGACACTACCTGTCCGTTGTCCGGCATCTGCTTGCCTATAGGCCTACACACACACACACACACACACACACACACACACACACACACACACACACACAACATATATATAATTATAAACAAAACTTGCTCTTATGTCTTAGATTGAGATAAGCATTCATATCTGCAGTGGTAGAGAACTCTGCCTAACTAACAGTATGTGCTTGAGTGGGTGAATGGGGAATAATAAATGTTTCATAAAATGAGCCTTCAGCCTTATTTTCTTAATCTAAGACATAAGAGCAAGTTTTTGTTTATAATTGAATATTTCTTGCAGTCATTGCAACACGAAACTGCTGTGTAAATTGCTAGAATGTTGCTCGGTTACTTATCTTGGAATTTATTAGTTTCTTGTAATTCAGTCCTTGCGGATTCATTCCAAGAACTGGCCCTCAGCACTTGTGTTTTAAGAGGTTATCTTTTTATATTTTCTACTTTTCATAACAAAAGGTAGTTTGTTTTGCTGTTTCATTATTTTCTTGCTTCTTAGGTGGCACCTTTGGTTGTTTTTTTGAAAAGTCAACAAACATACTATGGTATAGCACACCAGCCTTTTTCTGGGTTAGCATTCTGCTTAACACCAAAAAAGGCAGAGGAGCCAAGGTAACACTTTCCGAGATCACCGAGGAGAAACAATCAGGTTTTGAAATACTGATATCTGACCAGGCGTTATGCTCCTATATCTGAGCAGGCGTTATGACCAGGCGTTATGATCCTACCCCTTGGAGACTATAACCTTGTGGAAAACTCATTTACGAAGCATTTATTATTTTCCTTTCACCCACTCAAAAAATGTTGTTAGTTAGGCAGAATTCTCTACCACTGCAGATCTGAATGCCTAACTCCCTTTATTTTCTGAATCTAAGACATAAGAGCAAGTTTTGTTTATAATTCAGCTACAGATTGACCACGATTTTAGATGCGGTACTCCGGAATTAAGTATAGTAAATAATTTAGTATTCTTTTTGCTGTCATTGTAGAGTATCTTGGTGATGGTGCTCATTCGATATTTTTATTTTTTTAATTCGTAGGTCATCTCTCTGAATTGCTTTGGTTTCTGTTTGTTTTTGTTGTTGTTATGTCCTTTCCGTCGCTTATCTTTTGTCTTGCCTCGTTGCCACAATCATAATCCACGTAGTATGAAAATAGTTTTGATAACAGGACATGAAAATAATGTGCAAACATTGATTATTGGATGTCTCCTGGAGTGTACAGTGTATACATGTTTATGAATTGTTCATATCTTTCATTTTTTGAGTGGATGGAGAGGGTGTGATATTTGGTTCAGTGTTGCTTATCCATCTTCCACTGTGTTGGGGGGGGGGGGGGGGTTATCTTTTGGACCTACTGGGGGGGGGGGGGGGTGGAGAGAGTTATCTCTTGGACCTACTGTTGACTTGGTGGTGGGGGGTGGGGGTGGAGAGAGTTATGCACGTACTGTTGTTCTGCCTTTCCCTGTCCTTTTGTGCCTCTCGGGATGCGTGAGGGGATAGTACCGCCACCTCGTCTGAGTGTTCAGGTGTGTGGTGCAATATGTTTAGTATTTTGTTGAAAAAAATCTAGAACTGCTTGATATCTTATAGGGTATTCTAATCAATATCATTTGGGGAAATGGTAAAAGCGCCTTGCGAGTTCATCATGTCTTCGTGAATACTGTTTTTTTTCTGTTTTTATTCGCTGGCAAGGTTTTTTTCCCCTGAGGCTCTATACGAATTAGATAAATATCACTTGTGCCTTGCACGTGTTGACAATCTGAGCTTTTTCTTTCCCTCCTTCCTCTCTCTGGTACCTCTGTCCTCTGTCTCTCCCTCTTTCCTTCGTCTTCACCCTTTCTTTTTTTTCTTTTCTGTCTAATATAATTACTTGTATATAATAATTGCCCGCAGGCAGTCGTGCGCATGGGTATGCAGACATACACACAATTTGGGTGCTGAATTCCAGCTTGCTGCTACTATTTCAGGCGTACTTGTCGATCACAGACACATAAGCCTCAATGATAATTGTCTACCCTATGAGCACTCTTTTTCCCCAGAAGGTACGAAAAGCGTTTATGTATTTGGTTCCTTTCTTGCACAGTATGGTGTCTTGGAGTTTGTTCAGAAATGCTAACACTTGTTGTCTGACCGTTTTTCACCTTGAGCAGATGCAATTGTAGCGGCATTTTCGTGACAAAACGCTACGGATTATTGTGCGTACTTCCTTTTTTCATGTTTTCTTTGCGCGCGTGTGTGTGTTTGTGTGTCGTGAGTGTGAGCGCGCAAGGGCACGCGCGATCTTACAAAAGTGTGTTTGAGAAATACGTGGATATGGGAATAGGATGTTGCTCAAACCACAAGTAAGGTTTGGTAGTTAAGCCTTTACATACAGGTTATGGATCTTACATGCATCTTACAGATGCATTTCTGTGACAAATGGTAAATGTTCCGATCTCGCCTGCATCTGCATTGGGGTGGGGTGGGGGGGGGGGGGGGGGGGGGGGGGGGACTTTTTGTGCTTATTTTGGGTTTTTTTTTGTTCTTTGTTTTTTGCTTGATTATACTCTTCCTGATCTGGTTGTAATAATGTGAAAAAAAGAAATTATAAGTTCGTTTGAAATGTCTTTGCACCTATGTATATGATAATCTTATAAATGATCTCGCAGACGCATAATTGGCGTGTATAGTGTGCGTGTGTCTGCATTTTGAAATCGACTGTACCTGAAACGCAGGACTAGGGTTGGAGATGTGGAGCGCTGGTATTCAGCCAAGCGAACATATTCTCACTTGTAAACAAAATTGTTGTAGTTGTTTTTGTGTTACTGTTAATAGTGTTGTCAGTGTATGTGTGTGTGTGTGTGTGTGTGTGTGTGTGTGTGTGTGTTTGTGTTTGTGTGTGTGTGGTGTGTGTGTGTGTGTGTGTGTGTGTGTGTGTGTGTGTGTGTTGCTGTTGTTGATATTGTTGTAACTGCCTTTTTCTTTGTCATGCTTTCTAAAGTTTGTCCAGTTTCCGAGTTGCTTATTTTTTGCGTATTCAAATGCCAATGAAAACGTCAGTTATACCGCAAGTAGATCCGATGGTACTTGTTACTTCACTGACTGGGTCAGCATGGGGCACAGTATCTGTGAAAAATTGTATTAAAAAAATTTTTTTTTGTATTTTTTTTATATACGCAAATGTTTTCTATGTGCTGTCGACTGTGCACTTTGCTTAAAGTAATACTGTAGACTATTGACATGAAAAGAACATTCTAGTTTACACATGGAGAAGGTTTGTGTTGCATCGTTGAATGCCAAGGTCTGGGTAACATAAAAGAAAAGGGAGATGTTTTTCACTATATGAGACAAAAGAGATTTTCCATAATGCTTTCTTCAAGACACAATTTTGATCCTAAATTAGATGCCTATTATGCAGCTGAATGGGGCTATGCTGTTTCTTTGCATCCAATAATACGCAATCTAGAGGAGTAGCAATATTGTTTAATTACAGGTTTTGACTTCAAGGTGAAAAACAGCCCACAAGGGCCAAGATGGTAATTCCATAATGGTTTTAATTTCAACTATGGATTAAAGATCTACTGCTTGTCAATCTGTATGGTCCAAACAGAGACACTCCAGAATTTTATGGAAGATTGGAAGATTATATCAGCAAACTAGGTCATATGAATATAATTATAGGTAGTGACTGGAATTTAGTAATGGACCCAAATTTAGATTGTGAAATTATAAACATGTGAACAATGAAAATGCTAAAGAAAGAGTGGAAGAACTGATGTCAAATTTAGAGCTAACAGACACATGGAGAGACTTAAACGCAGAAAGCAGAAGATTTACTTGGCGAAGAAAAATCCACTCCAACAAAGTCGACTTGATTTTTTGTTGTCTCGGAAACAATTGTACAATTATGTTGAAGATGCTGACATTCAGACTGGCTACCGATCGGACCACTCAATGATTGTCTTGAAATTATCTTTTGGAGAAGAAGTTAAAAAGAAACAGCTTTTGGAAATTTAACAATTCTCTTTCTAAAGGACTTAATTCATCTAAAAAAATAGATGAGGAAATAAGAAATACTATCGAAAATATGCAGTCTTACTGTATGAAAGAAAAGAAATTCATAATATTCCTAGAAATCAGATACAATTTACAATAGGAGACCAGCTCTTTCTAGATGTTTTGCTTATGAAAGTGAGATCGAAAACAATGCATTTTCCATAGCAAAGAAACAGAAAGAAGCTAAACAGGAGAAACAACTAGAAGAAAGCATCAAAGGGTTAGAGAAAAAAAATTCCCAGAACCGAAGAAGATCAACGCAGTTTGGAAAATATAAAGCAGATCTAGTGGAAATTAGAAGTAAAAAAATCGATGGAGTTTTATTGCGTTCGAGAGCAAGATGGATTGCTGAAGGTGAGAAAGTATCTAAGCTTTTCTGTAATTTAGAAAAAAGGCACTACTTAAGCAAATGCATGAGAAAAATGATAACACAAAGTGGGAGAGAAGTAAATAGTCAAAATGAATTAATGAATGAAGCGAAGTCTTTTTTTATGAAAATCTATATAGAAAGAGAAATGTTGAAAACTGCGAAATTACTGACATGGTAAAAGATTTTCCAACTTTATCATACGAAGAATCAAAGAACATAGAAGGAGAATCACCTTAGAAGAAGCGTCATATTCTCTGAAAAACATGAAAAGCAATAAAAGCCCAGGCACTGACGGTTTTACATCGAAATTTTTCAAATTGTTTGGAAATCAATAGGAATTTTTGTTGTTCGCTCATTAAATGATGGATTTAGACAGGGGGAATTATCATCTCATCAGAGAGAAGGCATAATTATTTGTCTTCCAAAGGGTGATAAGCCTAAGGAATACATTCAAAACTGGAGACCGATTACTTTATTGAATGTTGTATACAAGATAAGGTCATCGTGCATAGCTAATAGACTTAAAAATGTACTTCCCAAGGTCATAAAGGAAGATCAAACAGGATTCATGAGTGGTAGATATATTGGCGATAACATAAGACTTATTTACGACCTTTTTCACTATCTAAACGTTACAAATCGTCCCGGATTGTTGCTATGTATTGGCTTTGAGAAAGCGTTTGACACATTAGATTGGAATTTTATGATGAAAACCTTGAAAGCTTTCGGATTTGGTCCTACCATATGCCAGTGGAAATCATTGTTTTACAGAAATATTAAATCCACAATAATTGTAAATGGTCATTGTTCATCTTGGTTTAAAGTTGAGAGAGGGTGTAGACAAGGCGACCCCATTTCACCATATTTGTTCTTAATCTGCGTAGAAATACTTGCTACTATGATAAGAGAAAATATATTGATTAAAGGTATAAAAATAAATAGTAATGACCATAAAATAGCTCAGTTTGCAGATGATACTCAGATGATGACCAAGGGTGATGCAACGTCTTTTGAGGCAATCATTGAAACGATCAGAGTGTTTAGTTGTAAGTCTGTTTCATACATGAATGATAGCAAAACGCAAGCAGTATGGTTAGGTAGTAAGAAAAGGTCGACAGTAAAACATTTACCACATCTGAAGATCAATTGGAATCCACCAAAATTTAAAATTTTAGGCGTATGGTTTTCGGTAGACCTAGATGACTGTGAGGAAATGAATTATAATGAAAAAATTTTCAAAAATGAAAAGGTTATTAAACATCTGGATTAAAAGGTCTATAACTCCACTGGGCAGAATCGCTGTATTGAAAAGTTTAATCCTTTCAAAAATAACACAACTATGGTTACTCTTGCCAAATCCGCCAGATGACTTCATAAACGGTTTGTAAAATATGCGCTTCAAATTCATCTGGAAAAGGTAACAGGACAGAATCAGCAGAAGAACGGTAAGGAAGAGTGTAAAAAAAGGAGGATTGGGCCTACTTGATATCAAAAAGTTTATAAGTGGCCTAAAACTGATTTGGATAAGCAAACTGATACAGAATACACCAAAGTGGAAAGGTATTATATCTGCTTTATTCCCTGTCGTAGATAACATTGGCATATATGGGGCATCTTTTACAATGACTGGCAATGTAAATCGCTTCTGGAAACATACATTTAAAGCGTATAAAGAATTTTCACGAAAGATGTGTTTTGAAAGAGCTGATGAAATCAGTGCAGAACCTCTGTTTTACAATGATAAGATTAAGATAGGAAACTAGCCATCTCTTATAAACACTGGATCGACAGAGGCGTGTATCGAGTTCATCATCTGCTGCGTGAAAATGGTACCTTTATTACCTTCGAAGAAATCAGACTAAAATATAATGTGAATACAAATTTTCTGACTTATACGGGGATGTGGAGAAACATATTAAGGAACATGGCATTATTGTTCAGTCCAGTAAAGCCAAAGAGAACATAAAAGCACTTGATATAATCCTGTCCATACCGAAAGGAACAAAAAGATATTATGATATTCTCAATGATGACGAATGGGTAGCTAAATGCTGTTAAAAATGGAATAACGCAATAACAATAAAGATAAACTGGAACATCGTTTTTCACAGAACACATAAAATACAAGAAGCAAAACTTAAATGGTTCCAAATTAGGATAATCCATAGAATCATTGCAACAAATGTATCCCTTAAAAGAACGGGGGTTACCAATGTTGAAAAATGCAGTTTTTGCGAAACTGAAAATGAGACCATTCCTCATTTATTCTGGCAGTGTGACATCGTACAAAAATTTTGGAAAAGCCTAGAAACCAGCTTTAATCAAAAATGCAAATGTAAACAAGAAAAAAAAAGTGGATAAGTCAACTGTTTTGCTTGGTTTTTCACAAAATCACGAAGCAGATGAGTTTTTTTTTTTACTTTATTATCCTGCTCGCCAAGTTCTTTATATACTGTTGCAAAATGAGGAAAAGTCGGCCATCTCTTAATCCGTATCTAGTGCAACTCCATTATCGATACAAAATAGAGAAACACTTAGCTTATGTCAACATGGATTATGCCAATGTTCTTTCTAGGTGGAAATGCTATGAACCTCTTTATCAACGAAAGCAATTGACTCCGGTGGAGAATGTTACATGTACTATGGACATTTTTGTATTATTCTATACTTTTTCATTTAGAATTGCACTCTAAAAATGAAAGGTCATGTCTATATGTCTTTTTTTTTTTTTAATGTTGTGTGACATGGAAACTTCATCTTCTTCTAGCCTGTAGCCTATGCTGTGTATGTTAGACATAAAAGAAAGTCACATTTCTGTCAAAGTTGCGGTTGGTTTGGCGTTAGGTATATGAAACATGTAGTTTGTTTCTTGTTCACAGTGTGATGTAGTTTGTTTCTTGTTAACAGCGTCATGTCGTTTGTTTCTTGTTCACAGTGTGATGTAGTTGGTTTCTTGTTCACAGTGTCATGTAGTTTGTTTCTTGTTCACAGTGTCATGTAGTTTGTTACTTGTTCACGGTGTCATGTTGTTTGTTTCTTGTTCACAGTGTCATGATGTTTGTTTCTTGTCTTGTCCACAGTGTCATGTAGTTTGTTACTTGTTCACGGTGTCATGTTGTTTGTTTCTTGTTCACAGTGTCATGATGTTTGTTTCTTGTCTTGTTCACAGTGTCATGTTTCTTTGTTTCTTGTCAACAACGTCATGTTTCTTTGTTTCTTTTTTTTCTTCTTTAAAAAAAATTCTTTATTACGATCATATCATCCATCGAGCAGTAGGTTGGTTTATACATGCATATCCCATGCATGTTTTCAATATTTCTACTATATATACATTTTCTACTAAACACATTTTCCAATGAACGTAACGGTGCACCACATGTTTACACATATATAACAATGAATAACAATATAACATACATACACGCTACTAAAGGGTTATAGGAATTTAGGATATGATCTCGGCGGAGACTAATTTTCAATAAGAAAATGTTTATCACCAGAAGTAGAATTAGAAGAGACGTACTATGACGCGAAGTAAATATTTTGAAGTAATAGTTTCATGATCGTATCTTTTCTGTCTTATTCATCCTTCTTCTACAACCCATCCCTCCCCTCCTCCCACTCCATTTTCTTATTTTATCTCAGGCTCACTCACTCGCTTCATCTCTCTCTCACTCACATTCTCTAACACAACTATATCTGATTTTACTCGTTGCTTCTTTTGTATCATATCCAGTTACACTTTCTGTGTGACTCAATATATGAATCCGAAAATATAACTATAATAAGGTTTAGGGTAGGTATCATAATGAGAATAGTGGAAATATGGATTAAGAGGTAGTGACTGGGTGTGTGAAACACAGCTTTAATTAACAATATAAGGTGATCTTTATTCAAATTTCTGTTATAGATTCATAGCACGCCCAGTCAGTTTCGTATTGATCAGATTTCATCAACAGTTTATGGTTAAAAAGTTCTATCTTATATCTCATTTCATCTTGTTCCGGAATGAGTTAAGTGTAGGAATTATTTTGTCCAGTCTGCATTGATATATATGAAATTTTGCGCACAACAAACTATAATCAAAAACATGGTCACTCTTAAAGTTTTGATCAATACCATGAATGATGATGCGTTCGTTTAAATCTACTTTATCTATATTGGAGCAATGTGCTTTGAGATGGTTTTGAAACTCTTTCCAGAAATGTTGTGTGTGAACGCATTCCCACAGACCGTGCTTTGTACTGTCTTTTTCTCTCAAGCACAAACCACAGCTGTTGCTTTGTACTATTCCCATTTCTCTCAAAACCACATTTGTCGCCAGTATACGATGGAGAACTCTAACCTGAAACCATCTGAGTTTTATCTCGTTAATTTTGATGATTTTTCAAAACAATTTTTCCAATCTATCTCTCTTTCAAAGTAGTTTCCCATTTATTGCAACAGTGTGGTCTTTTTCTATCTTCCATAAGCACGTCGTAGAATTTTCTTGAACCCCTTACATTTTCTATTAACATGTGTATTGACTTAGGTTCACAGTCTCTTTTAGAATCTTCAATTTTTATACTGGCCCTTTCGGCGTATTTGTTAATGGAGGTCATGCAACTTAAATATGTTAGTGGATTTAACGCGATGTCGTACTTTGAGCGGAAGTCTTGGTATGAAGCTGCGTTACCATAGTTATCAATCAAATCACCAATACAGAATATTCCTTTAGTTGTAAGTTCTTTTATATATATATATATATATATATATATATATATATATATATATATATATATATAGTTTCCCGCCAATTTTCATATTATAGAATATTGGTTCTGCTAGAAGTTCCTCCGGTGTTTTAGGTTCGATTTTATTTCTAAACATTTGATATATCTCAAAAGTGTCCTTCCAAAATTTATTGGTGTGCTTATATCTGGAGAAGAAATCAGGACCAAATAACGTCCAGTTTTCTGCATCTTTAAAACAATGAAAGAACACTTGTTTCCATTTATGTAATTTTCGAAACCACGTTAATTTCAATGCATTCATATAGCAGTAAATATTTGGTATTCCCATTCCACCGTCGCATATATTTTAAACTGACGTGTTTCTATCAATTCTATCATGTTTATCGTTCCATATAAACTTAAGGCAATTTTTTGTTGTTGAGATTTTCAATAAAGTTGTCGGGAGGGTTTGGAAGTAACAACCATAGATGAACTAGTTTTGACAGAACCATAGATTTTAGTACAGCAACCCTTCCAAGGGGGGTTATCAATCGCTTCATCCATGTATTTAATAACATTTTTATTTCTTGGAATTTTTCATCAAAATTTAGCCGTGCACAGTCTTCCAGGTCATTAGAAAAATATATACCAAGTATTTTAAATTTTGGGGGATTCCAGTTAAATTTGAGGTGTGGCATGAATTTGATGTCACTGTTCATCTTTCTGCCGAGCCAAACAACAAACGTTTTCCCAACATTAAGTTGTAATCCCGATTTGTTTCCAAAATCTGTTAATACCTTGAAAGTTAATTCAAATGCTTTTCTGTCCCCGTGTTGGAATAGTTCGGTGTCATCGGCAAATTGGGATATCTTATATTCTGTTTGTCCTATTTGAATTCCTTTGATGCTTGTGTTTTCTCGTATCATAATTGCTAAGATTTCAGCACAGAATATGAATAAATATGGCGAAATCGGGTCACCCTGTCGGCAGCCTCTCTTTATTTCGAACCATGGAGACGATTGACCGTGTACTAGAACTGTTAATT
>CM065724.1:73213480-73238480 GCA_033310375.1 Conus canariensis
GAGACACAGACACACACACACACGCGCGCGCGCGCTCTCTCTCTCTCTCTCTTTCTCTCTCTCTCACACACACACACACACACACACACACACACACACACACACACACACACACACACACACTCACTCACATTTGTTCTCTGCCTCTTCTATTTTATTTGATGGAATAAACCCTTTCTGATTTAACGGCCCCATGTTGTCGCGACGGGAAAAATACCACAAAGAACATTAAAGAAGGGTAATTGGTCCGTACCTGCATTAAAGACAATAGCATTGCGTAACCAACACACCCACTCCACTTCCTCTCCACTATCCCCCCTCCCCCCCATTCAGAATATATTCACCCCAGGTTTAGGACCCCCCACACCCCCCAGATCAATGTTACCCCAAGGTCAGTGTTTGCCATGTCTATCCCTCCCCCCCCCCCTCCGACCATCCACCCAGGTCTGGATTTCCCCAGATTTGGGTTCTTCCTACCTCCCCCCCCCCCCCCCCCACACACACACATTGAGGTTGAATGTCGAGTGATCCATAACAAGTCAACTGACCTAAGACAGGTCATAGTGACCAGGAGTGATCAAGGGTCAGTGACCCAGCATAGCATGCGGTGACACTGACCTAGGTCAAAGGTGAGGTGACCCGAAAGGAGCCAGTGACCCAAAGATTAATAGTTCATGACCCCAAAATGAATTACGTCCACCCACACCTGGCTTCAAAGTCAAGTGACGTAAAAAGATACTGTGACGTAGATTGAAGTCATAGGGCGGGTGGCGGTGACTCATGTCCATGTGATATTCCACGATGTAAGAATGCTTTCTGTCACATCTTTTCTTTCAGTTTCCACCTTTCTTTCCATCCATTCGCACGCATTAGTCAAGGTGATCGAAGGAAATGGCACACGAGTATGGAAATGGCGTTGAAAAAGCATCACCCTCATTTTGGGATAAACTGATGGATGACGTCGACCAAGGGAAAAACCTCACCAACGAAGAAGTCGTCCATTTTTACGACGCCTGGGCAAAAGACAGAGTTATAGACAAGGTGGGTTTTCCTCACACACACACACACACACACACACACACACACACATATATATATATATATATATATATATATATGTTTATTTATTTATTTATGTATTCATTTATTATCAGGGGTTGTGGCTGCTGCAGCTGTTGTTCTTATTGTTGCTGTCGTGTATGAGTGTATACTTTTCAGTTAGAATTTATTCTGTTTATTTGTTTTTTAAATTGACTTTTTAAAACTAAAACTATTTCTGTGGTAATGCATAAAGATGATAGAATAATCCCACCGGTATCGTGCATCCTTTTCGTTTGAACATTTTTCATCAATTGTTTGTCAGTTAACTTTTGTTGTATTAAACTATTTCTGTGATGATACATAAAGATGATAAAATAATCCCACTGGTGTCGTGTATTCTTTTGAGCGAGAATATTTTTTCACTTATAGGTTTTTCAGTAAACTTTTTTTGTATTTAAATTATTTCTGTGTGATAAAACATCAGGGTGATAAAATAATCCTATTGGTGTGACATGCGTGACACATGATAGAGCTACACTGCCTGAAATCAAGCCCGTGAGATGCAGACACCTGCAGTGTTGATCGGGGAAAAATCCGAGCCATGACCACAGCAGACACCGATTCATAAAGAGGATGAGATTCGACTATGTGGTTCCAGTCTTCCCCCATTAAACCAATTGTATATACAACAACTCTGACTAACAGACCAGAAAAATGCCACAAACTCTTGTCTCGGACGCGTCTCGTGTGTGTGTGTGTGTGTGTGTGTGTGTGTGTGTGTGTGTGTGTGTGTGTGTGTGCGTGCGCGCGCGCGCGCGCGCGCGCGCATGCGTGCGTCTGTGTCTGTGTGTTTAAGTGTAAGTGCGTACATGAGCAATAAGAGAAGATTCAACCTCGCAGTTCGACTTACTCTGTTGTTCCGCCTACTTTTTTACAAAAAGGTGACATCGATAACCTTAACTATAGAGGAATGTCTCTTTGTGGTGTTAGGTGTGGTAATTAGCATGGCTAATACAATCGTTTAGAAGAACGGGTGGATGGTAACAACATAACAGGCCAACATCCCAATTTATGAAAGGATATTCAAGTGTGGATCATCTGTTCATCTCGCTAGGTCTTGTCATGAAACCGTTCTCTTACAATGACAAATTTTATGTTGCATTAACTAATAGATTTTGACAAAGCGTTTCATTCTATTAACAGACACTTTCTTTGGTCAATTTTGTTGAAAAAATGGTGTTTAAGGGAAATTGCATAAATGCATTAGAAGTATCTATGATGTGGATAAAACAAGAATTCGATGTGATGTAAGTTTGACAAACTTGTTTAAGGTACAGCTGGGTTAAGACAGGGTGATACACGCAGTCCTATGTTATCCTCTCTGCTTATTAATGAGTTGACAGTTAAAATAATCAATAATGGAAGACATGGCGCTATGCTTATTTTGATGCTTTGTATTTATTCACTCTCTTATAAGATGATGACGCAGACTCGTTGTCGGAGACTGTGATAGGACTACAAACGCAATTAAACAATTTACCACTAGCTTCTGGTTCACTTCAATGAAAAGTTAATATGTATAAAAGTAAAATAATAATGTTTCGAAAAGATGGTAGTTAAGGCCTGTTGCTAATGTTTATAAGTATTTAGGAATCTCTTTCTCCATCCAAGGAAGTTTTGTTGTTGTATCCAAAGATCTTGCATGTCGGGCTAAAAATGCTTTGATCTGTAATATATGAAAATGTTGGACATCTTCAGTCTTATTTATGAAATTATTTGATTCTAAAATTCAAGCTACAATACGATATGGGTCAGGGCTACGGGGAATAGAAGGAAAGAAGTTATCTAGTATGAAACAGTTCATTCTTACACTTTAAAGAAATTCTTAGAAGCAGATTGTAGGACACCAACTGTTCTTGTTTATGACGAAACTAACAGGTCTCCTATATATGTAAACTCTGCTGTCAAATGCATTTGCTATTGTTAAATGTTATCTAAAGTGGAGGAGCAAAGGAAGCGTACATTATATAATTTATGTTGAATTTGAATATGTTTTGGATTTGTCTAGTATAATCAGCAGGTTGGAAGCATTAATAATTTTACTCGTACATCTTGTCAACGATTTATCGACTGCAACAGGCAAAAATGGACTGAACTTATTCAACCAGTAGTAAATTTGACATGTATAAAACCTTTTGTGATATACCCTTACCTATCACTGGAATTGAATCCACATTTGGAGAATATGAAAACAAGATTCAGACTTAGGATATAATATTTGACAGAACATTATAGATTAGGCATAGAGCTGTCGACTGAAGCATTTTATTTTAATTGTGTAACAACCTATAACATGTAATTGTGAAAGTTTCATGAGATACAGACGTTATTCACAACCTTTGCTATTCAAACTCAGCTTACCAATATCCTTATACAAGTCTATCAAGGTACGAAACTTCTCGCTGCGTCAGTGTAAAGCATTTAATTAAGTAAAAAGAACTAGCAACATCATAGAGATAAATACTACATTTGGTTTTGTTTTGTTTCTTTCTGTGTATCATTGGTGGCACTTGTTAAGAAATTCCTCTTTATGTATTCTTGTTCTTTTTTAAATAGCGATTGCATGTAAAATGTTCACACACTCCTTCATAAGGGACCATGGCCTATGATAACCCTCCTCTCTCTCTCTCTCTCTCTCTCTCTCTCTCTCTCTCTCTCTCTCTCTCTCTCTCTCTCCCAGGGCTGGGTGGAAAAAAAGCATGTGCAATTTGCTTATCTGATTACCCTGGATAAATAAAATTTCGTTCGTTCATTCGTTCATTCTCTCTCCACTCCCTAACTCCATCTTCACCCTCTCCTTCCCGTATTCAGGACACTATCTACCTCCTAAGCCCCTAAATAATGAGCAACAATCACTATGTTTCGTAACATTTCACCTGTTGCCACACAGTGTGTGTGTGTGTGTGTGTGTGTGTGTGTGTGTGTGTGTGTGTGTGTGTGTGTGTGTGACCCTTAGAAAATGTTGTTTATATACACGGACGGCTGGGGTTGGGAGAGAGGGAGAAAATGCTGAGGGTGAGGTGTGGAGGGAGAAGGGGGAGGGTGTTTGGAAGGGAAGGTGAGAGGGTGGTGGAAGAGGGTGTGGGCGAGGGGAGGTGAACAAACGATTGAACCAAAACAATTTAAAAAAAAAGAAAAAAGAAAACAGAAAAAAAAAACAAAGACACTTTTATCCCTGGAATTAATTAGAGCTTACGATTTAATTGTTCGCACTAATTGCTTGATCTGTTGATGGCTCCTCGCAGGATAAGTAGAGTTGATAATTGCGGGGAGTTATTAATGGCCCGGATCATTAACAGAGCATGGTGTCACATTGCTATCATACCTGTATAGTAAAATTACATTTTCTCCGTTGACATAAGCCCAGTATTATATAATCGGAGGAAGTGGCTAGGGTGGGGTTACGGGGGAGGGGGGGGGGGGTTAATTACCGTCCTCTGAGATTATGTCCCTCTAAAAAAATCAATAAATCAAGCAAAACAAACCAAAACAAACAAACAAACTGAAGAATTTGATGGAAACACAACACAATTAGTGGTCACTTTCGTTAATAATAATCACCACTCTTCCCCTGATCCTCTTCCTCCAGATCTCTCTCTCTCTCTCTCTCTCTCTCTCTCTCTCGTGTGTGTGTGTGCGTGCGTGCATGCGCGCGTATGTGTATGCGTGCGTGCGTGCGTGTGTGTGCGTGCGTGTATGCTCGTGTGTGCGCGCGCGCGCGCGCGCGCGTGTGTGTGTGTGTGTGTGCGCGCGTGCGTGCGTGCGTGCGTGTGTGCGTGCGTGCACGAGTGCGTGTGTGTGTCTGTATGTGTGTGTGTGTGTGTGTGTGTGTGTGTGTGTGTGTGTAAGAGAGAGAGAGAGAGAGAGAGAGAGAGAGAAGAGACAGACAGACAGACAGACAGACAGACAGACAGACAGACAGAATGAGAGACAGAGACAGAAAGAAAGAGAAAGAGAGGAAGAGGAGGAGGAGGGGAGAGGAGGGGGGAGGGGGGGGGGGCACGTAAAAAGGGACATTAACAGGACAGACCATTGTGTGGACTGGGTGGCCCAGGCCATTGAGGTGAACGGCTACCAAGCGCTGGACGTCATGCAGCAGACTCTGGACCAGATCTTCCCTGTCAAGGACCGAGGTCACGTGACCATACTGGATGTGGGCGCCTGCACCGGAAACTCCGGTCAGCGCGTGAGTTGACAGAGAGAGAGAGAGAGAGAGAGAGAGAGAGAGAGAGAGAGAGGGAGAGAGAGAGGCAGACAGACAGATAGACAGGCAGACAGAGAATGCATGAAATAGTTTTTGATCAATTACAATAAGTAGTAAATGATATGGTCATCGAATTTCGTCATGTAATGTGAGTGAAACTTAAGACATGTGAGCATATTAAACCAAGCCGAGACAGCATTCCATCAGTAACCACTGGAGAACCATCCTCGGGAGAGGTATCTTAACCTTGTAAATATTGTGAATTACTTTCAAATGTATTTTCCAGCAACCAAGGGGCATGCCTGCACAATATTTCAAACGTAATATTGCTTAGCTAGATATGATCTTCCATTCTAAGGGTAAAATCTGTGAGTGTTCATAGTCTGAAAGACTAAGGGGAGGCGACTTCAGAAGGATCAATTTTCTAGCTCGTCTATGTAAACTAGTGGGGGGTTTAAGATATCACTGAAAGAATCCTAAATTATAGACGCGTAGTTAATATGAGATTGAAAATAGGCATTAAAGAACAACCGAAGGCTACATAGATTTGAAAATTGTTTAATTTTTGAGAGCTGGTGAATATTTCTTGACAAACGTTATAGATCATTGCAAAATGATTTAACCAAGATAGATTGTTATCAACAACTCCTCCTAAAATCCTATGATGATAAATTTCTTCGATAGTTTCTCTAGCGGGGGAAAGGGGATATGTAGATGCGTATGATTGAGTTCAGACCTTTCTATTTAAACTTACTGGTACCTTCCTGCAAAGAAATGACAATTTTGTTTATCTGTTTTGACGAGTATATACAGTGGGTTCGTCTGCAAACATCTCACACAAAGTTGCAAGAAACAGGGGAAGGTCGTTTACATGTCATAAGAATAACATTGGACTACGAACACAACCTTTAGGGACACCATCACTTACAGCAAAAATTGAGGATTCAGATCAGTTTAACCAAACATCGTTTCCTGTCTGACAGAAATAATGCTAGGAGTTCTAAAATGTCAGTATATCCATAAATCTTTATCTTTTTGCATAAAGGTCTACGATCAACAATATCAAATGCTTTTATAAAGTCAACCATCAGAACGCCTATGATTTTATCATTGATTTTTTTAGTAAGCCATTGAGAGAGAGAGAGAGAGAGAGAGAGAGAGAGAGAGAGAGAGAGAGAGAGAGAGTTATTTCCAATGGCAATTCCCATTTATTTCACTCTATTCCCATCAAACAGTCACGGTTGTCTGTACCCCAGACCGCCGCCCTCTCCTCTGTCCTCACTGTGTGTAACCCAGACCGCCGCCTTCTCCTCTGTCCTCACTGTAACCCAGACCGCCGCCTTCTCCTCTGTCCTCACTGTAACCCAGACTGCCATCTTCTCCTCACTCTATCCTCACTGTGTGTAACCCAGACAGCCGCCTTCTCCTCTATCCTCACTGCGTGTAACCCAGACCGCCACCTTCTCCTCTGTCCTCACTGTGTGTACCCCTGACCGCCGCATTCTCCTCTGTCCTAACTGTGTGTAACCCAGACCGCCACCTTCGCCTCTGTCCTCACTGTGTGTAACCCTAACCGCCGCCTTCTCCTCTGTCCTAAACTGTGTGTAACCCTGACCACCGCCTTCTCCTCTGTCGTCACTGTCTGTAACCCAGACCGCCGCCTTCTCCTCTGTCCTCACTGTGTGTAACCTGACCCCGCCTTCTCCTCTGTCCTCACTGTAACCCAGACCGCCGCCTTCTCCTCTGTCCTCACTGTGTGTAACCCAGACCGCCGCCTTCTCCTCTGTCCTCACTGTTAACTCAGCCCGCCTTCTCCTCTGCCTCACTGACCAGACGCCGCCTTCTCCTCTGTCCTCACTTGTAACCCAGACCGCCGCCTTCTCCTCTGTCCTCACTGTTAACCCAGACCGCCGCCTTCTCCTCTGTCCTCACTGTGTGTAACCCAGACCGCCGCCTCTCTCTGTCCTCTGTCACTCGACGCGTTCTCCTCTGTCCTCATGTGTGTAACCCAGACCGCCGCTTCTCCTTTCCTCACTGTAACCAGACCGCGCCTTTCCTGTCCTCACTGGTACCAGTCGCCGCTGTCTCTCTGTCCTCATGAACCATGACCGCCGCCTTCCTCTGTCCTCACTGTACCAGACCGCCCTTTCTCGTCTACTGTAACCAGACCGCGCCTTCCTCTGTCCTCACTGTGTGTAACCAGACGCCGCCTTTCTTGTCTCACTGTACCAGACCGCCGCCTTCCCTCGTCCTCACTGTAACCAGACGCCGCCTTCTCCTCTGTCCTCACTTGTAACCCAGACCGCCGCCTTCTCCTCTGTCCTCACTGGTAACCCAGACCGCCGCCTTCTCCTCTGTCCTCACTTGTAACCCAGACCGCCGCCTTCTCCTCTGTCCTCACTGTGTAACCAGACCGCCGCCTTTCCTCTGTCCTCACTTGTAACCCAGACCGCCGCCTTCTCCTCTGTCCTCACTGTAACCCAGACCGCCGCCTTCTCCTCTGTCCTCACTGTGTGTAACCAGACCGCCGCCTTCTCCTCTGTCCTCACTGTTGTAACCCAGACCGCCGCCTTCTCCTCTGTCCTCACTGTGTGTAACCCAGACCGCCGCCTTCTCCTCTGTCCTCACTGTTGTAACCCAGACGCCGCCTTCCTCCTTGTCCTCACTTTTGTAACCCAGACCGCCGCCTTCTCTCCTATCTGTCCTCACTTTTGTAACCCAGACCGCCGCCTTCTCCTCTGTCCTCACTGTTGTAACCCAGACCGCCCTTCTCCTCTGTCCTCACTGTTAACCCAGACCGCCGACCTTCTCCTCTGTCCTCACTGTTGTAACCAAAGACCGCCGCCTTCTCCTCTGTCCTCACTGTTGTAACCCAGACCGCCGCCTTCTCCTCTGTCCTCACGTGTAACCAGACCGCCGCCTTCTCCTCTGTCCTCACGTGTAACCCAGACCGCCGCCTTCTCCTCTGTCCTCACTGTAACCCAGACCGCCGCCTTCTCCTTGTCCTCACTGTCTGTAACCAGACAGACCGCCGCCTTCTCCTCTGTCCTCACTGTCTGTAACCAGACCGCCGCCTTCTCCTCTGTCCTCACTGTAACCCAGACCGCCGCCTTCTCCTCTGTCCTCACTGTAACCCAGACCGCCGCCTTCTCCTCTGTCCTCACTGTAACCAGACCGCCACCTTCTCCTCTGCCCTCACTGTCTGTAACCCAGACCGCCGCCTTCTCCTCTGTCCTCACTGTAACCCAGACCGCCGCCTTCTCCTCTGTCCTCACTGTAACCCAGACCGCCGCCTTCTCCTCTGTCCTCACTGTGTGTAACCCAGACCGCCGCCTTCTCCTCTGACCTCACTGTTGTAACCCAGACGCCGCCTTCTCCTATGTCCTCACTGTAACCCAGACGCCACCTTCTCCTCTGTCCTCACTGTGTGTAACCCTGACCGCCGCTTCTCCTCTGTCCTTCTCTGTGTGTAACCCAGACCGCCGCCTTCTCCTCTGTCCTCACTGTGTGTAACCCAGACCGCCGCTTCTCCTCTGTCCTCACTGTCTGTAACCAGACCGCCGCCTTCTCCTCTGTCCTCACTGTGTGTAACCCAGCTGACCGCCCTTCTCCTCTGTCCTCACTGTTGTAACCAGACCGCCGCCTTCTCCTCTGTCCTCACTGTTGTAACCCAGACCGCCGCCTTCTCCTCTGTCCTCACGTGTGTAACCAGACCGCCGCCTTCTCCTCTGTCCTCACTTGTAACCCAGACCGCCGCCTTCTCCTCTGTCCTCACTTGTGTAACCCAGACCGCCAGCCTTCTCCTCTGTCCTCACTGTTGTAACCCAGACCGCCGCCTTCTCCTTGTCCTCACTGTGTAACCCAGACCGCCGCCTTCTCCTCTGTCCTCACTGTAACCCAGACCGCCGCCTTCTCCTCTGTCCTCACTGTGTGTAACCCAGACCGCCGCCTTCTCCTCTGTCCTCACTGTGTGTAACCCAGACGGCCGCCTTCTCTCTCTCCCCACTGTGTGTAACCCAGACCGCCGCCTTCTCCTCTGTCCTTTCTGTGTGTAACCCAGACCGCCGCCTTCTCTCTGTCCTCACTGTAACACAGACCCGCCTACTCCTCTGACCTCACTGTAACCCAGACCGCCGCCTTCTCCTCTGTAATCACTGTCTGTAACCCAGACCGCCGCCTTCTCCTCTGTCCTAACTGTCTGTAACCCTGACCGTCGCCTTCTCCTCTGTCCTAACTGTAACCCAGACCGCCGAACTTCTCACTGTATTCACTGTCTGTAACCCAGACCGCCGCCTTCTCCTCTGTCCTCACTGTGTGTAACCCTGACCGCCGCCTTTCCTCTGTGCTCACTGTAACCCAGACCGCCACCTTCTCCTCTGTCCTCACTGTTTGTAACCCAGACCGCCGCCTTCTCCTCTGTCCTCACTGTAACCCAGACCGCCGCCTTCTCCTATGTCCTCACCGTCTGTAATCCAGACCGCCGCCTTCTCCTCTGTCCTCACTGTCACCCAGACCGCCGCCTTCTCCTCTGTCCTCACTGTAACCCAGACCGCCGCCTTCTCCTCTGTCCTCACTGTCTGTAATCCAGACCGCCGCCTTCTCCTTTGTCCTCACTGTAACCCAGACCGCCGCCTTCGCCTTTGTCCTCACTGTCTGTAACCTAGACCGCCGCTTCGCCTTGTCCTCACTGTGTGTAACCCACCGCCGCTTCTCCTCTGTCCTCACTGTACCCAGACCGCCGCCTTCTCCTCTGTCCCCATGTGTGTAACCTGACCGCCGCTTCTCCTCTGTCCTCAATGTAACCCAGACCACGCCTTCTCCTGGTCCTCACTGTCGTAACCAGACCGCCGCTTCTCCTCTGTCCTCACTGTAACCAGACCGCCGCCTTCTCCTCTGTCTTCACTGTAACCCAGACCACCGCCTTCTCTCTGTCGTCACTGTAACCCAGACCGCCGCTTCTCTGTCTCACTGTACCCAGATCACCGCTTCCTCTGTCCTCACTGTCTGTAACCCGACCGCGCCTTCTCTCTGTCTCACTGTAACCCAGACACCGCCTTCTCCTCTGTCCTCACTGTCTGTACCCAGACCGCCGCCTTCTCCTCTGTCTTCACTGTGGTAACCAGACCGCCGCCTTCTCTCTGTCCACGTGTGTAACCAGACCGCTTCTCCTCGTCCTCACTGTGTGTAACCCAGACCGCCGCTTTCCTTGTCCTCACTGTGTGTAACCAGACGCCGCCTTCTCCTCTGTCTCAGTGTGTAACCAGACCGCCGCCTTCTCCTCTGTCCTCACTGTAACCAACCGCCGCTTCTCCTCTGTCCTCATGTAACCAGACCGCCGCTTCTCCTCTGTCCTCACTGTAATCCAGCCACGCCTTCTCCTCTGCCTCACTGTGTGAACCAGACCGCCACCTTCTCTCTGTCCTCACTGTAACCAGACACGCCTTCTCTGTCCTCACTGTGTGTAACCTGACGCGCCTTCTCTCTGTCTTCACTGTAACCCAACGCGCTTCTCCTCTGTCCTCACTGTCGAACACTGACGCCACCTTCTCCTCTGTCTTCACTGTAACCCAGACCGCGCTTCCTCTGTCCTCACTGTAACCTGACGCCGCCTTTCCTCTGTCCTCACTGTACAGAGACCGTCGCCTTCTCCTCTGTTCTCACTGTAATCGACGCGCCTCTCCTTGTAATCACGTCTGTAATGACGCGCTTCTCTGTCCTCACTGTAACCAGACCCACTTCCTCTGTCCTCATGTGTGTAACCAACCGCCGCCTTCTCCTCTGTCTCACTGTACCAGACCGCCGCCTTCTCTCTGTCCTCACTGTAACCCGGACCGCCGTTCTCTCTGTCTCACCCTCACTGTTGTAACCCAGTCCGCCGCCTTCTCCTCTGCCTCACTGCTGTAACCAGCCGCCGCCTTCTCCTCTGTCTCATGTAACCAGACCGCCGCCTTCTCCTTGTCCTCACTTTTAACCCGACCGCCGCTTCTCCTCTGTCCTCACTGTTGTAACCCAGACGCCGCTTCTCCTCTTCCTCATGTGTGTAACCCAGACCGCCGCTTCTCCTCTGTCCTCACTGTGTGTAACCCAGACGCCCCTTCCCTCTGTCCTCACTGTGTGTAACCCAACCGCGCCTTCTCCTCTGTCCTCACTGTAACCCGACCCGCCTTCTCCTCTGTCTCACTGTAACCCAGACCGCCCTTCTCCTCTGTCCTCACTGTAACCCGACCGCCGCCTTCTCCTCTGTCCTCACTGTAACCCAGACCGCCGCCTTCTCCTCTGTCCTCTGACTGTAACCCAGACCCCGCCTTCCTCCTCTGTCCCACTGTTGTAACCCAGACCCGCCTTCGTCCTCCTACCGCGCCCTTCTCTGTCCTCACTGTAACCCAGACCCCGCCTTCTCCTCTGTCCTCACTGTGTGTAACCCAGACCGCCCTTCCCTGTCTCACTGTACCGACGTTCTTCTCACTGTAACCCAGACCCCGCCTGCCACTGTTCCCCCGCTTCCCTCTGTCCTCACTGTCTGTAACCAGACCGCCACCTTCTCCTCTGTCCTCACTTGTAACCCAGACCGCCGCCTTCTCCTGTCCTCACTGTAACCCGACCGCCGCTTCTCCTCTGTCCTCACTGTGTAACAGACCGCGCCTTCTCCTCTGTTCCTCACTGTCTGTAACTCAGACCGCCGCCTTTCTCCTCTGTGTAAATCACTGTCTGTAACCTGACCCCCGCCTTCTCTCTGTCCTCACTGTAACCCAGACCGCCACCTTCTCCTCTGTCCTCACTGTGTGTAACCCAGACCGCCGCTCTCCTCTGTCCTCCTGGTCCCCCCTTCCTTGTTCACTGTAACCAGACCGCGCCTTCTCCTCTGTCCTCACTGTAACCCGACGCCGCCTTTCTCCTCTGTCCTCACTGTAACCCGGACTCGCCGTCTTCCTCCTCTGTTCCTCACTGTAACCCGACCGCCGTCTTCTCCTCTGTCCTCACTGTAACCCAGAGCCGCCCCTGTCTCCTCTGTCCCAAGCGTTGCCTTGACCCCTGAACCGCCGCATTCTCCTCTGTCCTCACTGTGTGTAACCCAGACCGCCACCTTCGCCTCTGTCCTCACTGTGTGTAACCCTAACCGCCGCCTTCTCCTCTGTCCTAACTGTGTAAGCTGTTACCCTGTCCCACCGCCACCGCTCTTCTCACCTGTCTCAGTAACCCAGACCGCCGCCTTCTCCTCTGTCCTCACTGTGGAACCCGAGCGCCGCCTTCTCCTCTGTCCTCACTGGTAACCCAGACCGCCGACTTCTCCTCTGTCCTCACTGTGTGTAACCCAGACCGCAGCCTTCTCCTCTGTCCTCACTGTGTGTAACCTAGACCGCCCGCCTTCTCCTCTGTCCTCACTGTTGTAACCAAGACCGCCGCCTTCTCTTTTGTCCTCACTTGTTAACCCAGACCGCGCCCGTCCCCTTTCTTCTCCTCGTCCTCACTGTGTGTAACCCAGACCGCCACCTTCTCCTCTCTGTCCTCACTCTGTAACCCAGACCGCCATCCTTCTCCCCCCCCTTCCTCTCTGCTCACTGTAACCCAGACCGCCGCCGCCTTCCTCTGTCCTCACTGTGTGTAACCCAGACCGCCGCCTTCTCCTCTGTCCTCACTGTCTGTAACCCAGTACCCGCTCCCCCCTTCTCCTCTGTGTGTGTAACCCAGACCGCTGCCTTCTCCTCTGTCCTCACTGTAACCCAGACCGCTGCCTTCTCCTCTGTCCTCACTGTAACCCAGACTGCCTCCTTCTCCTCTGTCCTCACTGTAACCCAGACCGCCGCCTTCTCCTCTGTCCTCACTGTAACCCGGACCGCCGTCTTCTCCTCTGTCCTCACTGTAACCCAGACCGCCACCTTTCCTCTGTCCTCATTGCGTGTACCCCTGACCGCCGCATTCTCCTCTGTCCTCATGTGTGTAACCCAGACCGCCACCTTCGCCTCTGTCCTCACTGTGTGTAACCCAACCGCCGCCTTCTCCTCTGTCCTAACTGTGTGTAACCCGACCACCGCCTTCTCCTCTGTCCTCACTGTCTGTAACCCAGACCGCCGCCTTCTCCTCTGTCCTCACTGGTGTAACCCGAGCGCCGCCTTCTCCTCTGTCCTCACTGTAACCCAGACCGCGACTTCTCCTCTGTCCTCACTGGTGTAACCCAGACCGCAGCCTTCTCCTCTGTCCTCACTGTGTAACCAAGACGCCGCCTTCTCCTCTGTCCTCACTGTAACCAAACCGCCGCCTTCTCTTCTGTCCTCACTGTAACCCAGACCGCCGCCTTCTCCTCTGTCCTCACTGTGTAACCCAGACCGCCACCTTCTCCTCTGTCCTCACTGTAACCCAGACCGCCACCTTCTCCTCTGTCCTCACTGCCTGTAACCCAGACCCGCCGCCTTCTCTGTCCTCACTGTGTGTAACCCAGACCGCCACCTTCTCCTCTGCCCTCACTGTCTGTAACCCAGTCCGCCGCCTTCTCCTCTGCCCTCACTGTCTGTAACCCAGTCCGCCGCCTTCTCCTCTGTCCTCATTGTAACCCAGACCGCCGCCTTCTCCTGTGTCCTCACTGTGGTAACCCAGACCGCGGCCTTCTCCTCTGACCTCACTGTCTGTAACCCAGACAGCCGCCTTCTCCTCTGTCCTCACTGTAGCCCAGAGCGCCACCTTCTCCTCTGTCCTCACTGTCTGTAACCCAGACCTCCAGCTTCTCTCTGTCCTCACGTAACCCAGACCGCCGCCTTCTCCTCTGTCCTCATGTGTGTAACCCAGACCGCCGCCTTCTCCTCTGTCCTCACTGTAACCCAGACCGCCACCTTCTCCTTGTCCTCCTGTACCCAGACCGTCGCCTTCTCCTCTGTCCTCACGTCTGTAACCCAGACCGCCGCCTTCTCCTCTGTCCTCACTGTAACCCAGACCGCCGCCTTCTCCTCTGTCCTCACTGTAACCAACCGCCGCCTTCTCCTGTGTCCTCACTGTAACCAGACCGCCACCTTCTCCTCTGTCCTCACTGTGTGTAACCCAGACTTCTCCTCTGCCCTCACTGTCTGTAACCCAGTCCGCCGCCTTCTCCTCTGTCCTCATTGTAACCCAGACCGCCGCCTTCTCCTGTGTCCTCACTGTGTGTAACCCAGACCGCGGCCTTCTCCTCTGACCTCACTGTCTGTAACCCAGACAGCCGCCTTCTCCTCTGTCCTCACTGTAGCCCAGAGCGCCACTTCTCCTCTGTCCTCACTGTCTGTAACCCAGACCTCCAGCTTCTCCTCTGTCCTCACTGTAACCCAGACCGCCGCCTTCTCCTCTGTCCTCACTGTGTGTAACCCAGACCGCCGCCTTCTCCTCTGTCCTCACTGTAACCCAGACCGCCACCTTCTCCTCTGTCCTCCACTGTAACCCAGACCGTCGCCTTCTCCTCTGTCCTCACTGTCTGTAACCCAGACCGCCGCCTTCTCCTCTGTCCTCACTGTAACCCAGACCGCCGCCTTCTCCTCTGTCCTCACTGTAACCCAGACCGCCGCCTTCTCCTGTGTCCTCACTGTAACCCAGACCGCCACCTTCTCCTCTGTCCTCACTGTGTGTAACCCAGACCGCCACCTTCTCCTCTGTCCTCACTGTCTGTAACCAGACCGCCGCCTTCTCCTCTGTCCTCACTGTGTGTAACCCAGACTGCCGCCTTCTCTCTCTTCCTCACTGTGTGTAACCCAGACCGCCGCCTTCTCCTCTGTCCTCACTGTGTGTAACCCAGTCTGCCGCCTTCTCCTCTGTCCTCACTGTGTGTAACCCAGACCGCTGCCTTCTCCTCTGTCCTCACTGTAACCCAGACCGCTGCCTTCTCCTCTGTCCTCACTGAACCCAGACTGCCTCCTTCTCCTCTGTCCTCACTGTAACCCAGACCGCCGCCTTCTCCTCTGTCCTCACTGTAACCCAGACAGCCGCCTTTCCTCCTCTGTCCTCACTGTGTGTAACCCAGTCTGCGCCTTCTCCTCTGTCCTCACTGTGTGTAACCCAGACCGCTGCCTTCTCCTCTGTCCTCATTGTGTGTAACCCAGTCTGCCGCCCTTCTCCTCTGTCCTCACTGTGTGTAACCCAGACCGCCTGCCTTCTCCTCTGTCCTCACTGTGTGTAACCCAGACCGCTGCCTTCTCCTCTGTCCTCACTGTAACCCAGACTGCCTTCTTCTCTCTGTCCTCACTGTAACCCAGACCCGCCTTCTCCTCTGTCCTCACTGCTGTAACCCAGACCGCCGCCTTCTCCTCTGTCCTCACTGTAACCCAGACCGCCACCTTCTCCTCTGTCCTCACTGTAACCCAGACCGCCGCCTTCTCCTCTGTCCTCACTGTAACCCAGACCGCCCCTTCTCCTCTGTCCTCACTGTAACCAGACCGCCGCCTTCTCCTCTGTCCTCACTGTAACCCAGACCGCCCGCCTTCTCCTCTGTCCTCACTGTCTGTAACCCAAACCGCCGCTTTCTCCTCTGTGCTCACTGTAACCCAGACCGCCGCCTTCTCCTCTGTCCTCACTGCTGTAACCCAGACCGCCATCCTTCTCCTCTGCCCCTCACTGTGCTGTAACCCAGTCCGCCGCCTTCTCCTCTGCCCTCACTGTCTCTAACCCAGTCCGCCGCCTTCTCCTCTGTCCTCTTGTAACCCAGACCCCGCCTTCTCCTGTGTCCTCACTGTGTGTAACCCAGACCGCGGCCTTCTCCTCTGACCTCACTGTCTGTAACCCAGACAGCCGCCTTCTCCTCTGTTCTCACTGTAGCCGAGCCATCTTCTCCTCTGTCCTCACTGTCTGTAACCCAGACCCCAGCTTCTCCTCTGTCCTCACTGTAACCCAGACCGCCGCCTTCTCCTCTGTCCTCACTGTGTGTAAACCCAGACCGCCGCCTTCTCCTCTGTCCTCACTGTAACCCAGACCGCCACCTTCTCCTCTGCCTCCCTGTAACCCAGACCGTCGCCTTTCCTCTGTCCTCACTGTCTGTAACCCAGACCGCCCTTTCCTCTGTCCTCACTGTAACCCAGACCGCCGCCTTCTCCTCTGTCCTCACTGTAACCCAGACCGCCGCCTTCTCCTGTGTCCTCACTGTAACCCAGACCGCCACCTTCTCTCTGTCCTCACTGTGTGTAACCAGACCGCCACCTTCTCCTCTGTCCTCACTGTCTGTAAACCAGACCGCCCTTCTCCTCTGTCCTCACTGTGTGTAACCCAGACTGCCGCCTTCTCCTCTCTCCTCACTGTGTGTAACCCAGACCGCCGCCTTCTCCTCTGTCCTCACTGTGTGTAACCCAGTCTGCCGCCTTCTCCTCTGTCCTCACTGTAACCCAGACCGCCGCCTTCTCCTCTGTCCTCACTGTAACCCAGACCGCCGCCTTCTGCTCTGTCCTCACTGTGTGTAACCCAGACCGCCACCTTCTCCTCTGTCCTCACTGTAACCCAGACCGCCGCCTTCTCCTCTGTCCTCACTGTAAGCCAGACCGCCGCCTTCTCCTCTGTCCTCACTGTAACCCAGACCGCCGCCTTCTCCTCTGTCCTCACTGTCTTCCACAGCTGTATGAGATGGGCTTCCGACACGTGGACGCTCTGGACCCTTCCTCGGAGAGTCTGCGACTGGCAGAGGAGAGAGGAGTGTACAGACGGCTCCACAATGTGTCCTTGACCGCTGAGCCACTGGACATCCCTCAAGGTGGGGTTCGTCTGCCTTCTGTACTGTTGACAGCTGCTCTGCTGCTCTTTCTCGGGCAGATTCAATGTTCAAAAACTTGATTCTCTATTAAAAATACAATATAAAAATGATTTTTTTCTGCTCGTCTAGGATTAATTTTAAAATTCACGATCCAAACGTTCCCTCGTCCATTAAAAACCCAGATTTTAAAGTTTTTTTCCCCTCGATGAGTAGAATCAAGATTCAGGCATTTTGTTGTTCATTAGAAATTACAATAAAAAAAATCTCCTGTTTCAGGAATGGATTCAGGATTCAAACGCTTTGTAAATTTACAAAACTACACTTAAAATGAATGTTTTTCTTGCTCAATTACATTCAAAATTTGAGATTGAAAACCTTATGTTGTCCTTTATAAAAATTGCAGTTGAAATGGAAGTTTCCTTCTCTTCCTCGATTAGATTAAAATTTCAACATTGAAACACTTAACAGTCCATTGAAAATTACAGCACAGATTCTCTCCTCCTTCAGAAATGTATTCAGGATTCAAGCCCTGAAAAGTCCATTAAAAACTACCGTAAAATTAGACATTTCTTCCTCTTCACCAGTTAATCTCCAGATTCAGGTCTGAACTTTTTATTGTCCATCTATAATTATGGTCAATGCGGGAAATTTCTTTCTCTTTCATAAACAGATTCAAGATTCAAGACTCAGACACTTCTTTGTCCATTACAAACTACACTTTAAAATGGAAAATTGTCTTTCGCAGCACGTGAACAGCAGGTAGCAACGATCGATTACTTCACAGCAATAAAACAGATAATTCATCAAGTTTACACATATTGAGGAACGGTAAACCACTAAATTTACATGAATAGAGAACCGAGGAAATACCAAGTCTGGCTCAACCGCCCCTCATTAAAATTCGGGGCGCTAGCTCCAGACTTGGTATTTCCTCGTTCTCTCACAAGCAAGCCCTTCAACAATGACTAAAACGGCTAATATGATGCTCAGGCTCTCCACTTTCTGTGTGTGCCTGTTAGGGTACACACTTACAAGCTTCAAGCCGTATAATCCATTACACGTTCTTTACAATAACCCAACAAGGCAGCACGTTACAAAGCCATCTACAAACATATATATTGTGTCGGGTTATCCGTTTTCATCACTAATTTGCAAAACTTCTTTGCTTTCAGTTTTTGTTTAATCCTTTGTTTTTCACGCCCGTTTTCAATAACATCATTTTCACGCATACATTCATCAAATGCGTCTCTGTCTTTCATATGAAATAAAACTACGGTCTTTAACTGTTCTCTAAAGTCTTTTAAAACCGAGTTATATTTTTGACATAAAATCCATACACTTATCCCTGCATGTCTTCCACTGAAAGCCAGTTTCGACAAAGTTTTTCTTTTTTAAACTATGTCTCTTTCTGCCGAACAGTCATCTATAATAATAGTGTCTGCGTTCCCTCAGTCTATACTACCAGTCAGTTGATTGTCAGCTTCTTTTGCAAGACCAAGACAACACAATGATAGTGTCGCAGTAAGTCAGCAGGCTGAGCGGCCCGTTTACCGACTGTGTGTGTCTCGCTATGTTCTGACCAAAAAATCAATAAAGCACGTCTCGCGGGCCCACTGCTCTCACCAAGCTCGCGGTGCGCACCTGACCAGTAATGTTCTTGAACATTCTTGAATGCGAGGCTGTCACGTCGACACTACCACGTCGAGGCTGCCGCGTCCGCGAGAGCTGGCCATTTTAGCCATGGCTTCCAATGCAGACGGACGTGTATTGTTTACAGAGGAACAGCTTCTTTCTATAGATGATCATATGTTTTATTACGGCCTTATGGTGGAGTATTTAAACGAAAGAAAATCAGGCGAGCCTGGTTCTTTACCTCCTAAGCCAAAGAGAAGTATTAATTTTTTGGAAGGTGGGGGAGAAAGAAAAACGAGAACCTACCGTCGATGAACTACATAAGTACCTTGAAAGCTTGTTGATTTATGACACGATATTTAGCTAATATTACCGAAAAGATGTTGTTAACTTTAATAAGCTTTTAACTGTTGAAGAAATGTTCGAAACTTCTGGCAAAGTTAAGAGTTCTCTTTTGTACGCCTAACAGAACGGGGTGGGGTAGCGAGTGGCGCCACTATCTCCACACAAAGCTCCAAAATGTTCCGTGACAGGCGTAAACTAACTGGCGAACAAGAAACAAGTGGGGTATTTCTTGCTCCCATAAGAAAACCTAACACAGAGTAACTTTTATTCAAGACCGGCACAGCCTTTTAAACTTGAATAAAGTCAGACAAATACATAGACGAACAATCTAATAGTGGGGGGAAAAACAAGCACAGGGCAACAACTGAACTGTCTTCATAGTAATGACTTGGCAAAGATTTGGACTTAAGGGGGGAGGGAATTTGAAGATGGAGAAACTGAGAACATGAAATTAAGAAAATATGTTACAGATATGAAAACTCTTCACTAGCTGCATAAGGGAACCATCGCAATCCCTTTTGAAGGCAGATATATTTGTATTGCCTGCTCCGAGGCCTTTCGTCCGCTGGGTCGGACTCATCAGGGAGACACGGCTGGTTGTGTCTGCGCTCCTGGCGTCAAATAGAGACACACCACAGTCCATAATACTGTGGTGTTCTCACCACCAAGGGTGCAAAAAAGAATCCAATAGCACCCCCAAAGCAGCCAGCGAAGAGTAGTAAATGAAACCAAACGAAAGTGTGGGGAGGAAAAAAGTTGCTGAAAAACTAAAGACATTATGCAAATAGTATAAAATGTAGGGGACAATCTTTGAGCCTATGCTTGAGGATCCACCCAAAGATGCAAGGGAGATCAAAAGACAAGCACACAGACAGACAGAAACAAATACAAATAACCTCAATTTAATCAAAACAAAATCGGAAATGAAATGAGGCAGGGAACAGTAAACGATAAACAGTAAACAAGTGGGGTATTTCTTGCTCCCATAAGAAAACCTAACACAGAGTAACTTTTATTCAAGACCGGCACAGCCTTTTAAACTTGAATAAAGTCAGACAAATACATAGACGAACAATCTAATAGTGGGGGAAAAACAAGCGCAGGGCAACAACTGAACTGTCTTCATAGTAATGACTTGGCAAAGATTTGGCCTTAAGGGGGGAGGGGAATTTGAAGATGGAGAAACTGAGAACATGAAATTAAGAAAATATGTTACAGATATGAAAACTCTTCACTAGCTGCATAAGGGAACCATCGCAATCCCTTTTGAAGGCAGATATATTTGTATTGCCTGCTCCGAGGCCTTTCGTCCGCTGGGTCGGACTCATCAGGGAGACACGGCTGGTTGTGTCTGTGCTCCTGGCGTCAAATAGAGACACACCACAGTCCATAATACTGTGGTGTTCTCACCACCAAGGGTGCAAAAAAGAATCCAATAGCACCCCCAAAGCAGCCAGCGATTGCGATGGTTCCCTTATGCAGCTAGTGAAGAGTTTTCATATCTGTAACATATTTTCTTAATTTCATGTTCTCAGTTTCTCCATCTTCAAATTCCCCTCCCCCCTTAAGTCCAAATCTTTGCCAAGTCATTACTATGAAGACAGTTCAGTTGTTGCCCTGCGCTTGTTTTTCCCCCCACTATTAGATTGTTCGTCTATGTATTTGTCTGACTTTATTCAAGTTTAAAAGGCTGTGCCGGTCTTGAATAAAAGTTACTCTGTGTTAGGTTTTCTTATGGGAGCAAGAAATACCCCACTTGTTTACTGTTTATCGTTTACTGTTCCCTGTCTCATTTCATTTCCGATTTTGTTTTGATTAAATTGAGGTTATTTGTATTTGTTTCTGTCTGTCTGTGTGCTTGTCTTTTGATCTCCCTTGCATCTTTGGGTGGATCCTCAAGCGTAGGCTCAAAGATTGTCCCCTACATTTTATACTATTTGCATAATGTCTTTAGTTTTTCAGCAACTTTTTTCCTCCCCACACTTTCGTTTGGTTTCATTTACTACTCTTCGCTGGCTGCTTTGGGGGTGCTATTGGATTCTTTTTTGCACCCTTGGTGGTGAGAACACCACAGTATTATGGACTGTGGTGTGTCTCTATTTGACGCCAGGAGCGCAGACACAACCAGCCGTGTCTCCCTGATGAGTCCGACCCAGCGGACGAAAGGCCTCGGAGCAGGCAATACAAATATATCTGCCTTCAAAAGGGATTGCGATGGTTCCCTTATGCAGCTAGTGAAGAGTTTTCATATCTGTAACATATTTTCTTAATTTCATGTTCTCAGTTTCTCCATCTTCAAATTCCCCTCCCCCCTTAAGTCCAAATCTTTGCCAAGTCATTACTATGAAGACAGTTCAGTTGTTGCCCTGTGCTTGTTTTTCCCCCACTATTAGATTGTTCGTCTATGTATTTGTCTGACTTTATTCAAGTTTAAAAGGCTGTGCCGGTCTTGAATAAAAGTTACTCTGTGTTAGGTTTTCTTATGGGAGCAAGAAATACCCCACTTGCTTACTGTTTATCGTTTACTGTTCCCTGCCTCATTTCATTTCCGATTTTGTTTTGATTAAATTGAGGTTATTTGTATTTGTTTCTGTCTGTCTGTGTGCTTGTCTTTTGATCTCCCTTGCATCTTTGGGTGGATCCTCAAGCGTAGGCTCAAAGATTGTCCCCTACATTTTATACTATTTGCATAATGTCTTTAGTTTTTCAGCAACTTTTTTCCTCCCCACACTTTCGTTTGGTTTCATTTACTACTCTTTGCTGGCTGCTTTGGGGGTGCTATTGGATTCTTTTTTGCACCCTTGGTGGTGAGAACACCACAGTATTATGGACTGTGGTGTGTCTCTATTTGACGCCAGGAGCGCAGACACAACCAGCCGTGTCTCCCTGATGAGTCCGACCCAGCGGACGAAAGGCCTCGGAGCAGGCAATACAAATATATCTGCCTTCAAAAGGGATTGCGATGGTTCCCTTATGCAGCTAGTGAAGAGTTTTCATATCTGTAACATATTTTCTTAATTTCATGTTCTCAGTTTCTCCATCTTCAAATTCCCCTCCCCCCTTAAGTCCAAATCTTTGCCAAGTCATTACTATGAAGACAGTTCAGTTGTTGCCCTGCGCTTGTTTTTCCCCCCACTATTAGATTGTTCGTCTATGTATTTGTCTGACTTTATTCAAGTTTAAAAGGCTGTGCCGGTCTTGAATAAAAGTTACTCTGTGTTAGGTTTTCTTATGGGAGCAAGAAATACCCCACTTGTTTACTGTTTATCGTTTACTGTTCCCTGCCTCATTTCATTTCCGATTTTGGCGAACAAGAGCCGTCAAACAGGGAGAGGGCTGCGGTCTGTTACTTAAAATAGCCGTTCACGCGTGAACGTCCCAGTTTAGCTGCGAGCCAACAGGATGTAGTGGCTCCTGTAACTAGGACAGACGAGCGGGCGCGCGCTAACACGTTCTTCGCTATACAGCGAGAGCCACCTATCAGTTGTCAAGTGGTCCTACCAGTTCCACTTTTGTCACCCCAAGTCACGCACCCCAAGTCGCCCCAAGTCGCGCACCCCAAGTCACGCACCCCAAGTCACGCACCCCAAGTCATCCCAAGTCACGCACCCCAAGTCACCTCTAAGTTCCTACTTAAGTCACCCCAAGTTCTTAACTTAAGTCACCCCAAGTTCTTAACTAAAGTCGCCCCAAGATCATAATTAAGTCATCCTCTAAGTAGAACCAAGTTCTTATGCAAGTTAACTTATAATTATTTATTAAGTTCTTGAAATATTATTGCATCTGAAATGGATCAAAATGAAGTTTTGTTGCTGGTGGTTCTGGGATGCTTTTTTGTTCGGTTTCTGTATTTAGTGGCTGAGATTTTTTGGATGGCTTTGGTTTTTGCTGGCGTTGTTTATATATTTTATAACCGTAATAACCAACCCCAACAGCAATGACGCCCAAAGTGACAACTGCTTTAAGTTCAATATTCCATAACGACTTTGGTGTTGCTGTCTCTGTAGGTCTTGAATCAACTTGTTCTGGTGTTTTTATAACAACTGGCTGTGGCTCTGGCGCTTTTTCATTATGAGTTATATTCTGTGCTTGCAACTTTAATTTTGTTTGTTTGTTCCACTCTGCTATTTTTTTTCCTGCTGCAATGCGCCCAGGATGCTTTTTACTGGTCACTTTCTCCACCTGATTCAGTGTTTCCTGATTCAATGTTTCCTGATTCTGATTCTGCTGTTTTTCTGGCTCGGTCATTTTTAAGGGAAATAAAATCTATATGATTAAAAGTAATTAATCACGGCTGTTCCTTTCCTGCCAGACTAGACCATTTAGTACAACTCACGTGACCCGCTGACCCTGACCGAGTTCAGGGATGCCAGCGGTGCCACGCTTAGTCAGATCGGCACTTTTTCTTCTGTGAGACGTGTTGCAGAGAGCTGTGCTTGTGACCAATTTTGTTTGTTTTCCAACCTTCGGATACAACTAAATGCAATATCTTTTGGTTAATTTAGGGTTGCCTGTGGATTATGTGAAGTCAACTTGTGTCTGTGTGTGTTTTATAACGCATTCAGATTGTTTAAAGTGTAGTTTTGTGTGTATAGTTTGACGTAAGTGACTCCTCAGTTTTTCCTACAATGGCGTCTCAGCAATCAGTGGAGCGTGAGTACCACGATTATAGTGCGCACTGTGCCAGACTGAATTCTGTGTGTCGAGTTTGTGGAGAACGCGTGTTAAGAAAGGAGAAAGATAGACAGTTTTGTGTGAAATTATGTAAAAACTATGCCACAGAACTCTCACGTTGTTACAATTTAGACATTTTGAATGATGAAGAGGGCAAGCAGTCTACAGCTATTTGTATGAAATGTTACAAAAAACTCATGGGGCTGAAACGCGCTAGCAACCTGTCCGACTTCAAAACTACGATCGATCGTGTTGCACTTGATATTCAGAAAATGTCAGAAATCTGGACAACTTTCGATCCAGAGCTGTCAGTCAGTCAGTGCAAAGCATGCAGTCACTTTGAATCAAAAACTAAAGCCGGTCGTCCCACAAAACCGAGAGTAGGGGCCGTGAAGAGACCCGCACAACAAACTTTTGATCCCGCCGCCTTGCTAGTTGACGAAAGTGTGTCAACGTCATTTTGTCAATCTACGTCAACCCCAGTTAAAAAACCCAAAACACTCTGCACACAAACATCACCAATCACACCGAAAACGCCGCAAGTCAGTGATGTAGCTCTATCGCCTTTCCGACATCGGAAAAATAAAGTGATCTATTTAGACTCGGATGATGAGGATATTGATAAACCACTCACTGATGAAGAAGAAAAATTACTGACACGTTTGGTACGCAGGAAGCTGCGACAGTCAAGTGACCATTTAACAGTTAGGTGCAAGACAAGGGGTCAGCCAATTGTGTTGAAAAGGATCAGACAGCCCCGTAAATCTTCTGCTTTGGCATCATCTCCTCTGAGAAAGAAAAGATCGCATATGATACAGAAGATCAGAATGAATATTTCAGGAAGCAGTAGAGAGGATGTGATCAAACAACATGGATCAGAAATCAGAAGAACTGCTCGCACCCACAGACAAAAGATTCTTGATGCTGCTGGATGTGGCCCTGTGAGAGTGACCAAAAAGCAAGGGTCTGCACTTAGAACTAGTCTGGGGTTAAGCTGGACAAAGTACAGACAGCAAAAGAGATTTCTCAGAAGTATAGGATTAAAATTTGACTGTGAAAAGAAAGAAAGACAACAACAGAAAGAAGCTATGTTTGGAGAAATTGAAATAGTACAGAGAAAACTCATTTCTGTTGATGAGAATGGCAGACAAAAAGAAGAAGATAAAACAATAGGAGAAATCAAAGACATTCCAAAGCTGGTAGAAAACCTTTTGCAGCAGTATGACAGAGAGAACAAGCTGACTTGGCATGACAATACAATCCCACAGGATGAGATCTGGGTAAAGATAGGAGGGGACCATGGGGGTGGTACATTTAAACTGATGCTTCAGATTGCAAATCTTCACAATCCA
>CM065724.1:73243480-73268480 GCA_033310375.1 Conus canariensis
CTTGACCCCAGTTGCGCTTCATACCTGTTGTGATACTTTACAATGTCTTGTGGCGACATCTGTTGAATCTGTTCTATGCTGAATTCATTTCCAAGGTACTGTTTTGTTTTTCCACATGCTGCTAAAGAATACAGCCTTTCCTTTTTGAGCATAATAGACGACCCTGTCTCTGTATTAACTTGATCATTTGTAATCATAAGTTCAGGAGGTAGGCTACCCTGTAGCTGTATTAGATCGTCGCTATTCATGTTTTTTTTATTAATTATAATTATTTTATTTTAAAAAAAAATGAGCTCCGAAAAAACTGTTGTTAACCTTGTATACCATTCTGCTGTTATTGGAGGTCTAAGTGTAGGATACTCAATGCTTGGTAAAAGCTTGTTAAAAATAAAACCGGCAGATCTGGGCAAACTAGACTTTGAAGACTCAGCAAAACTGATTGCTATTATTACAGCTTCATTTGCTACGAAAGATTTTCTAGTTCAGCAAGGAATAATTCCGGAGAATATAAACATGTAAAAAAAAAAAAAAACATTTATAAAAATGGCTTCACTCGTAATGATGATAGGTGGCGCTGTGGTTAATGCGCTTGCTTTTAGCGGAAGTAATTACGCATTTAGTAAACTACAGGATGACGGCGAGAGAAAAAGACATAACAAAGCTATGGAGCAACTAGCCGCGGCACAAGCCGCGTATGAAAAGCAGAGAATTGAGCAGTTAGATTTTATTAACGACAAACTGAAAAAACAGGGACATGCAGCTTACACATTTAAAGATGCTGATCAAGCAATAAAAGAATATTATCTAGTAACAGGCAAACCAATCGAGACATTGCCCCCACCAAAATTCAGTGACTTTTATCAACCATCAGAAAAACAAAAGATGCAAGAACTCGTGTTTATTGCTTTTGGTATGACCGTTGTGTATTTTGTTGCACATAATATTGGCTGAATAAAAAATGAACAAAATCTATTATTCGCCAAAAGGATATTGGAAGGGAATAACGGCAATTAAAAAGCTAAGCCAAGCAGCGGGAGTCAGTGAACAAACAGCAAAGGAATGGTTATCTAAACAAGCGATTTGGCAAATTTATTTACCTGCGCCTAAACGAATACAGAGACCGCACTTTGTGAATACAACGCCAAATGACACCCATCAAATGGATCTTCTATATTTACCCCATGATACGATTAGACGAAAAAGATTTAAGTACGCACTTACAGTCATTGACATGGCTTCAAGATACAAAGATGCGGAACCATTAACACAAAAGAGTGCTTCTGCTGTTGCTGTCGCTATACAATTGATATATCAACGGGGTCCCTTAACTTATCCTCGCATGATTCAAGTCGATGATGGAAAAGAATTTAAAGGCCAAGCGAATCAATTATTGTTAAAACATAGAGTTACCATTAAAAGAGGCATTCCAGGAGTTCACAGATCACAGGCTTTGGTTGAAAACTTTAACAAACAGTTATCTGAAAGACTGACAGTTCTCGCAACACAGAATGGGTTAGAAGACTGCCCTCAGTTTTGCGCGCAATGAATAATGAAGAATTTAAATTAACGGGTCTAAAACCAGTACAAGCAATCAAACGAAAATCAATAAATGTTGTTGAAGAGTCTTCATCCAGCAAACTATTACCATTTGGTTTGAAAGTAAGGTACCTTTATTTACCAGGAGAAGCAGAAGGGGACACTCGCATCAGGGCAACAGATCCAGTTTGGAGCGTTGATCCATATGAAATAAAAAGAATTGTAAAAATGAATCCGCCTGTGTATTATTTACGAGAAACTGACACAACAAAACAACCAGCCCCTCAAAGATCTTTTGTGAAGGAAGAACTGCAAATAATCCCGCCAGACACAGTTCCGTTTAATTGATTTATGTAAATATATACTACGCACAAAAAGTTAAGGATCAGTATGTGAAAACAGGTGCGTAATAAACTCAGTTCGCTACTGTTATTTATTTCTTAGTCCAGCCAAATTGTCATGAATTCTTGTTCAGCTGTAAGTGGGCGATGTTGTGTTAGTGCGAAAATTGCACGGGATTCTCTACTACTGAGCTGGGCCGCAAACGGAAAAGCGGAAACTTGCGAAAAATGACCTTGTTTTGGACCGTTCTGCCTGAACACATTGCACTTGCCAGATGGAAAAACCATTATGCACGTGCAAGCACTGCTGTTTATGTGTGAGATGGTGTCGCTCGCTTGGCTATATAAGAAGACATTCCACCAGTAGTAGGCCTGATCTGACAATGCCTCCACGACGAAAATTAAGCGAGTTGGATAGGGGACGAGCTGTTGCATGGTTCCAAGATGGTGTTCCCAAGCGAGAAGTGGCCAGGCGACTTCATGTGTCCATCTCGGTCATTGTCCGACTGATTCAACGCTTCACAGCCACTGGGATTGTCCATGAAAGACGCAGATCTGGTCGACCGAAGAAGACAACCCCACGTGACGATCGTCTCATTGAACGACAAGCCCTGCAGACAAGAACAGCCTCTTCCAGCATAATTCAAAGGCAGTTCAGGGTGGCTACTAACATCAACATCAGCCAGCAGACCATTCGGAACCGCCTACATGGGTTTAATCTCCGTTCTCGTCGCCCAGCAGTACGGCCACGCTTAACTCCAGCCCATAGGGCAGCACGCCGCGCCTTCTGCGCACGTCACGTGAGGTGGACACGTCAGCAATGGTCCCAGGTCCTGTTCAGTGATGAATCACGCTTCACCCTTCACCACAACGACGGCCGACTGAGGGTCTGGAGGCGCCCAGGGCAACGCTTTACTGACGCCACTGTCCAAGAAAAGGTGGCCTTTGGTGGAGGTTCTGTAATGGTCTGGGGGGCCTTCAGTCTTCACCACAGAACACCCTTGTATCATGTACAGGGTAACCTGACTGGCATCCAATACCGGGATGAGATCCTTCGACCACTGGCTGTGCCTACACTGCAGCAGATGGGACTGAGGGCTGTCTACCAGGATGACAATGCTCGCCCCCACAGGGCAAGGGTGGTCAACGACTTCCTGCAGCAGTCTGGAGTCAACAGAATGGAGTGGCCAGCATGCAGTCCCGATCTCAACCCGATTGAGAACCTCTGGGATGAGCTGGATTGCAAAGTGAGGAGCCACCCCCCCCCTCCCAGGGATGCCCAACACCTCTACCAGATGCTGCAGGCTGAGTGGCAGGCGCTTCCACAGAGGATCTTCACCAACCTGGTCAACTCGATGAGGACTCGCTGCGTCGAGTGCCAGAACAGCCATGGTGGTTACACGCATTACTGAGCTTTTGGGAGCATCAGTATGCCCTGTCTTGTGATTTCAATGACTTTGGGAAATCAAATTTGGATACGTACCCACTTTAATCAAATGTACACACCAAACGATTGCTCAAGATTGAAGGCAATTGTGTATCGTTATCACTAAAGAATGGAATTAAATGTTGGCCAAACTTCAACGCATTGACTTTCTTATTTTGACAGTTATGAATGTTTGTGAAAGTGATCCTTAACTTTTTGTGTGTAGCTTATTTGAGTCTAAAATGGAAGCTCAAAAGGAAGCACAGAATGAAGCAAGAATAGTGAAGGAAGAGGCCTTGAAATTAATGCAAGAATTATATCATTATAATCGCAGTATTAGAGAAATATTTAAGAAGACTGATGATCTCATGCTAGAACAGCCACAACCCAAAACATCGCCCCCAAATTGGGATAAAGAATATCTTGAAATGATAAAAAAAAATTCGAACACATTTAGCAAACATAAATAATAATATGGCTAAATTGGATGATGATACAATTACGCTTATGATAAAAGTTGAGGAAAAATATAAACATCGCGTACATAGTTCGCGTCATTGCGAACAGAGTTCGCGTCATCGCGTACATAGTTCGTGTCATCGCGTACAGAGTTCGCGTCTCCCGCATGAAGATATATAATTATACTGCTCTCCAGTGCCCAATTGCATATGAATACTCTGGATTAACAAATACTCGTTTAGTGTTTGTACTATCTAATGACTTCTTTGTTACAACAGTTGTGTTGATCTCATGTAGATTAGATCGCAGATTCACGTTGTTATGATAGAAAGTCTTATTGTCAAACAATGCTTCTTTGTAGTTGTCATGTGATATGCTTGACTTTACAACACTGCCAGATATGCCTTTTGCTTTCTTGATGGTTTTCTCCTGGCATAAAACACTGTACATTTTCGATCTTAAACCAATAAACTCCTTGATCACCATGCCAGATAATTCATCCTTCATCTTGCCTAAAACCTTCTTATTAACAGTTGAATGTAAAGGCGAATCTTTAGGGTAATCAGATGTGTCGTACCATCCTGCATGCCCTTTAGCTACTTCTAATTCCATGTCTTTATAGACGTCTTCAGTAGGAATATCTATAACAAAACTGTCTGTATCTGTGTAAAGTACTCTGGACCCCGGATACAAGGGTTTAAAGTAATCATAAAGAAATTCTAACATCAAAAGCTTCGACAGCTCTAAAACAGTAAACCCAATAAAAACAGGTTTGTCCAATTTGACTTTCTTTTCTTCATCATTAAGCCAAAAAAACTGATCATGAAATCTTCTAAAGTCCTGATAATTAGGTTTTGAAGTCAGCTTAATTGCGTCATTCTCTCTGGTAACCAATCTGACATCTTTGCGTTTGTGCGGATTCTCCATAGTCTTTCCAAAACAGCTGTTGTTCATCAACTTAAAAAAGTCTTTTTCTGAGGCATCAGTGGATTTAGTTCTGAGATCAGTGTTCTTCATGATGTATGGTTTCATGAACTGTTCTTGATCAAAAGCAATTATACGATGAACAGCTGTTAGCTTTAAACCATGACTTAAATAAAATTGTAGAAGTCTGTAATGACAGACATAATTTTTTTTGTCTCGAAGATTAGGCACCAGCTTCGATGGTTCTGTTTTTGTCATCTTTAGGCTTTCTGCTGCTAATGGATAGTCATTATGTAGGTCATGGAGTTCATGAGGATATTCTAAATCAACATCTAAAATGAGACCTCTTTTACGATCAGCTGTAAGAGTATGCAGTCGTTCTACAAAATTAGGAATGTCTTCCGCAGAGACGCCACTATACATTTTAAAGTTACGTAATGGAAGTGACTGAACCATAGCCCATCCATACAGATTGTTTGCATCTAAATACATAAGATAGTTAGACCTTTTACTTGGATCATAGTCGTCCAAGTACTTGTTGTTTGCTTTACAGTAATGGTGCGACGCCATACTAATTCCTCCACGCAATCCGTTTTCAATCATCTGAAGCATTGGCAGGTCAGACAACAGGTCAATCTGTACACCAGTAAATTTTAAGAAAGCGTCCCAACTCATCCCAGGCGCAGAAACATAATGAGTAGGATCTAGACTACAGTGTTTCATGCAGATCTTTCTGTAATTTTCAAAGACGTCCGCCAACAAACAAACGTCTGCCATTAAATAGGCGTCATGATAGTCTCCCATTGTTTTACACATCAACTTCTGCCATGCATCTTGAGCATGCTGATAGTCGGAGTCACTGATGTCCTTTCCTCTAAGACTAGAAAAGAACGCGCCCTTAGGAGGAAGTGTATCTTCATCAAACCTTTCCCATGCATTCATGTACTCATAAGGATATATTCCCTTTCTAGCCAATGATGTGTCAAAATATTCTTCTGTTATTGGACAGGACTTTAATGACATAGCCAGAGACTCTAATGATCTCTTCAAGTGTTGCATAGAGTCGTAGAAAGACAGATTATTCAGATTGAAACACATGTACTTTTCCGATGACTGTGCAATACATTTTACCCTGAAGTCGCTGGTTACTGCTTGCAATATAAGATGAGAGTCGTAACCTCGCAAGTTGTGAAAGAAGATGGGCAGTTTCCATGTCTTAGGATCAGCCTTTAGTTTTAGATTGCATGTACTGTGTGCTGCTCCTCTGAACTTCCCACTAATGTGATCATGGTCTCTTACCCGCTGGCCACCAAGGCCACCCCGCTGGCTACCAAGGCCACCCGTTGGATTCGTTGCGTCTGATGAGAGGTCTAAACCGACGGCAACCAAGGCCGCCCCACAAATCCAACAATGTGTGGCTGACTCGTACTGTTCTTGGTCTTCAGGTGTCATCTTGATTTCAGATAAGTTTAGATTATTAGAACAGTCATTACGCACTTGCTGCATGCGTTTTAAGAAGTATTCTGCAGCATTAGGTCCTCTGTATAATTCTGGCTCTGAATGCTCTCCATCCGAACTGACAATGATGAAAGCAAATGAACAAATCTGATGATTACTCATTAAGACTGTTTTGGGAAGTTTCTGTGGGGTTAAGGAACAATAAGCGATTCGAAGTCTGCGTAAACAACATATGGACTCGTTTGCTGATGTTTCCAGTTTTTAAAACAAACCTTAGTGCCTTCTCTCGGCGTAATTAGTTCTGTATGACAATCTACCGGACTGATACAATGTTTCTTATGTTCACTCGCGGCTTGAACGGATGGAATTCTTGTTAAACATGTTCTGCAGAATTCTTGTTTATGCCCATCCTTTGAAGTATGCTGCATTAGTCTACTCATTGTGCGTATCAATGTGTAATGTGGTGCGCCCATTGATGAAGACATAAGAAGTAAGTCTACATGATTTTTGTCTGGTTCACCAATTGATGGGCTGTTCTTAGACACTCTGATGGGCTGTAGATTTGTTTCCTCATCCCATGTGTACACGTTAACAGTTATTGGACGATTCTGTTCTTCAAACTGGTCAATCTGATCTACGCTGACAGGAAATAGTATGCCGTCGAAGTTAAGCTCTTTGATGTAAGGACAATAGTTGGATACTCTCTCTGCGTTTTTAGCAACGTGATGCAGCCTAGCAAGAACACACCACATAAAACATTTGTTGTCTGTATTCTTTATGTTTAGAACTGCTCTCTTTGAAACCAATGCTGGGGGTAGCGGAATGTATGAATTGCCTACAATCGGCACATACTTAGACCGTTTTAATTTGATCTCTAAGACTTTATCCTCTGACCAACCAGAGCCTCTCATTTTAGCTTCCTCAGAAGCAACATCAAACTGTGCAAGCAGTTGGTCTGCCCAATTAGGCGTGAGGTCATTATAAGAAAGAATAGTCTGCTGTTTAGTTGATACCCAGACTTCTAGATTTTCATTATGTATTAACTGGTGGTTCTATTGTTAGTTTACTTGGCACTTGAGAAATAGCATGTACAACACTTTCCTGTACGTTTGTTGGGAAAATAACTTCTAAATCGATCTCATTTAGTGCTCTTGACAAACACACTTCCTTGTCCAAATCATTCAACATTTCTTCAAGATTTTCATATATCTTATCTTCCATGTTGAGTTTCTTTTCTAACTCAAAATATTTATTTAAATTAAAAACAAATTACATCGTCATCGACACCAAAGTCGTCTCCAAAGTCGTCTCCGAAGCCGTCTCCAAAGTCGTCTTAGTCAGAATCAATATCGACGGTCTTTTTGTGCTTGGACTCATAAACTAAAGTATAAACGCCCTTTGGTGTTGTTAATGTGAGCTGTTTAGAACAGAGTTTAATGTGTCGTTTACTTTTTTTAAACATTCCTTTTTTATCTGATCGGTGTCTGGCTGTTGAGAAAAAGTTGCCGTTGCCTTTCTTTGAAGATCAAACTTTTGTCTTTTGTAGTCCTCAAAATCAGCCTGTAGACGACTAAATTCTTCATCCGTGATGTTTGAGTCAACTAGTGCTTTATTTATTATCAGTTTGAACGAACTAAGTTTAGCTGTTATTAGTTGAACCATAGCTGTGTGCTTTTGGAGTTTAGCTTTTATTTTTTGCTAGCAGCACTTACAGCTAATGAGCACAGTCCAAGAGTTAAAGACACACCGCCTAGAGGTATAGCTACCGGTGCACCTATGCCTGTTGCTAAGAGACCTACACTTGTTCCTGCTGATAAAGCACTAATAGTCGATGTTCCAGTATTAACTTATGTAACAGCATTAAAGGCAGCAGAATACCTTCGTTTGGTTTTGCTGTATTTTGAAAGGTCTTGCTCTAGTTTTTGTTGCATTTGCGTAATGTTGGTTAATCTGAAGGTTTTTATGCTGCTAACTATCTCTTCTTTTGGCGACCCTGTCTCCGTAGGCACTTTTGGATAAACCTGAACAGACATACTTTTTTTAAACAAAAAATAATTTAGTATTGAATATCTTTTAATCTGTTATCTTGAATATTCAGCTGCGCACCATATATTAAAAACAAATATACATTAACTGGTTTATCACTCTCTTTTTCTTTATCAATTTGAATGGTTATTCCGTCTTAAACAGTTCTCCCACTTCCATGCAACTGATTATCCTCTGTCGACCTTAGGTTAATCCATAAACCGTATTTCGTTGTTAAATAATCATCAAGTCTAACACTGTGAAGGTGTAGATCTTTAGACACAAGGTCTACTGTTGGACTTCTAGACCTCCCGCCTCCAAAAAATTTTCTTATTTCGTCAAAATGCTGATAAGGTTTAAGCCCGCTACCGTAGATTTGATTAAGACTACCCTCAATTGAACATTGTACTTTCGTTATTTTAGGATTAATAAACTTTTCACTTTGTCTTTTGAATGGTTCTTCATCTTCACACAGCAATAAAATACCTTTAAGGGATCTTGCTGTGGCACTAAAACTAAAGTTCCATATAGTGTCTGCCCTGCTTTTGAGATATTTTGAATGATGAATCACTCTATCGTAATATATTGCTAATTTTGACTGATATTGTTGCTGGATCAGCCGTGCTAAGTTAGGGTTACTAACGATGTCAAACTCTAACGAGATGTCAGAAATGCTGTACTTTGCTTCGGTGTCTGATGATCTGATAACACGCTTGTATTCATTAAAAGTTAGTTCATATGACAATCTGTCTTTTAATGCTCCTTGAAAGTATGGTGCATGCGCTTTTAACAACTCAAAATCTAAGGGTATGGAAAATCGATTTCCAAATGCATAACTTACAGCTTCAGGCCTGTTACCGTCTTTAGCATCTTCGGCGCCTATTCTGTGTTTCAGTGCATCATTGTTTTCGATTCCTTGAAACGCAAGATCAGCCCTTTCATTCGCGGTTAGCCATAAATCAGAATAGATTAGAAATATGTCTGCATTGTGTAAAGAAAATATTTCCTGCCCCTCGAGTTTTATAGAAATTTTCTTAACGATTGCCCGTCCCAGATTCTGTACAACTGTCCTGTTTGGGTCTGTTGCTGATGCGAGTTCTATTTTGAAAGTAAGACGTGCAGATCCTGGCACAATCATTTCATCTGCTCCTAGGTCTGGAAATTTAACAGTAAGAATTTGATCTGAATCAATAGTAGATGGATTATTTGGTACAATAATATTCTGTTTATTTCCCTTCACGCCAAAGGGCTCTTTCAGTCTTCTATACGGGTTGAGAATTGATCCATGTGCTTGTGACATTTTTTTATAAAACAAAATAAAAAGTTAATTATTTAAAAACATGGAAGACTATGACTTTGAAGATTATGATGTTCCTGATCCTGGAGACGACATGAGTGAAATGACTCCTTTGGTACATCCATTGCGGTATGAATTAACATTTTGTAAGGTCTAATCATTTTACAAAAGTTTAGGTCAAGAAGCTCCCGAATATTTAGACCCTAATGATTTTGAACTAAAAGATGACCATTTGTTTGTTAAAAGCGACCAAGGACAACTTGTTCAGCTTACAACTAAACCAGACTCATCAAAGTTTTTAAAAAAGAGTACAGTTAGACAAAGGCTCAGTGTGAGCGATCAAAGTCGCCTTGGCATTACTAAACCAAAATTAGATAGGGAGGCAGTTGCTAAACTTCAAAACACACTACAAGAACTCCCAACAGATAACCAAATGCAAAACATGGAACTTAATGATTTAAGTCAAACAGCAGATAAAATAATACAAGCAACAGAAGCAGAAACCAGTTTTTCAGAAGAAACAGCATTAAAAACAATACACGATCCGCCACTACAGAGTCTCCTACCAGAGTTTACCGCGCGAGAAATAAGGGCCTATGTTCGTTCTTTAACAACCACCAGAGGTGAATTATTAAACAATGCAGCAAAACTGAGTGAACTAGATGAGCATATAAAAAGAGAAAAAGAAAAAACTCGTTGAGGCTGACGACTCCATTGTAGGACCTGGTGTTAAAGAAAGAATAACACAAAGACTACATGATCTTGAACTAGAGAGATCGGCAAGACTAGAATTGTTGTCTACTAACCGAGAACAATTACGAACTCAAGTGAGCAGAATAAGAGAAACTATCGAAAGAATTTTATATGAAGACACGACACTGGCAGAACGAATACGAACACTGTTTAGAGAGCAAGGTGTCACATTAGCAAGCGTTATAACAGCCTTAGGATTTGCAATAAGTACACTGGTGTTGGCTATTACAGGCAGTGGTGGTCAAGGGTCAGTGCCTCCACCACCATCTCCTCCATCACCGCCTGATAAATCATGGGTAAAAAAACAACTTGATCATCTTGCGAGTTTATTAAAAAAAAATTAGCCAGTAAAGCTATAGACTCTTTACCTGGTATATTAGGGAGTGTGGTTAGCTGGCTTTTGTCTACTGCAAGCAAAGTAGTAGTTGGCTTTATGGCCGAGCACTTATGGACATTAGTTCTCTTAATAGTTGGGTTACTCTTTAGTAAGATAAAGAAGGAGTAATCCTAGGCCAGTTAATCCAATAACAAGTGCTGTCTTTTCATATTCATGGTCATTATTTTCTTTGTCATCACGAACAGAGTTAGCGTCATCGCGAACAGAGTTAGCGTCTTCAACAACCTTGGGGCTTTGGGCCTTGGGAATTGGTTGACTTATTCTTGGGTGGTCGTCTACACGGGCAGGGCCCGCTACACGGGCAGGGCCCGCTTGTTTGTTTATTGTTTGTAATAGTACTGGCTCAGAATTTATGTCGTTTTTTCCGACCTTCTGTTCATTGCCTGCCACAAGGATTTCATTATTGTAGTTTATTATTGTTCCTATCTGGAGTCTGAGGTCAGAGGGCAGCATGTATAAACCAGTGCCAACAGCAAAGTCTACTTTTGATCTTGGGAATTGTAAAACATTTTGGTACCTTTTAATACTTGAAGGCAAATCAACTGCAGAATTAATGGCGTCCTCTAAATTTGCCAAGTACTGTTTTTGTGCATCAAAGCCAGTAGAAGGATCAGTTATGTTCGATCTCGCTTGTGCTTGTGAACCTAGCAAACACCAAACATAAGTACGAATGGAGTCGTTTATTCGTTCTATTCCCGCTCTAGTTAGGCCCTTGGAAGTGTCTAAAATAAATGTTGTCCATGCTGTTTTATGCTCTTGCTCTATGGACCCAAGATGAACAGCTGTGCCTGAAGAGAAAGATGCGTAAGGAGGATTCCAGTCATAGTTATACTTTCTGTGCACGCCCCAAAGATAAAGGATGCCTAAACCATGATTAAGATCCATCTTTTGTCTAAAGTCTGTCTTAACATTAATATTGAATTCGTTACAAATCCTCTCAAAAGCCTTCATGTCTATTCAGTTGCTGAATGGATTAAACGGTTTGTCATTTGGTAATGGCGCTTGCAGTTCAGACAAAATACGCCTTAAGGTGTAATAGAAATGAAATCTATACACTGACCTCACCAAAGGATTAGGATGATTTAAATGATCGGCAAACGACACTCCACACCCAGTTGATGCACAAAACACAGCAAAGTTTAACTGGTTCTGATAAAACTGCATCGGATGACTAAACCACACTTTCGGGATGTGGTCTTTTTTAATAGGAGGGTTGAGATAGCTGTTCAATGGAGTACTCACCTTTACTTGAAAGGCGTCAGACTGAGTCACAGAAATGTCAAGGGCGTCAGTTGTTATATTTTTAAGATTGTAGTGCGGTCCAACAGAATATTTTGCATTAGTATATTTAAATGCACTCATTTTTAATTTGTTTAAAAAATGTTTGTAACAATAACAACTCAAGACAGTCCTTCGTTTTTAGAATATGCTATTGATAATAACTGCGGAACCCAAAGGGTCGCACTTCATGAAATTTTTTATAAAGTCGTATGGTTTAATATAAGTAAATCCAAGAAGAATAATACGATTCTAAAAATTGATAATAGAGGAAACATAGTTAGCAAGTTAACCATACCTGATGGTTATTATGGGTTTTGCTCACTAAAAGAAGCAATGAGTAACTTCGACATTACTCTCAAACTTAACAATGCAAATCTAAAAACAATGTTAATATTCAAACTTGAAGCCGGGGGTGTATATTACTATTTTGATGGAGAGCTAGCTAAAATGTTAGGCTTTGCAACTGCCGATCCAGCCGTTCATAGATTTATAGTTGCACAAGACAAACCTACTTATGAAGGAGAAAGTCCGCTCGATCTTGCATTACATTCATTACTCTATGTTCATTTGGATGAGCTGAGCACTGATGAAAACTTATATGATGGAAGGCCCTCAACTGTGTTAAGAGCTCTTCCAGCAGGAAAAGCTGCATATTGCGATTATGAAATTATACAATTCTCTAATTTACAGTTTAAAAGATTAGCTTGTGGGAAGGTTAGATCATTTAATATAAAAATCACAGACGAAACAGGGAAAGTCGTGAAATGTGATAACCTGCACATTGTTTTAGAAATAAAATAATACGTTGTACTAAAACATGTCGCGTGGACCAGAAGAATCGGGAGTTACACTGGCGCCTGAGAGGTGTGTAACTTTAGAATTAAAAGACCTTGCAGACACTGATGACTTTGAACAGAACGGTGAGATAGGCGCTGTGTATGGTTTTGAGTACAGTAAAGATGGTTATTATAAACGCAAAGAGGTTGGTGACAGCAAAAGGTTTCCTAAACTAGAACAGCTGCGCAATCTAGAAGCAAATAATGCAGGTTATTATGAATATAAAATAGTTCGAAAAACTGACAACAAATGGCACTTAGAACCATATTTAGAATGGGACATAAAATTTGAATTCTTAAGTCCACTTACATTTTTTGACCGACAAAAAAGTTTCAGAAAAGCATTCAACTCTGGTCCTTTACATATAAGTCTTATTCCAGAGGACAATAGTCGGAAAGAGATCAAAATAAAGCAGTTTGGGAGCAAACAGTACATCCTCCATAGAAAAGAATCAGTTTTGAAGGAAGCTACTACAAAAGTACGGTTCATTCCACGCACGATATTAGGAGACACGTTCACAATAATATTTAAAATTTCTGTCTTAAAAGATGTGGAGAGGAATGGGGCTTTGGGTGTTAGTGACATCCTTATGACGGGAATTCTTATTAGCTGGCAAAACTTAGACGTTGACAGTCTTAAAGTTGCTGTCGTTGTTCGTTACGACGGTGAGAATTTTAAGGTCATAACAACAAGCAACAAAATCAATGTTAGTCTTAATAGAAGCAATCTGACAGAACTGAGTTGGATTAATCTTACACATTTAGACCTTATAGGATTTTATTGTACTGATCAAATTTTGACGGATAGTATGATAACAACAGTAACTGGAGTAGATTAAATTCTGTTATAAAACTATGGAGCAGACGACTTTGGAAACGATGGCGACTTTGGAGACACCACTGGTGGCAATGTCAATGTCGATGTCGATGTTAAACTTTATGACAAAAACCCCACATTGTTCATTGATTTGTGGACAGACTGGTTGTGGAAAAACAATATTTGTCCTCGACCTATTACAAACAGTTTATCGTTATAATTTTGATCATATTGCGATTTTCTGTCCGACACTTAAATGGAACAAAGTATATCACGACAGAAGGTTTATATGGACAGATGATGACATATATTTAGTTGATCCCAGCAATAAATTGAGTGAGTGTTTAGAACACTTTTATAGACTGTTTGAGGGAACGCAGACACTATTTATTATAGATGACTGTTCGGCAGAAAGAGACATAGTTAAAAAAAGAAAAACTTTGTCGAAACTGGCTTTCAGTGGAAGACATGCAGGGATAAGTGTATGGATTTTATGTCAAAAATATAACTCAGTTTTAAAAGACTTTAGAGAACAGTTAAAGACCGTAGTTTTATTTCATATGAAAGACAGAGACGCATTTGATGAATGTATGCGTGAAAATGATGTTATTGAAAACGGGCGTGAAAAACAAAGGATTAAACAAAAATTGAAAGCAAAGAAGTTTTGCAAATTAGTGATGAAAACGGATAACCCGACACAATATATATGTTTGTAGATGGCATTGTAACGTGCTGCCTTGTTGGGTTATTGTAAAGAACGTGTAATGGATTATACGGCTTGAAGCTTGTAAGTGTGTACCCTAACAGGCACACACAGAAAGTGGAGAGCCTGAGCATCATATTAGCCGTTTTAGTCATTGTTGAAGGGCTTGCTTGTGAGAGAACGAGGAAATACCAAGTCTGGAGCTAGCGCCCCGAATTTTAATGAGGGGCGGTTGAGCCAGACTTGGTATTTCCTCGTTCTCTTGAATATTCCATTTTACCAACAACACAACATTAAATTGTTCGTTCTTTTAAAGCGTATTTTGTTTCTTTAAGTTTATCTAGACGTCAATGTTGATGGAGAAACAATTCTTCCACATTTTCTGTGTTTTTGTAACACATGTATGTTGAAAATTTTGTAAGGTTTAGTCGTTAGTCAGTTTTAGTTTCAGTTTGATCAGGGAGGCATTAGTGCGTGCGGACTAGTCCGTATACGCTACACCATATCCGCTAAGTTTTGAGACCACACTCCGCATGATTTTAAGCTGATGGATAAATGAATTACAACTAAGGAGAGAGAATTGAAGAAGAGGGTCTCGTTGCTATGACTTAGCAGATGTCTGACCTACGCATTAGCCCATTGCGCTGGTCAGACCTTGAGTGCCTACGCACCTAACATTGGTTGTGTCTTTTTTATGTATGTGTGTGTAGTGAATGTACACATGTGTGTATGGATGTGTGGATATAGGCCCATGTGTGTGTGCGTGCGCATGCGTGTATGTGTGCTTGTGTGTGTATGCGCGCACGTGTGTGTGTGTGTGTGTGTGGGGGGGGGGGGGGTGTCGCTAGTCATGCTTAGCTGGTCCCTTAGCGGGGCAAGGGCTGGATGAAAAAATAAAAACGTGTGTTTGCTTATCTTCTACCCTTGGAAATAAAGATTATCAAGATTATCATTATAAAGCTAAACATAGTACATGAAACATTTGTGATGAAAAGCTCTCAATCAATGACTTATGTATCGATTCCAGTCCGTGATAAACTCACATGAAAGGATTTTAACTTTGCAAGAACATGCAGTTTTTCTCTGTACAATCTTGAACACTCCGATTAAGGAAAGGAAACGAAATTCTGCAAACATTCTGTCACAGGTTGCTTGGTATGTGCTTTGTCTTCTTTGATTACTTGCAGACAGTTACGACGCCATCGTGCTGTTGGGAGTGATGGGCCCTGCACACGTCTCTGTGGACGCCTTCACAGAAATGATTCGCCTAGTCAAGCCAGGTTTTGCTTGCTTTTCTTTGCACTTCGATTTTTGAGTTCACAAAAACGGCATCTGGCACAAAATCCTATATTTGGTCCTGTAGGGACACCCACAGCTTTGAGCAATACCTGTTTGAGAGTGATCATTATATTCAGACAATGTCAACTTCTAAACAACACGCCACAAGAATTCCACGCGGGATGGGGTGGGGGGACGTGGGGGGGGGGGGGGGGGTAACTCACCACATAGACACACGCTGCGATCATGACGTTACCAGCAAGCGATCAGTCTGATAGGACATGTCGCAAGAAATATTACTACGGTCATTTTCAAAATACGTGTGATGGATTCTCAATGACCGCTTTGAGAGTACACGTTCAGTCCTCCCTACTTCCCAGGACATGGTCAGCAAGCCAGTAACTGTCGACTGCCTGTGTTCACTGGAAGCGAAAGCGACCTGGTCCAAAGGCCACACCACCAGAAAAGGCCTAGAAAATGAAAGTGTCGGCTAGGTCCCCGCATTGAAATTGTTTGATTGATTTGAAAAGAGGGTCAGGAGTGTATTACTTTTTGACGTACTAGAACTTTGAACTCAATCTAGTTTGTGAGAAATATGCATTTAAATGTGATACTTTCAGTCAAAAAGACAAGTATTTTTTAAACAAGCAAAATCTGAAAAAAAGGCATATGACATACTCCAAACCAACTTTCAGACACCTCAGGTAATAAAATAATGTAAGGTCTGAGGTACTGGGTTCATAACAGGCACAAAAAATGCAAAAAAGAACATAAAAGATAGTTTTCAGTTTACCTGATTCTGAGAAAGAATTATGTCCCTTAGCTGAACTGATGCAGTCCTTATGTGCACATAACATATTTCCATTGAAATCAGCCCACATTCCATACAGTTCAAGTCAAGCATAGCGCAAATATTCACTGAATTATTTTCACATTCTATTTTTGTTGTCACTTTAGATGACTGTCCACTGGTGAAAATATAAATTTTGGCATATATTGCTTGATCACAAACAATAATGACTGTTTTCTGGTCTAAATGTTCAGCAAAGTCCATGCTTCTGCAGAGGATAGTGTTGACTGTTGACATGTCTGTAGCACTGCCATCAATGACTGGAAGATATGTCACAGAAGCACAGGCTGGCACTTCCTTCTGAACAGCTGCATTAAATCCAGTCCAGGGTGGCAAAGGAAGGCTTTCAAGTGGCCGGGCGCATAGCGTGAGCACAAAATACAACATGTCTCGTTTTACAGTGGTCACTTTGGCATTTTGTTGTGCAGCATCAGTAGAACCTAGTTCTGCAAACTGAGGATCTGTCTTCCTCTTTTTAGAGAAATACATAATGTTAGTCTCAGCACACTCCAGTTTTCTTTTCCTGGATTTGCTGATGTTAGAATTATGGGTAGTGGCATTTTCCACAAATGTAGCTGGCAAAGGATGTTGTCCACACTGAATTGCAATCCCATTCACACAGTGTGTTGTGTTTTGTCCATTCATAGTTTCTTCTTGGAAGTCAATGTTGTCCCAAACCAGTGTTATATACTGAGACCTGTTGATAGAAGATGGCACTGGATTTCTCATTTCAGCTTCAGTGATAGAAGTCTCCACTCTCTGAAGTGTTGTCTGTGAGGTACAATGCCCATGCCCATTCAATATGTTAACAAGTCTTCCTGATCCTGTTATGTGTCTTTCCGCCATCCCAAGCATGATCTGCTTTGGTGTGGTGTAATTCTTGTTTGCCAAGGAAATAATGTCCTGTGAGATGGATAGTACCTTTTGCTTTACATGTCATGGAACATGTACATGATCCTGTTCAAATTCACATGTGAAACCACAGATCCAGGCAATGAAGTTGAATAATTCAGCAAGAACAATGTTTAAAAGATTGTCTTCATTTCCATCATCTGAAGAAGGCCATGAAGCTATTTCTGGAGTTGTAGAGTCTGTATCAGGTGTATCCTCTGGGCCTTAAGATCCTGAGTATAGATGACATCATTGTTAGATTCATTGCTCTCTAAGTCACTGTCTTCTGATTCATTACTGTAGTCAGTTTCAGTGTCTGTGTTCATAACAATGCTCTGCCCAGCACTGGAAAAAAAAACACACCACCTGTGACTTGCTTTTGAACCTTTGACCTGCAAAAATAATGTAAGAGTATACTACCTGAAGGCATGTTTTCAAATATGTGCTTTTACATTGTTTGCTCAAAGAAATATTTTCCTTTTCTTGACATATTTGCCTAAACAGTCTGTTGAGCTTAGTGATGGTGGCAATTCTTCCACCCATCTGCAGCTGTGGTTCTATAACATTCATACAGAATGAATCAAAAGATTTCTGCAATGGGCGTGGTGAACACAGGGTAGAAGTTGACTCGGATGAACCATCACAATCAGTTGTTTTGGCCTTCACTGTCCCCTTGGAGCTGTATGCATCAGATTCTGTACCAGGAGTTGTGATACCTGTGAGAGCAATGAAGATTAATATTAAAACTAAGACAAGAGGCTCAGGGTGAGGGAGGGAGGGAGGGAAGGGGGCAAAAGGAGAGGGAGGTGACAGGGAGAACAGGGAGTGAGAATAATAGAAAAGGTTTTGAAATATATATAAAGTACACTGGTGAATTCTTAAAAAAACAAAATAAATAATAGCAACATAACTGCAGTCACCATCATCATCCCCATTATCATCATCACTTAATAAATACAATAACAAAAACCATCACAGCAACCGATAACTCTCAAAAGGCAGTAATACTGACACCAAAGTAAAATGGGGTAAGGAAGAAAGTGGATCGAGATTAGCATACCATGAATATGGAAAAAAAAGGAATGCACTATAGTGAAGTTCCACTGAAAAAAAGGAAGCCTGAGGGTGAAGGTACAAAAAGAATGTAAGACTAGGAGGAGACTGGTGACTGGATGAATGAATATGAAAGAAAACTGATGAAGCATTGTAACCAAAAAGGATGTTAGATAAGATAATGTTTCTTATAGCCCAGCCGACCGCAAACGGCCACATCAGGGCTGGGATGTTAGATGACGGGGAAAAAAAATCTCAAATGAGAAAGTAGGTCTAACTTACTTTTTTATTTGTTCTCAAACAAGGATCTATGAACATTTTCTTTCTGCATCTGTCAGTCTCTTGAGCACACCACCCATGTGCACAGTGACACAAATACAATGACACCTGTCATACACTTCTCAACAAAAACAAGAACAGCAGCAACACACACTCACACACACACACACACACACACACACACACACACACACACACACACACACACACACACAGGTGGCCAGCATGCGCGAAAGAGAGAGAGGTTTTCAGTGTGAAAATGGGGTGAGCATGTGAACTTACTTTGCCTCCACAGCTAGAAAGTCTGGTCTGTACTGAATGTCATGGAGGACATCAGCTCTCTGAAGACTGACAACGGCATCATAGAATCCTTCTGCTGAAGGGCCTTCCTGTTGGTATCAGATAAACCGATTACATATTAATGCATATTTATACACAGACACACACACACACAAACCACACACACGCACAAATCACACACACACACACACACACACACACACACACACACACACACTGCTAATGTTTTAACCAGTCAGGATATACAACTATGCATTCAAATACCCACGCCCTTACATATGATTAAATGTGAAATTTTAATATTCACACACCCATCAAAAGTAAAAACTTACCTATGCTACATGTAAATCATTCACATGACACTAAAATTTATGCTGATTGTCCTAATGTCAGTCACATCTTTCATTTCTAGAAAATAAAGCACATATCAAATTACCAAAATTTTGCTGTTCTTGATTCTGCACACTGCATAGATTTTTAAATGCAGAATTCATGCTTTGTAACATTTGTTTTTGATGATCAATGCTTATCATTATTATTATTATCATCATCATCATTAGTATTATTACTATTTTGACATCAATTAGTGTGCATTCAGTAAAAAGTCTTAAAACTGTATTTTGGTACAGTTGTACTGGTTTGTTTTGATTTGAATATAAAGGACTAACATGTATTAATTAAGCAACAAGCAAAAAACAATATCTTTGTCAGTTGTCAGACTGGGACCTGTCAGACTAACACACTCTCACAAACTCAATGACCATGGTGGGGATGGGGAAGAGGGTGGGGAAGTGTAAATGAGAACAAATGACAGAGACACACTACCTCACTCCTTCAGTTTTTCACACACACGCACACATACATACACGCACACACACACACACACACACACACACACACACACACACACACACACGTCATGTCATGGAGATAATAAAGTGTTCTTGACTTGAAATGAAATGGGATGCCAGAGGGGGTGGTGGTACAGAATGGTAGGGGTAGCTTAGAATTGTAAGCGGTTTGTGAAACTGGGTATCAAGGGCCACCCTTCTCTCTCTCTCTCTCTCTTTCTCTCTCTCCCTGATAAATTTGTCAGTTTGCATCAGCAACATCCCCTTGTTTACTGAAGTTCTTTCTGATGTCAGCACGATATTTGTTTGCTCATGACATGTTTGTCATTCACTATGTGATGCGTGACACCACAAAATTTATTTACTGTCATAACAAAAATGCTTTAAATACTTACTTGGCAAAGTTTTTTTTCTGGATACCATGTTCCTGTGGCAGTGTTGTGCTTCCACTTGGTTTTCTTGCATAAAATGCAGATGGGTGGCAAAACATTGGAACTTGTTCCTCTTCCATTTTTCTGTCGTTGTGGGTTCACTTTCTTTCTTGGTGAAACTGTACCAGTAGCTTTGCCCTTCTGAAAACGCACCTGCGCTTGTTCTATTCTGCGTTTGCCGCATATAACACTGCCGTGCATTTTCTGGCTTCGAGTCGAAATCAGAAGATTCTGAGCGATCACCTGTTCTTCTCCATCTAAGACCGTCCACTGGTGACAGGATCGTATAGTTGTAATCCATCGAATGTCAGAAAATTGTTCTAAATAGGTAAAAATTACACATTCGCAACAATGAACAAGACAGTCGTCTGCTTGTTAAAGGAAATAACTCGCGATGAAAACAGCCGGTGAAAAGACGTTTTCGGCTTCATTAATTCGCCAAATTTTTTGCGTTCTACTGATTAATTTAGATAGGTTCGGTGGTTCTAGACTATAAAATTTTAATCTTATGTTATCCAAGTACCCTTTGCAAAAAAAAAAATTTCGATGCGGTTTTCTAGCCGACGAACTTGAACGATAGTTCGATGTGGCCCTTGGACTAACCAGTCCGTGCCTTCCTTCGAGCACTGAGAAGTGTGTTTCTGGTTGAAACCAGGAGCGGTCACTGTTGAAACGCAATGGTGGAGAAGTTATTCAGTTGTTTCACAGTTCAATTCATGTTTGTTTTACGAAGAAAGGAGCGTTCAGTGACATGAATGCGGGAAAAGACCATGCCTGTGGAAATGACGAAACGAAGGGTTTTGATTTGGGAGACATGGAATCAGTTTAAGGTTAAAGGTCAAGGTGTTGAAGTCTCCTAGCTTAATGGCCGAAGGGACGGTAAACTGTAGGGAGATTCACTGTGTCCAGGGTAGGCCCCTACTGCAGCATGGAAGACGTGCGTCGTACATCCAGATTCTTTAAGAGACAAATTACCACCAAATAGACCATTTTCAGCTCGCAAGCAGAGACAACAGCCGAGGTTTGCATCTCCAGTCTTTCTCTCAGTCTCTTCCTTTCTCTCTCTCTGTCTCTCTCTTCTCTCTCTCTCTCTCTCTCTCACGCGCAGTAGCGCGCATGCGCGTTCAGAATTTCTCTGTCTGTCTGTCTGTCTGTCTGTCTCTCTCTCTCTCTCTCTCTCTCTCTCTCTCTCTTCCTCCTACTCTTCCCCATTCTCCGGCCGACCTACACTACTCGGAAGTCTTTCCTCTCCTCCCTACCACCACTCTAAACCCCACCCACCCACTCCGACGACCGGACAGTAAGCCCACTACCACGCGGGGAACTAATTCGTATGGTAGTAGAGAGACCTACACTTCGCCTCCACACCCAACACCCATGATGCCACCGCCAATGTATCCTTCTATGTTCTTCCCTTCTTGTCCTCGTAGCTTCCCACCTGCTTTTTGGCAGTGGCCACACTTCATGCCAGTGCCACCAAACTATGGCCAGTTCTAGACTTGAATCAGTGTGTGGTGTGTGTGTGTGTGTGGTGTGTGTGTGTGGGGTGTGTGTATGCGTGTGCGTGTGCGTGTGTGCTATATGTATATATACACTAGTGTGGAAAGTGCAGAGTTTGAACTATATGCATCTGCCAATGTGGACTGTGTAATTCCGAATCTGCCGACCATCTGATAAGCTGAGAAGAAAAAGTGGTTGCGAACTACATTATTAGCATTTCTGAAGAAAGCAAGACTTTTATATCATAGTTTTATTGTACCTGAATGGTGTGTGAGCACGCTCAGAAACCTCCTGTGGTGTAGATAAAGCTTCGGTGACACTTGCCACAAGCGTGTTACGTAACTTTGTGAATTTAACTTTTGTGCTTTTTCATATTCATTATCCTTTTTCATTGAGCATTGTTGGATTTGGTGTGTAAGTGTGTTGTATCACACTTATTTGTAGTTTTGACTTGCTTGTTTCTCATTTTCATTATCCTTTTGAATTGAAGATAGTTGTTGTGTGTGTATACCATACGGACACATTGAGTTTGTATTCAAGTGTATCCTTGCTATATTTGTTTTAGTTGCACAAATGGTGCAATCATCTTCAAAGTGGCCACAGGAAGACGGACTACGTATTGGACATCTTAATGTAAACCATATACAAAACAAGTTACAGGAGGTACCCACTATACTGTATAATCAAGACAAACCCTTTCATATATTTGGCTTCACTGAATCAAGACTTTCAGATATTGTCCCTGATGCCACTGTCTTAATCTCTGGCTACAATATTGTACGCAGAGATCCCACCGAAACCAAATCTACAGGCATATTACTTTACGTTCATGAAACATTAAATGCCCAACGTTTGTATGATCTTGAAAGTTTTGGAATTGAAGCAGTTTGGTTAGTAATCAAGTTGAAGAGAACAAAACCCATCAAAATAGGATTTGTATATCGAAACCCAGCGGAAAATGCTGGTTGGATGGACAAGTTTACGGCCATGATGGATGCAGCATCGCTTGATGCCACAGAATTAATGCTTTTAGGTGATTTCAACATTGATCTATTGAAGGGCCAAACATCATGGTCAGATAGGACCACCTCATACAACTTATCCCAAATTATAGACATGCCAACCAGAGTAACACTCACTAGCAAAACATTAATTGACCACATCTATCTTTCTGAACCACAAAACGTCATTGAGAAATGTGTGCCTTTGAATGGATGCAGCGACCACTTTCCAGTATGCATTACGTGGAAAAGAAGTGGAATCAAAATTCCTAAAACTGGCCACAAACACATCACTTACAGATCTTTCGGACACTTCCACGAAGATACCTTTCTCACTGACCTCATGAATTCCCCCTTTATAAATGTTTATAATTATACTGATCCAGAGAAAGCGCTTGAGTATTGGCTACACACGTTTAATTCTGTTTATGACAAGCATGCGCCATTCAAAACGCGTCGAGTTAAACATAGTGCACAACCAAAGTGGATGACTGATGAAATACAAGCTGCTTGTTTCTTACGCGACGATCTGCTTGAAGCAGAAGGGAAGTCGGATGGATTTAAAAGGCAACGTAATAAAGTCAATTCACTCAAACGGACAGCAAAAATGAATTATTTTCGTGAACTTGTAGCCAACAAACAAAATTCGAAGTCCCTATGGCAAGCAATAAATGAACTTACGAATAAAACTTCACAGTCAAAGACAAGTCCCATTACCAGCATAACAACAAATGAACTCAACCAACACTTTACAACAGTTGCAGAACACATTGTCAAAGAAAAGAATACTGACTCAAATGAATTACAAAAATTAAAAAAATTTTGCAATGCTATGAACATTCGTCCAGCAACACCAGTTCCGCCTATGACAGATAGTGATGTTTGCCAAGCTTTATGCCAATTGAAGCAGACAGGAAGCCGCGGACTTGACGGGATTGATGGAAAAATACTGAAACTATCAGCACCTGTTATATGCGAAACTCTTACCTACATTTACAATTTATGCATTGATAAATGTCACTTTCCCGCTCAGTTCAAAGTTGCAAAAGTAATACCCATTTTCAAATCTGGAGACAAATCTGAACCATCCAACTACAGACCTATATCCATTTTGCCAGTTCTGTCCAAGCCCTTGGAAAAACACATAAATAAACATCTTTGCCACCATTTTGACTCCTCCAACCTACTAAATAAAAATCAATCAGGATTCAGGAAAAATCATTCTTGTCATACAGCGCTTACAAACCTAGTAGATCAATGGCTAGCCAGTGTTAATGAGAATAAATATTGTGGCGCACTGTTTGTTGATTTTGCAAAGGCTTTTGATGTAATTGACCACAAACTGTTATGCAGGAAGCTTTTATTATATGGTATAAAAGGAAATACCTTCCAACTGATAACATCATTCCTAGAAGATCGTCAACAAATCGTTTGTGTCAACAACAATTTATCAGAGAAGCTACCTATCCAACATGGCGTACCCCAGGGTTCTGTTTTAGGTCCGTTGCTATTCTCAGTTTATATAAATGATCTCCCTCTTTATATTGAGGATTCATGTGGACTCTTTTGTGATGATACCACTGTCCATACAAGTAGCTCCAGCTTGGAAGCTGTTTTCACTTCATTACAGAAGAATGCTGACATCTTAAGTAATTGGTGCAATGTAAATCACATGTCACTGAATCCTAACAAAACAAAACTAATGCTGATAACAACAAGGCAGAGAAGACAAAACATAACCACACAGCCCCCATCTGTTTTTATCAATAATCAGGAAATTGAAGTGGTGGATAGCCATCGAGTTCTAGGCGTATATGTTGATAATAATCTTTCTTGGTCTTATCACCTTCGCAGTTTATGTAAATCAATATCCAGACAAACATATCAGCTGTGCAAGATTAAGCATTTCTTAAACCTTCATGCCAGGAAATTGTTCCTACACGCACATGTTCTCTCTTCAATCAATTATTGTTCAACACTATTTGATTCTGCTAGTGCTAATGCCATGAAACCTCTTAAGAGTGTCTACAAAAGAGCACTTAAAGCAGTCCTATTAAAATCATCTAGTCTTAGTGAAGGGGATTATACTAAAGCGGGGGCTCTTCCGTTACAAGAAATGTTTGCTGTCAACAAATGTCTGCTAATGCAAAAAATTGCATCGGGTTTAGCACCACAAACTCTTCAGTCCAAATTTAGCATAAACCCTAGGGATTCAACCAAATTCCAGGTTCCCACACCTAGTATAGATCTATTTAAATCAAGCTTATCTTACTCAGGTAGCGTGGTTTGGAATTCACTTCCACTACATTTCCG
>CM065724.1:73270980-73333480 GCA_033310375.1 Conus canariensis
TCATTCTTCCCCTTCTCTTCCTCCACATTCTTCTTCTCCTTTTTTCTCCGCCCCCCCCCTCCCTTGTCTTCTCTAGTACTCCTTTTTCTCCTACTCTTTCGCCTCTTTCCACCCTTCTTCCTCTTCCTTCTCTTCCATTTCGTCCTCCTTCTCCTCCTCCTTCTCCGTCTTCTTTTCTTTTTTTCTTTCTCCTCCTCCTTCTGCTTCTTCTCATACCCGTTTTTTCCCCATTCTTGTCGTCCTCCTCCTTTTCCTCATCCCCTTATCTGTCTCACCTTTCTCCATTTCTCCTCTCTTTCCTCCTTGTCTTCCACCTTCTCCTGCTGTTCCGCTTCCTGTTCTTCCTTCTCCTCTGTCCAATCTAAAATAATCCGAGTATGATTAAAAAAAATCTTTTAAATATCTATTTTGAGGTCTCTTCCCAGTCTATCGCAAATCGTTGTTTGTACTCCCATAGAACAAATGACTTGACGTAAGATCTCATCGCCTCTTCCAAGAGAGCATGCATTGTAGCAGACATTTGAAGCTTTATTAACCTTTGATGTAACTCGTACTTTTGATATAACTCGTAGTGCTTTTGTCGTTGGGTTACATTTTCCATTCTCTGTCGCATGTCATTTTGCTGTGTTGTGTCCTCCTTATGTAGCCTTCTTTTATGTCAATAAAACATATGACATGCAACAGACTGGGCTCCGTCTGTATGTTCCTGGCCTGAGCAGGATCCACCATCTTCACCTTCTCCACACCATACTCCATCCTACTTTTCCCTACAGTTACCGCCCTTTAAATTCGGTTCGTTAACAGCTGGCGTTGAAGGGAGGTAACAGTTCCACGCCGGCTGTTCCGACCTCTCCCAATCTCTTTCTCACTCTCACCACCCACCCACTTTGGTCCATCACAGACCATCTCAGAGCGAATGACACGAGAGACGACTACATGTACGCAAGCAGGCAGCTCTTCAGCCGGCTCTATCCAGGCAGGCAGCCCGTTGTATGAAGGAGAGCGTGAATGGTAAAGCGGTTACAGCTTGGTCTCCAACAGGGGATAGACACTATATAAGTATTCTTAAAAGGTATTTAATAATAATAATAATAACATAATATTGATAATAATAATAATGATGATGATGATGTTGATGACCAAAGCACACACCAATGATCTGCTGGACTTTGACAGGTATCTGCACTCTTCACTCTAGCCTTCGTTGTGAAATATTTCACAGTGTACCGTCCGCTGAACTCTTGTTTGTCTAGTTTTGGAAGCGTCGCTACAGAACCAGACGCTTGTCCACGGGAAGCAAATCTGTTAGGTGAGAAGTACACACAGAATGACAAACAAATGCATTGCCTTCTCCACAGCCCGGCTGTTCTAGGCATCACATTCAATTCCGGTTTCCGTTCGCATAGATCGCATTTAGACTAAGGGAGACAAATACACAAGAAAACCTCCTCTCCTTCCCCTCCCCGCTTCCCTCCATCCCACCCCCACCCCCGTCCTGTCCTCTTATTTTGGACATTAGGTATTTCATGCTCCCGACTACTACTAGTCGCAGTCTTAGTAACAATAGCTGCAGTAGCAGCATAAATAGTGGTAATAGCAGCAGCAGTAGTAACATCAGTGGTGGTAGTGGTTGACGCAGTAGTAGTAGCAGCAGCAACAGCAGAAGCAACAGCAGCAGCAGCAACAACAGTCGTAGTAATAGCAGCAGGGGTGTGGTAATAACAGCAGCAGCAGTTCAGTGGCAGCAGCAGCAGCAATAGTAGTAGTAGTAGTAGTAGCAAGAGTAGTAGCAGTAGTAGTAGTAGTCGTAGCAGCTGCAGTAGCAGCAGCAGCAGCACCACCACCACCACCACCATCACCACCACCACCACCACCACCACCAGGAGTAGTAATAGTAGTCGTAGTAGTAGTATGAGGAGGAGGAGGAGAAGCAGCAGCAGCAGAAGTACCGGCAGCAGCAGTGCTGGTATTAGTGGCAGTGGTAGCAGCATCAGCAACAGGAACAGCCTCAGTAACAGCAACAACAGCAGCAATTGCTGCAATAGTGGTGGTAGCAGTGTTAACATTAGTAGCAGTGGTAGTGGCAGTAGAAGCAGTAGCAATGGCAGCAACAGCAGCATTAGCAGCAGTGGCGATAGTAGTAATTTGGTCGCAATGTGTATGTGTGCGTGCGCGCGTGTGTATGTGTGTGTGTGTGTGTGTGTGTGTGTGTGTGTGTTACGGGGGGGGGGGGGGGGGGGGGGGGACAGACAGACAGGCGTTAACACATGAGGAAACCATTTTGCTGGTCCACTCCTCTCCTTTATCCTCCTTTTCCTTCTTTACTTTCCTCTTCTTCTCTTCCCCCTCTTCTTCTTCTTCTTCTTTTCCTTCCTCTTCTTCTTCTTCTTCTCCGCACGCGTGTGCGCGCGCGCGCGCGCGCACACACACACACACACACACACACACACACACACACACACACACACACACACATTTGAAAAGGAGGTATATAAGTATTCGTTCATGTTGCTGTTCCTCATCACAGCTGAATCAGAACAAGACTCTTGTGACCAGAGAACATGTTCCTGTCCTTGTGCCCTGCCTCTGAATTACAGTAACTCAGTTGTCTCGTGGGGGGTGAGGGTGGGGGAGGGGGGAGGAGTTTGCTGGTGTTTTACCGACCCTCTCCACCCCCTGCCCGCGTCACAGTCCTACACACAAAAACAGAAGTACAAGAAAACGGCTGCCACTCAAAATTCCCTGCAGCCACTCAAGCTACTGATCAAGAGTGGTTTAAGTGTCACTTCCAAGGGAAATAACTGTTGTTCTTCCCTTTTCCTTGCATAGTTATCTTTCTTTCTTGTGTCGACCAGAAATTATCCATTGTCTCTTGCTTGCATGTGTATGTGTGTGTGTGTGTGTGTGTGTGGTGAGAGAGAGAGAGAGAGAGAGAGAGAGAGAGAGAGAGAGAGAGAGACCCGGAAAGTTGAGGTGTTTATTTTATTTCATTTATTTTGAGTGCTAGTCATTGAAAGGAAATTTTGTTTTTCTCGGGACTGTTACAAATACTCAAGAGTAGCTCAGGATTAATTCTTCTTAGGCTTGTGCACTTAAAAGTACTTGTAGATCCGAGTGACAGAATTAAAGACAAGTTCAGACATTCAGTACTGAATGAACAACAAAGAAGTGACACAAGTTAAATGTACTTTCACCCATCAGCTTTACTTGTTTATACAAGGGTAAAACATACAAATAAATTTCAGCCAAATTTTTAGTCGGGCTGACATTTTCTCTCATTATCTCATCATGAAGAGAGAGGAAGTACTGGATACGTTGAGTTGGAGTCCACTTGGAATATCAGAACTTAACTGATGTTGGAGAGGATTGTGGATCTCTCTCCAGTTGTCAGTGACTGGTCCATCTTCTCTATAGGCGGACTGATCTGGATGGGCTGCTGAGCTGATGGCAGGCAGATGCAGGGACAGGAGTAGAAACCCAGGATCGGCTCCTAAAACAGAACCAGGTTTGTAGTTAAGTAGCTGAGGATCCGGCTTGTCGAGTTCTCACTTGCCCTCTGGCTTTCAGTAAATGTGGGAGATCTCAGCCAACTAAGGATTAGACTAGCACAAATCTATCTGCCATAATTATCAGTCTCCACTTTAGTTCTTCATTCAGATTTTGAGTGGATTTTAACAAGTGGTAGGAGACGGCGATAAAAATGCTAAGCAATTGAAGGTAAACAGCCCTCTTATATAATAAGTTGAAGTAACTTGGAATGTTTGTTTTTGTTGTTATTGTCCGTCGAGAGGACGAAGATCATCTAGTCATCCTGGGATCGGGGGTGAGCGCGTAGATGGTTGGTCAGGCCGATCCGCACCCGGAAAGATCTATCACAGTACAGTCAGGGGATGGTGGCAGCAGCTGGAGATCTGTTGACACTGGTCTTCCTGATCAGCCTGCGCTGCTCAGCTGCAGCAATTCTGTTGCGTTCACAGGTCTCTGCACCTTTGCGGACAGTTGATCGCCACCCATCTCTGTCCTGGGCAGTCTGCTCCCATGTTGTGTGGCTGATGTTGAAAGCCTTCAGGGAGGATTTGAGGCTGTCTTTGAAACGCTTCCTCTGGCCTCCATGATAGTGTTTGCCCTGTTGCAGTTCGCCAAACAATAGTTTCTTTGGCAGCCGATGGTCTGGCATGCAAACTACGTGACCAGTCTGCCCAGCGAAGCTGTGACTGTATCAGGATGGTGAAGATGCTAGGCAGGCCAGCACAAGTGAGGACTTCAGTGTCCGGAATCTTGTCCTGCCACGTAATGCCCGTGAGTCTTCTGAGGCAAGTGGTGTGGAAATGGTTTAGTTTCTTGGCATGATGCTGGTAAACTGTCCATGTTTCACAGCCATAGAGCAGTGTGGTGAAAACTATGGCCCGATACACCTTGATCTTGGTCTCTAAGGTGATGCCTCTCCTGTTCCAAACGTTCTTGTGGAGTCTGCCAAAAGCGGCACTAGCTTTGGCGAGCCGGGCATTCACCTCATCGTCGATGACAACGTTTCTGGACAGAGTGCTGCCTAGGTAGGTGAACTTATCCACCGTGTTCAGTTGCTGTCCAGTGATGGTGATGACTGGTTCAACGTATAGCTTTCCCGGGGCTGGCTGGTGCATCACTTCAGTCTTTTTCGTATTGACTGTCAAGCTGAAGTTGTTGCAAGCAGCAGAGAACTTGTCAACACTGTGTTGCATTGTGGCTTCTGAGACAGCATTGAGGGCACAGTCGTCCATGAACAGGAATCATTGACAGTGTCCATCGAGACCTTGGTTTTCGCTTGAAGTCTCCTGAGATTGAAGACTGATCCATCTGTGCGGTACTTGATGACGATGCCTATCTCTGCATCACTGAATGCGTCAGTCAGCATAGCCGAGAACATGAGGCTGAACAGAGTGGGAGCAAGAATACAACCCTGCTTCACTCCGTTTGAGACTGAGAACGGTTCAGATGTCTCGCTCACCGTTGTCTTGGACTCTGGCCAGCATGCCATTGTGAACCTGGCGTACGATGGCAATGAACTTTCTGGGGCATCCGTACTTCGCCGTAATTCTCCAAAGCCCCTACCTACTGACAGTGTCAAAGGCTTTGGTCAGATCAACATAGGTAGAGTACAGGTTGACATTCTGTTCCTGACACTTTTCTTGAAGCTGTCTGGCAGCAAACACCATGTCGATGGTCCCGTGTTCTTTCCGGAAGCACACTGACTCTCTGGTAGACCTTGCTTAAGATGTGTAATGAGCCGGTTGAGTAGAACTCTAGCCAGGATCTTGCCTGCAATGGATAGCAGGGAGATTCCACGATAGTTATCGCAGACCTGACGGTTTCCTTTGTGTTTGTAGAGATGAACGATGGAGGCATCTTTAAGGTCTTGAGGAACTGTCTCATGCTACCATATGATCTGAAGGAGTTGATGAAGTTTGTTCACTAGAGCCGCACCACCCTCTTTGTAGACCTCAGCTGGTATTGCATCTAAGCCAGGCGCTTTGCCACTGGACAACAGATGAATTGCTTTCTGAGTCTCCTCTCAAAGTTGGTACGGCATCCAGCGTCTCATCAATCGGAATTTGGGGTAGTCGATCGATGGCTTCATTGTTGACGGTGGATGGGCGGTTCAATACGCTATCAAAGTGTTCAGCCCATCTTTCTAGTATTTTCTCTTTATCTGTGATCAGCGTTGATCCATTTGCACTGAGAAGTGGAGATGAGCCCGAGGTGGTGGGGCTGTAGACTTCTCTCAAGCCATTATAGAAGTTTTTCACGTTGTTCCTGTCTGCAAAGCCCTGAATCTCATCAGCTTTGTTGCTCAGCCAGGAGTCCTGCATCTGGTGCAGATTTTGCTGGATGTTTCTGTGTATGTTTCTCAGTGCGTCGTTCTTTACTGTTGACTGTGGGTCGTCGATGTGCACTTTGAGAGCACGATGTTTTTTCTCTAGAAGCTGCTGGATTTCAGTGCAGTTCTCATCGAACTAGTCCTTGTGCATCCTGGTTGTGAGTCCCAAACACTCCATAGCTGTGCTGTACACCGTCTCACGAAGTGCGGCCTATGCTGCTTCCACATTGTGGTCATTCAGTATGGCGGACTCCAAGCGGGTTTCCAGGGTGTCAACAAAGGATTGTTTGGTAACGACAACCTTGAGCTTGCTGACATTCAGACGTTTTGGTGATTTTACGCCTTGAGGACGTCTCTTGGGCTGGACATGAAGCCTGAGCTTGGAGATGATAAGGCGGTGATCTGTCCAGCACTCTGCGCCGCACGTCCCACCTATCCCTCTTCCTCACGATGACATAGTCAATAAGATGCCAATGTTTGGATTGCGGGTGCATCCATGATGTCCTATTGCGGGTAGGGAGGCGGAAGATGGTGTTCGTGATCAGGAGATCATGCTCGACACATGTCTGAAGGAGAAGCAGACTGTTGCTATTGCAGTTGCCAACCCCATGCTTTCCAATCATGCCTTCCCAAGTGGTGCTATCGCTGCCAACACTCGCATTAAAGTCACCAAGAATGATGAGCTTATCAGCATTGGGAACAGTGGTGATGACGGCATTCAAGTCTTCATAAAGCTTGTCTTTGACCTCATTTGGGTTGGTCGTGGTGGGTGCATACATGCTGACAATGGTGGCAAGCTTTTGACCTCATGAGAGAGGGAGAGAGAGATAATGTTGCTTATAGCCCAGCCGACCGCAAAGGGCCACATCAGGGCTGTCACCACGTTAAAATCAACTCACAAGTCATTAAAAAAAAAAAACACACACACACCTTTCACACATCTCTTTAAATGACATCTTCTAGAAACGCACCAGAAACTTCGTTAAAAATCTTTCATCCATAAAATCTTAAATCAGATGAAAAATGTTAATCTCTCTCAAAAACTCAAAGATCACGTCAGGCGGAACATCCCTGAACAGGATTTCCATGGACTCCACTGTAAAATGTTTGTGTCTCACATCGTGCAAGTCCCAACACTCTAAAAGAATATGTTTCATTGTGAGTGGCACATGACATGGAATGCACAACGGAGCTTCTTCATTCTTTAAAAGGTACGAATGGGTAAAATACGAATGGCCGGTGTGCAGCCGGCACAGAACTGTTTCTTCTTTATGACCACCAGACGTAGATGGAGGAACTCCTTAAGGTTTGGACGGATCTGAAAGAGTTTGTTATCCGTCTGTGTGTTCCAATCCTCCTGACAGAGGTCTCTCACATAATCGTTAATTTTGGGTTCCAGATCTGAGCAAGGGATATAAATGTTGGACAATTTCTCTCTTGTGGCATTCTTGGCTAAACGATCAACCATTTCGTTCCCTCTGATGCCAACATGACCAGGAACCCAAGCCAGAATAATGTTGTAACCATCCGCTTTCAACTTGCTAAAAAGTTCAAAGAAATGTAAAAGTTCTGGATGCTGAAGGTTGCGGCCAGCTATGGCCTCCAAAGCTGACAGCGAATCCGACAGAACCAGAAAGTCCCTCTTCTTAGATTGTGAAATTATCTTCAATGCCAGAACCAGAGCAGTAAGTTCAGCAGAATAGACAGAAGCATCTGGAGGTATATGTTTTAACAGTATCTGAGAAGGAGCACCAGGGCAATAGTCTGCACAGGCCACTCCATCTTCAGACTTGGAACCGTCAGTGAAAATTTTCTGATAAGATGGGAATTTTGAACAGAGGTCAGCATACAAGGCCTTGTATGCCAGAGAGTTGGTAGACTCTTTACGAGAAGCTGCAAGATCAAAACGAATCACTGGTGTGAAAAAGGTCCACGGAGGCTGATCTGGAAATTTGGAAAAATCCGACACAACTCCTAGGTCTAGACCTGCATTCCGCACGAGAGGCTGCATACGAACGCCAAACGGCGGAATACAGTTAGGGTTGGTTTCGAATTTGCTTTGAAACTGGGGGTCAAAGACACAGTCATAGGCAGGATTCTGCGGTTCTGAGAACAGTCTGATATAGTAATTTAGAGACATTTTCAGCCTGCGGTTGGACAGTGAGGGTTCACCTGCCTCTGTGTACAGGCTGTACACAGGGGTGGTGCGGAATGCTCCAAGACAGAGACGAAGCCCTTGATGGTGGATAGGGTCCAAGAGTTTTAGGTAAGACGGTCTTGCAGAGCCGTATACAGCACAACCATAGTCCAGTTTGGAGCGGACCAAGGCTCTGTAGAGATGCAGCAAAGTTTTCTTATCAGCGCCCCAGTCAGTGTGTGCTACGACCCGCAGAATATTCAGAGCTTTCTGGCAAGAGGTTTTGAGGTTTTTGATGTGGCTGAGAAAGTTGAGGTTTTGATCAAAAATAACTCCAAGGAATTTGGCTTCTTTTACAGCTGGAATGGTGGACTTGTCCAGACAAATTTCAGGATCAGCAAAAAATTGACGAAAATTGTGAAAATGGATTGACTGAGTTTTGGTACTGAGAAGGTAAACCCGTTTTCCTCGGCCCACTGTTGAATCTTGTTGATACAAAGTTGGAGTCGACGCTGTACGCTGGCGTAAGAAGCTCCAACTGCGTACAGCGCAAAATCGTCAACAAACAGTGAGGACTCAGAGCCCTGGCTTACCGATTTCACAATGTCGTTGATTTTAATGCTGAATAGAGCAGGAGAAAGGATGCTCCCTTGAGGGACACCCAACTCCTGCCCATGGATGTCAGAGAGTGTGGTGCCAACACGCACCTGGAACTGTCGATCAGCCAAAAAGTTCTGTATAAACAGAGGCAGGTGACCACGGAAACCAAGTCTGTGGAGGTCCAGAAGAATTGCTGATTTCCATGTGGTGTCATACGCTTTTTCGAGGTCGAAAAAGATAGCGACCACATGCTGTTTATTGACAAATGCATTGCGGATGGTGGTTTCCAGATGGATTAGATGGTCAACTGTCGAGTGGTACTTCCGGAACCCGCACTGTTCACTGGTCAAAAGGCCATCGGTTTCCAGCTTCCACATCAGACGGGAGTTGACCATCTTTTCCATCAACTTACAGAGGCAGCTAGTCAGAGCTATTGGACGATAGTTGGAAGGGTTGGTAAGGTCCTTTCCAGGCTTTGGAATTGGAATGATCAGGGCTTTCCGCCAGGAGGGCGGAAAGTACCCTGTGGTCCAGATATGGTTGTATACTTTAAGATCAGTCTGGAGACAGCTTTCTGGAAAATGTTTCAAAACCTGATAATGAATATCATCCAGACCAGGGGCAGAATCAGTGCAGGTTTGTAAAGCTGTTTTCAGTTCATTGATTGAAAAAGGGAGATTGCAGGCTTCAGAGTTGTCTGATGTGAAATTGTATAATGATTTCTCTCTGAGTTGTTTGTTTCTTAAAAAGGCTGCAGATTTATTTGAAGATGAGGAGTTCTGTTGGATGGTGGAGGCCAACAGATTGGCAACAGCTTGTTTGTAAGTGATTAGAGCATCGACAAGTTTCAAGTGATGAATGGAGGGGTTGGTGTTTTTCCCTTTGATTTTTCTGATGATGTTCCAGACTTTTTTCTTTGAAGTTTTAGATGTCAGCCCGGAGCAGAAGTTTCTCCAAGACTGATGTTTACTGATTTTGAAAGTGTGTCTCGATTTGGCACGGAGTTTCTGATGGGCTCGAGCGTTAGGACCTGAAGGTCGTTGGTATACCCGACGCTGAGCCCGTTTGCGTACCTTTGAGATGTGTTGGCAGTCTGAATTAAACCAGGGTGTTTTTGGCATTTGGACTTTGTCGGAAGACAGTGGAATACAGGTTTTAGCACAGTTTATCGCAGTATTGGTCAGAGATTCTGCTGGGTCTGGACTCTGAAGAACATCAGTGTCCTGGAATTCTTTTGAAATATTGGTTACAAAAAGATTCCAGTTTGCCTTCTTATAATTAAGATGTTGTGAGACGGAGACGTTTTCAGTTAATAAGGGTTTTAAAAGAACAGGGAAATGGTCACTTCCGTGCAGATCGTCATGAACAGACCACTCATAGTCCAGGACCAGCGAGGGGTCACAAATCGACAAATCTAAACACGAAAGTGAACCTGTGGAAGAGTGGAGGTAAGTTGGAGCTCCATCGTTCAGACAACACAAATCAAAGTCTGAAAGGACATCCTCAAGAAGCAGACCTCTGGATGACGAACTGACACTACCCCAAAGAGGATTGTGACCATTAAAGTCACCCAACAGCAAAAAAGGTCGAGGAAGTTCTCCAATCAAACTGAGAAGGTCCTGACGACAAACCGGGACAGAAGGTGGCAGATACAGTGAGCAGATTGTAACAGTCTTGTGGAGAGTGACTCTCGCAGCTACAGCCTGAAGGGAGGTAGTCAGAGCGACAGGATTAAACAGCAAAGTTTTATGTAAAAGAAGGGCAACACCGCCTGACAGTCCCAATGTGGATGGTTGTGCAGGTTTGGAAAGAATATTAAAGCCAGAAAGAGTGAAGGTCTTCTGGCTTTGAATTTTAGTTTCCTGAACAGCCACGACGGAAGGTTTTATAGTTTGACACAGAAGTTGCAGCTCCTCAAAATTTGAATTTAGGCCACGGATATTCCAATGGATTAGTTTACTACTGTCCATGGTGCAGAGGATGAATAGGAGAGAAATCAGGTCATCTCCTCGTCATCGTCTGCGTTCAGTGGAGCAAATTTATTGGAAAGTCTCACTGGACTGTTTGGGTCTTCAGACCTGCTGGCAGACTTGCCTACAGGTGAAGAAGGACGTCTCAGATGGTGGAGGTTTCTTCCTCATCTCCACCATCTCCACACTTGGTTGAAGTCCCTTGCCTGCACGAGCACTGCTCAAGGAAGTTCGAGGCGGGAGGTCTGGCTTTTTGATCTGCCCAGCAGCAGATGGAGTAGACTGCTGAGCAGTCTGAGGGGTGGCGGATTTTTTGCCTCCACCAGGGGCATCCAGTTTGGGTTGGGAGGTGGTGGACTTGTTTCCACCAGAGTTTACCAGTCTTCCTTGCAGCGTTTTAGAGAAAATAAATTCATCAGTCTGGCAGCAGACTGGCCGGGTCGAAACTTTCTTTACTGCCGAAGCATATGAAGATGCTGTTGGCGTCTGACTGCCAACAACCTGCTTACGTGCCTCAAAAAACGAGATCTTCTTTTCTGTTCTAACTTTCTGGATGTTGGACTCCTGGATCCAGACAGGGCAGTTGCGTGAAGAGGAGGGGTGGTCGCCACCGCAGTTCGCACAATGCGCCAGGTCTTTACACGGCCCATCATGGGTTGCCTTGCAACAAACACCACACACCTCCTGCCCAGAACAGCGGTTTCTGACGTGTCCAAACTTCTGGCATTTGAAACACCTCAATGGGGATGGGACATATAGTTGGACACGAACATTTAAGTACCCTACTTTAATGATCGGAGGTAGCAAAGGGTTGCAGAATGTCAGAAAGAGGGTGTTGGTGGGCACTCTTTCTGCACCTTTTTTAACTGTCACCCTATGCACCTCTGTCACACCCTGGGATGCAAGTTCTGCCTTGATCTCTGCCTCTGAGACACCTTTAAGATCTGGGCATCGAATCACTCCCTTAGTGGAATTCAGCTGTTTATGGGGAGTCACCCGGATCTCTCTGTCTACCAGCTTTGTAGCTTTCAGCAGCTGCTCTGATTGTTTCTTAGTCTTGCATTGAATAAGAAACGTGCCATTTCGGAGTCGTTTAATGGACTGTGGGTCTCCTGCAATACCTTGGAAGCCCTTCTGTATTGCAAACGGGCTTAGTGCAGAAATTGGTTTGTCCTGCTCCTTGCTTTCCATTACTAGCCAAGAGGACCAGAATCCTGACATCTTCCTCGTTTCTACATCGGAATCTGAGTCTGCATCAGACTCCTGCAACATTCTTCGTGAAATTAGATTCACTTTTCTTTTTTTGGGGGGATGGTTGTTTGGTGAAGAAGCCATATTTAGAAGAGTAAAATTTCATCTCTCCCTTACCCACCCACCATGGAGTCCAACTAAGGGGCCAGGGCCAAGAAATCATTGTCTTGACCCCTTCCAGGTTTCAGGAGAGATATACAACAGACAGAAACCTACCAACCCTATCCCCCCTGATCATGCCCAACTCCCGGGAACAGAGAGCTGAGCACTGCAGGGGTTACCTTGGCCAGCCGGAGAACTGCCTGTTTTGACCCAGCCCCATGAAGGGGAAGCCGATTGATACACCCGGGCCAGAGTGTACCCCCTGTCTAGGAGAGGTCCGAGCCAAAGTGATGTGTTGAGGGCGCTGGCCCTCTCAATCACCAGGACCTCATTCCCCTCCATCACAGGTCGCACCACACGGCAAACGCGGCGGATCTTAAGAAGATCACAGAGAGAAAAAGAGTGTGGAAAAGAAGACTTGAAGGGGAGATGAAGATAGAAAAGAGCCAAATAAGAAAGGCAGAAAACAAGAAAAGGAGAAAGGCGGGTTACTATTAGTCAGGATCCTCACCCTTAGCCTATCTGACATGCGAACCCTACCAGGGGAATCAACTCCTTACCACATTGTGCTTAGGCCAGATAGCATCCTGACTTTTCAGGCCTAGAAGCATTGTAAAGAAAACCAGCCTATCATCAAGTATTGATGCCCCCGCCAGCAAAGCCTAAGGGATCACAGGACCACGCAAGCCCTCTGACCATGGCAAGGTTGCAACCCCTGGAGGGTCATGAGAGAGGGAGCCTCAGCGTCATCAAGTGATTGTTCATTCCTTTAGGCGGGCCAACCAGCTTGCCGACAAGTGTTGACTTCACCGCAAAGCCAACCCCAGCCTCACGTCTCTCCTCAGGTTCACGCCCACTCCAAAAGAAGGTATAGCCTGCGCCTCGTTCACAGAGTTCACCCACCCCAGCCAGCCTGGTCTCACTTAGGGCAGCGATGTCAATCTTATATCTGGCAAGTTCATTCGCAATGATGGCTGTACACCTCTGGGGTCTATCCGAGGCTTCCCTGTCAAGGAATGTGCGGACGTTCCATGTGGCCAGGTTCAGAGGAGTAATCCTCATTTTCCTTTTTTCTGTCTTGTTTTGACCGCAGTGATAGGGTCCCCACCAGCCGCGGTATGCTGGATAGGGTGATGTGGAGCAGGCAATGTTTAGGGCACCTTTTCTAGCCCCTTCCTCATGCCATGGAGGTGAGCAGCGCTATCCTAGAAAGGGCTGCTCAGTCGCTCAGGGGGCTGCCTACTGCCACTGCTGCTCCGATTCAGTGACGGCCGACCATATGGCCTGAGCCGCCTGTGTGCAGGTCTGTGGCTTCGACTTCCAGTGTACCCACACCTGTCAATTCATCGCTCGCCCATCGCCACAGGACCTGGTGATAAGGGATGATAAGGGATAGGATGGAGGATGACTGATGCCATGCGCGATGACACTGATTAAAGTGAGAAAGAGTTGCACATTGTCGACCTCACTCTCTCGTCTGAGACCACCTGTATCCAATGGCAAGACAAGGTCAAGATAGTTGGAGATGGAGATGGATGCAGTGGATGACCTAGATGTTCTACGTGCCTCATCTAGCTCTGTGCACTCCACAGTGCATTGTTGTAACTGTCTTTCTCTCCATTGAATCATAAAGGTTTCTTCTGCAGTGTCCGCCGGTGTCCAGTCTTTGCATGCATAGGTAGGCAAGCCCAGACTCATACTCATATCCCCCACTACTGTGAACTGCAGTAGGGTGTCGCTCTCCTCCACCTTCACAGCCGTTGGGAAATTGCATCCTCATCCGCCTATTCTGCCATTAGAGCTTGGTTTGCCAGATTTGTTTTTATTGAGGTCGACTCCTCCGGAATAGCTCAGTTGGTAGAGCGCCGGACTCGTAATCTTGGTGATCCTGGGGTTGTGGGTTCGAACCTCCACCAGGGCGTTTCGGTACAGGGGGATTTTTCCCTCGGAGTTAACATTGGTTCTGACTCCATTTCCCATACAGTCCTTCGAATGAGACTATAAACCGAGGTTCCGTGTGTGAATGCACGCATAACATCTTGCACACACGTAAAATCCCATCAAGAACTTTCGGAAGAATAGGCCAGTTTGGCCGTTGGTATGGATGACACGTTACACATAGCATGCACCCTGTGTGAGAAATGGAAAGAATGAAGGAAGTAAGGAAAATGAGTGATCGATATTGAACGATACTGACTGGATGACACGGAAAACGACTGAATGAAGCACCGGCTGGCAGCTCTTCAGTTGGCACTACCCAGGTAGGCAGCCTGTTGTGTAAACGAGTGCTGATTGTAAAGCACTTAGAGCTTGGTCTCTAGCCAAAAATAGGCGCTATATAAGTATTCATTATTATTATTATTATTATCTGTCGTGTTTAGCCTGGGGGCTTGCACTGCCCAGTTACCGTGGGTCACCTCTGGGAGGATGTGGTTGGAAACCACACACAATCAGTCTTGAAGTGAAAGAGGCTATGCCGAGCCAGGGGACTAACACCACAAGGTTGACCCGCTGATGTCAGTACCTGCGCCAGGCAACAACTACACACAGCACCACAAGCAAGCAGAGCAAAGCAAAGCAGAGCAAGCAGAGCAAGCAAGTGTGGACAACATGCAGCCATCACCACAACGCAAAACAAAGACAACAAGGCCTGGGGTGGCACAAGGGGAAGAATCCTATAGATATCTCCACTGTCCGTACCACCATCACTTTTCACTTTCTGGGATTGTTCATCCCTGCAACACCCACAACTTGGAATACATTTAGCCCAAGCACGCATGCTGATTAGACTTAGAGTCACCTACTACAAAGAATGAAGACAATCAACAGTGTTCATAAATCCACTTGACAGTTTTCACCTAGTATAGGCATACTGTTTTTCCTGTCAAAAGGGAACAGTCGGTGATCATCTTAACAGATAGTATTGAATACTGGCAAGAAGTCGTATTGTTAACATAGAATGTTAATCACGCATCATAACAGTTTTTTACCAAGTTGTGTCAATCAATTATTACAATAGAATACTCAGTCATCGTCTTGATAGATGTCACCAAGTATTGCCAGACAGTTATACTGCTAAAACATATGGAATACATCCAAGCAATGCATAGTCTCAAGACTTAGAAACATAGTTTCAACTTACAGTTCTTCTGGGTTGATCTGTGAAACCATACACTGTATCTCAGAGGAAAGGGAGATGATCGTTCCCTTATCTGATCTGCACCTGTTTTCTTACTTTGTTCACTGGTGGTGATCAGTCTTACAGCCTTTAGAAGAGCAGTGAAGTTTGTTCACTGGTGGTGATCAGCCTTACAGCCTTTAGAAGAGCAGTGAAGTTTGTTCACTGGTGGTGATCAGCCTTACAGCCTTTAGAAGAGCAGTGAAGTTTGTTCACTGGTGGTGATCAGTCTTACAGCCTTTAGAAGAGCAGTGAAGTTTGTTCACTGGTGGTGATCAGTCTTACAGCCTTTAGAAGAGCAGTGAAGTTTGTTCACTGGTGGTGATCAGTCTTACAGCCTTTAGAAGAGCAGTGAAGATGCAAATGAAGACCGCACTGCCAGCTGAAAAACAAGGCTTGGAAAAACTGTGGAAAGACCTGAAAGAAAAACATAGTGCCCTCAGCAAAGCGGAATCTGCGAGGAAGAGGAAGAGCAAAAAGAAGAAGACACAAGAGCGCTTCTTCAGAGACCCCTTCCAGTTTGCCAGAACACTGTTTGAGCAGCCAAAATCTGGGACCCTAAGTGTGGACAAAGGAGTTCTTGAGCAGCATCTGAGGAAAACATACTCTGACCCACAGAGCAAAGCACCGCTCGACATTCAAGATCTGGTGTGGCCAACCAACCCTGAGGAACAGTTCAATGGCAAGCCTCCAACATTGGCGGAAATCAAGAAGGTGGTCGACAAAGCCAGAGCCAAATCATCACCAGGGCCAAACGGAATACCTTACCAGCTTTACAAGAAATGTCCCAAGGTGCTGGAGTGGCTCCACAGGCTGCTGCGATCGGCTTGGAGAAACCAGAAGATCAGCGGCCAGTGGATGACGGCAGATGGTGTGTACATCCCCAAAGAGCAAAACTCAAGTGACATTAGCCAGTTCAGGCCAATATCACTACTGAACGTCGAAGGGAAAATCTTCTTCTCTGTCATGGCAGCAAGGCTGACCAAGTACCTGATGGAAAACAAGTACTTGGATGTGTCAGTCCAGAAAGGTGGCATCCCAGGCGTGGCGGGCTGTGTAGAACACGCCACAATGATCTGGGACGCAATCCAAAAAGCAAAAACAGAAAAGAGAGACCTGGACGTAGTGTGGCTTGATCTGGCAAACGCATATGGATCTGTGCCCCATGAGATGATACAGTTGGCTCTTGAGATGTACCATGTGCCAAAGAACATCCGCGACATGCTCAAGAAGTACTTCAATGGCTTCTCAATGCGGTTCTCTACCAAGGAGTACACAACAGACTGGATCAACTTGGAAGTGGGTATTGCAATGGGCTGTGCAATTTCCCCAATACTGTTCGTGCTGGCAATGGAACTCATCTTGAAAGCAGCAACAAACAACGCGAGACAAACAGACCTTGGCGATGGATACAAGATGCCTCCTCTCAAGGCCTTCATGGATGACACTACAGTGATTTCATCCAGAGAAGACGAGACACGTCATGTGCTGGAGAGGCTGGACGACATAGTTGCCTCATCCAGAATGAAGTTCAAGCCAAAGAAATCACGGAGTCTCTCACTGAGGAAAGGAAAAGTGGCCGGATCTGTGGTCTTCAGTGTTGCCAACCAGGCCATTCCAACAGTCACAGAAGAACCAGTCAAGAGCCTTGGAAGATGGTATGATGATACGCTGAAAGACACACAAAGAGCAAAAGAAACCAAGCAGATGGCGGAGGAAGGCTTGGAGACCATTGACCAGTGTGGGCTCCCTGGCAAATACAAGGTCTGGTGTCTGCAGTTCATGCTGATACCAAAGCTGCTATGGCCTCTGATGATATACGACATCTGCACCAGCATAGTGGAGGCAATGGAAGCCAAAATCAACAAGTTCACAAGGAAATGGCTTGGTGTCCCACCCTGTCTGACTGACATAGCGCTGTACTGTCGCCAAGCAAAGCTGAAACTACCCCTGAAATCCATCCTGGAGGAATACAAAGCAGGGAAGATCAGACTTCAAAGCATGCTGGAGGACTCAGGAGACAAGGTGGTAGAAGCAATTAAGCCCCAGCTGAAGACAGGCAGAAAATGGAAAGTTCAAGAGGCGATGGATTCTGCAAAAGAAAGTCTCAAGATCAGAGAAATAACAGGACACACACAGACCAACAGACAGGGACTGGGGGTGACCAAAACTGAATGGTGGTCAAAGGCCAAAGGAAAAGCCAAAAGAGACATGATGATTCAGGAGATGAGAAAAGAAGAAGACCAAAAAAGACTCCAAAAAGCAGTCCAGCAGAGCCAGCAAGGGCAATGGACAACGTGGGAGAATGCACTCCAAAGACGTCTCACTTGGAATGACATTTGGCACATGGCCCCTCTCAGGATCAGCTTCATTCTCAGATCTGCATATGACCTTCTGCCCTCAAATGCAAACCTGGTGAAGTGGGGGAAAACAGACGATCCTGCATGCCCCCTCTGCCATGAAAAACAAACAGTGGAGCATGTCCTAAGCTCATGTAAAGTAGCCCTGGCTCAAGGAAGGTACACATGGAGGCACAACCAAGTGCTCAAAGAAATTGTACAAGTAGTCTGGGCTAGTACCAACGCCACAAAAGGGAAAATCAGGACTCCAAAAGCACCCGCAACATTCTTCACGGCAGGAGGCAGCAAATCATGGCCAAGAACAACAGTGCCACTCGAAACATGCAGGCAGAGTCTGCTGGACGGGGCAGATGACTGGGAGTGCACTGCAGACCTCCCAGAATGGAAGAGTCACCCAGAGATCATCAGCAAGAGTGGCATGAGACCAGACATAGTAGTCCACTCTAAGTCAACCAAGCAGCTGATCATGATCGAGCTCACGGTGCCATATGAGAACAGAATGGAGGCAGCTCAAATCTACAAGACTGAAAAGTATGCTGATCTGGCAAACAGCCTGAGGAGAGAAGGCTATCAGGTCAAAGTCCTCACTGCAGAAATTGGAGCTAGGGGGTTTGTAGGAACGTCTGCATACAGCCTCATGAAACAGCTCTCAGTTGCAGGGAAGGAAAAAACCAGAGCCCTGAAAGCAATGGCAGAAGCGGCAGAGAGGTGTTCAAGCTGGATCTGGTCAAGGAGGAACAAAAGTGAACTTCATAAGGCTTAATTTCCCTACAAATATCAGGTGTCCCTGTGGCTCAGTGGTTAAAGCGCGAGTCATTAAGTGGAAAATGAGCATGTCCAGAGGGTCATGGGTTCGAATCCCAGCCATGGCTCGTCCCAAGATGGGAAAAAAAAGGGGCAGCAGAGGGACATCCGGAGTCATGAACCGGGTGTGGCCCAACCCCCCTAGAGTGTCAGGAGATAAGGGCCGAAACACTTGCTTGAAGGGGGCTTCTCTTCTGAGGACTCTCTGCTGCCACGCTCTCCACGAGTTTCTTTCTACTGTTCACTGGTGGTGATCAGCCTTACAGCCTTTAGAAGAGCAGTGAAGAGAGGAGACTTGGTTTGCTCTTTTTGTGTGATAAGCTACACAGCCAGTCTCTAATTCCCGTCTTACTGACAGGTTGTCTAAGACAAAGGGGGAGGGTGGGTTAGTAAGCAGATTGTGGGGGTGGGGGGGGGGGGGTGGGGTGGGGGGGGGTTGATCATCCACCACCACCTACAGTGTGAGAATTTGTGTAGTAGATTCGAGAACGCTATCTCTTAGATGTTGGGAGCCAGTTCAGCCTTAATGCGAATAAATGAAGCAATGTTGTCTCCACCTGTGTAATACATGTACAACCGGCTGCCTATCCCGCGCCATGGTGAGGGACTGTGGGGGAGAGAGGAGGGGGGTCAGAGCTTCTCTGAACCAGTGGAGAGAGCTAACACACCCCTTGTCTCAACCATGGGCAAACCCTGACCAAACTAGATAAGCGAGGGGGGAGTGGGCAAAGTGGGCAAGTCGCCTGGGGCTGGCTAGCTTAGAGGAAACACCTGGCAGACTGTGGGGAGGGGGCAAAAGAAGGGGGTGGGAGTGATGGCAGAGACTGAAGACTGATGTAGATTAGTAATCTTAATTGCCGTATGCGTGTGTGTGTGTGTGTGTGTGTGTGTGTGTGTGTGTGTGTGTGTGTAAGAGAGAGAGAGAGAGAGAGAGAGAGAGAGAGAGAGAGACAGAGGAGTTAAAAAGGGGGTGAGGGGGGCTGGGGGGGGGGGGGTTGTAGAGGATGGTGTGGCTGTCAAGTGTCATGTCACAACACAAACATAGACAAGCACACACACACACACACACACACACACACACACACACACACTCACACACTCACACACACACACACGCACACACACACACGCGCGCGTGCGCGCGCGCGCACACACACACACACACACACACACACGTGCTTGCACGCGCGCACACACACACACACACACACACACACAAACACACATTTTCTCTCACATATACATGCTTTTATTCAAAAAATGAAATATCAGACGTTATTATTGGGAGTAGACACACTTGTATGACCTATTTCCGAATGAGTCATCTTTTCGATTTTGTAGGACTATTCATCATATTTTTTATTAAAATAGAACTCTGCTTTTCGCATCTGAGCTTCAGCAAAGCAAATGAATAACACACAATATCTGAGCTTCAGCAAAGCAAATGAATCACACACAATATAACAAATTAGTTCCCCAGGAAGGGCATCTGTAAGCGGAATCGATCCCACAAGAAATGTACAAACACTTTGATAACCACAGGACATCAGCAGTCCAAATCACAGGAGTTTATTTACTTTTCTTAATCATATTAATGTCAACAATTATCCAGATTTGACCTACCCGATACTGAGCAAATATACATGTTCTGTACATTCACACGCTCCTTTTCAAAAGAAGAAGTACTGGGCATCATTCAGGGGAGAAGTGAACTTTGTCGACTACTCTAAGAATGATCCACATTTTCGTCAGACAGACAGACAAACAGACAGACAGACAGACTGACAGACACATGCACAAAAAGGTCAACAACATAAAAAAAACAGGTGGCTTGTGCCAGTTTGAAAGGATTTATGAGTAAGATAGGAAAATGAAATAATAGATGCAACCACCTGATGAAAATTTAAATCGCGTTTTTCATATTCCAGCAATTATTTCTAACAGAAGTCACGCATACTGCCACAGAATTTATCAGCATGCACACTACTGAAATGAGAACCAAGAGGAAATTTTAGTTTTCTTGTGAAGAATCCAGGAATTAAGTTTATTATATCATATCTATGTATGTGCTGCCTAGATCTGATGGTAGAGTCTCTGAAGAATCATGTAAACATCATGGAGTCCATTAGACGTAGGTAAGATTATCTGCGTGAATATGCAGAAAATCATCAATACTGTTTCACAAGAATCATGGGGGTACATTAGAAAAGTATTTAGACTCAGAATCAAAAACTTACTTTGAGAATATTTCGACAGGGTCGCCCTGTCTTCTTCAGCTCACTGTTGCTGTTGTGGCAGCGAGGCCTGGTGGGGCGACTGTTGTGTGGGGTGAATAGTTGTCAGGAGCTGATTGTAGATGGGGGGAAGTTCAAAACCTTGATCTCTGTTCAGGCTGGGGCGTCTAGTCTTGATTTCGATACACATCCAGTCTGCAGTTTCACTTTGTCAGTAGCACAAGAAGTCACGGAGCTCAGGGGTTCAGAATTATCTTCTCCATGGGTTTGAAGATTCCGGTAGCCGTTGGAGACAGATGGAACTGCTCGGTGCCTTCATTCAAACAACGGTTCCAGCCATTCTTCCCCTGTAACGCCAGGTGGGATTGTCTGGAAGGAGAAGACGAAGACTGGTGTCCCTATACAAATCTTGACAGGTAGAGTGCTTGAGAACTATCAACCCAGAGGAGACTGACATATTTCGACAAGTCGTGTAGCTCAACACACATTGTTATTAACATATATATATATATATATATATATATATATATATATATAGAGAGAGAGAGAGAGAGAGAGAGAGAGGGGAATACTGACACTGACTATGACACTGACAGGTTTTATTGCCAATAGCAAACAAGCCCTGTCGGCAGGGGGGTTACATTTACTGCATTAACAGATTGCGTCAATATCTGCAATTAAAAGACATAGAATTCAAACAATTTAACTAGATAGATAGATAGACAGACAGACAGACAAATAGATAGATAGATAGATAGACACAGACAGACAGACAGATAGATAGATAGATAGATATGAATATAAAAGTCTAAGCTAGAAAATGACAACGTTTAAACAATCTTTATCTTGTTTAGCTTTTTCTCTTGTACGATTTAAGACCTCTTTAAGACTTAATACTAAAAAGAAACTCTTTTCTCATTATGTATTGCCATCGTTGTTCCCATGCATCATAAACCGAACGCTAATGTCTGCACAAATGTCTGCAGGTGTGGGAGGGAACAGTGGTGGATCAGGGCAACGTGTTACGAGTATTTGAAGGAGACATTCCTGTCTTGGGGTCAGGCGTCCTCTGCATGCCGAGCCAAAGGTGGGGCGCTGGTCAGTCTGAACACACCTGGCGAGTGGCGGGCTGTTAAGGAGATGCTGAAGATACGGCAAGCTGGAGATGTGTGTATTGGTCTCCGGACATTTGAGAGCCATGTCCACATGATGTAAAGACTCTCTCTGTCTCTCTCTGTCTTCCTGTCTCTCTCTTTCCATCCCTCCCTCCCTTCCTCCCTTTCTCTCTCATTTATTCATAGTATTTTTCTGCAGTATGTTGACACATTGTAATGACGTGGAATAAAAGTTTCAAAACGGAGTGACTGAGGGCGGAAAATGAAGCAAAATTTAGAGAGGGGGTTAGTTACTGTCAAGGACATAGACAAACAAAGTAGACAAACAAAGTACAGGACAAGACACAATGCATTTCGACCTCTTGGGTCTTCTTCAGGCAAAAACAAATAACATTTAGGACAGTGAAAACAAACGAAGAACGAGAAAACAGTTATCTTCTCATGCTCGGCATGCGGGTAAAATGGCCGCCGGACGGAAACGAGGCCACCCAGGAGGGGATCATGGGAGAGGAAATAGTGAAGAGGGGAGGGAGGGGGTGTGAAACAATGGGGTTTGTAGCTTGTGTTGTAGAATAGTATGAATGGTTATTTTACGTGCCTGCTTATCATCCGCTGGCAGAGACCCAGACTCCAGGCAGTCAGTTATTTGGCGTAGCTGCGGGTCCTGTCTTTGTAGGTCACCTACTGAGGGTGTATCCTTTTTTGTGAGGTGGAGACTGGGTGGGACGACATCCATGGGGGGCCTGTTCTCTCGAGCTGGATGTAATGGAGGGTCTGGTGGCGCCGGTTCAGTCAGTAGGTCCCCAGCGTCATCACTGTTGGGTGGAGGGTACTCACGGCGAGAGAGTGTGTCCGCATTGTGGTGCGCTCTTCCAGGTTTGTATGGCACCTCGAAGTCATAGCCCTGCAAGAAGATGGCCCAGCGGCCAAACCGACCCGTGATGTCCTTGGTTTGCTGCAGATACTGTAGTGAAAAGTGGTCTGTGACTGCTGTAAACTTCTTGTGTGCCAAGTACACCCTGTACGTACGTATTCCTTCTATCAAGGCCAGTGTTTCTCGTTCAGAAATAGACCACTTTTTCTCCGCTGGACGAAGCGCTTGACCGCCATATGCGATGACTCTTTCCTTGCTTTTGTCATCCTTTTGGCCCAGGATGTACCCAATGGCATGTCCACTGGCGTCTGTGGAGAGGATGAACTCTTTGTCAAAATCTGGGTATGCCAGGATTGGAGCCGAGATCAGTGCGGTTTTCAAGAGCTTGGTCGCATTCAGGTGACCACGTGAATGAAACGTCCTCCTTCAGAAGGTTATTTAGTGGTGCAGCTATATGTGCGAAGTCCTTGATGAACCGGCGGTAATAGCTGGCCAGTCCCAGGAAGGAACGGACATCCCTCTGGTTGACGGGTGCTGGGAAGTCTGCCACCGCTTGTGTCTTGTCAGGGTGATGACGTGGCCAAGGTATGTCACTTTTTTGGCCGCAGATTTGCACTTGGAAGGTTTGAGACGCAGGCCAGTGTTTCGCAGAAGCTGGAACACACTGTCAAGATGCGCTAGATGGGATTCAAAGTCTGGCAAAAAAAACACAGTAGATCGTCCACGTAGATGAGGACATGCTTGAAATTGATTGACCTGAGGGCGCTTTCCATGACAGCCTGAAATTGGAGGGGTGCATTTCTCAGTCCAAATGGCAGCTTTTCAAAGCTGAACACACCTTTGTGACAGATGAATGCTGTTTTGTCTTTGGAGTTTTCATGCATCTTGATTTGCCAAAATCCACTCATCAAGTCCATGACAATGAAAAGTGCGCCTGATTTCAGAACATCAAGGGCATCGTCCGACCTTGGCAGTGGGAAATTGATGGGTTTGGTGATGGCGTTCAGGCGCCTGTAGTCTACAGCAAATCGATATTTCCCATCCTTTTTCTTAACGAGCACTACGGGACTGTTCCACTTACTCAGGGAGGGTTTGATAATGCCATTTTCCAACATTTCGTCCACTTGCTTTGCAATCTCTTCCTTTTTTGTCAGGACACACCCTGTAGGGGCAAAGGGAAATGGGGGAACGGTCTCCCGTGTCAATTTCATGCTCGCAGAGGAGTGAAGTGCCCAGTTCTGACATGTCAATAGCAAAAATGTCTGTTGGCCAACAAGAAAACGGTGAGGCGCTGTTTCTGTGCCGTACTCAAGTTGGTATGGGACAGGTCAATCCCCAGATCCTCCACTGTACACTGGGTGATGGGCTCTGAGGACATAGTCGTAGCAACTTGAGGCGTATGGTTGTCTCCGTCCACGATGTCAGTCACTGCCTCTACCGTACGAAGTAATGTACCAGGGGAGAGTGCTATGTCAGTGTCCATGAGGTTAAGAACACAGCAAACCATCTTACCTTTCGCAACAGGCGCAACTATTTTGGCCAGCAAGACATGGTAACGCGCCACGAAGTCCATTCTGGGTGTAAAAAGTGCAGCCCCCATGGATGGGGCGGAGGGTGCGCTGACTGAGACGATAGTCTCTGTGCGTGCTGGAACAATGACTGGATCCACTGTGCTTACTAGATGTTCAGCTGAGGTAAAAATTGGGGTCACGCTGATCCCTCCATGAAATGTCATTTCCCCATTGCTGTAGTTCAGAACGACGTCATGTGTTGAAATGAAATCCATCCCTGTTGCGAGGGGCGTGCTTGAGGGCACGCCCAACGAAAGTGCCCGACGACGCCACACTGGTGACAGCGAGCCCGCTGAAAACGGCAGTCTCTGGCTTTGTGTTCATACTTCCCACAACACAGACACTGTATCGTGGGCAGGCCGTAACGCTGACCACTGTTGTTCATGCCTCTGCCTATGTGGGCGGGTGTGGTGTCCTGCATGCGGCCTGGCGCTGGTGGGCGACTCATTAGACCCGCACCTTGATTCTGATCAACATGTGTGGTCATGGGTTGGTTGGTCGTCATGACTGACAGATTGCGGTGCAATGTACCATTGGTAGACCTGAGGCTGTCTTGCAGTTCTTGCATTTGCGCGGCCAGCACCGCCACACCTGCAAAACTTTCTGCTGTGTTGGGACGCTTTATGGCTTCTGCTAGTTTGGCGAAATGGACCTTCGTTAGGGTCTTAGGTTCTTTTTCCATAACAAACTGGGAAATGTGGTCCTTGAACCCTCTGACCACCGTTTCCATGATTTCTGTCTGGGACTTTTGCAGCTCATGGCCCTTCTTAAGCATCAATTGGACATAATCATCTACTGATTCTGAGTGTCCCTGCTTTCTGGAGATAAAGTCACTCAAGTGTGCCCAAGGCATGGATGGGTGTGGGAGGTATCTCTCTTCAAACGCTCGTCTGACAGCCTGAAAAGAAGACTTATCTGTGAGACTATCAAACCAACTAGCTACTGAACCTCTTAGCAGCATGGGTAGGGTGAACAACCCATGATGCTCACTCCACCGTTTCAAAGACATATACAAGTGAAAGCGTCTGAACCACAGGGCGGCATCCTCCCTGTCTGTGCCACTGAAGGGTTCTGGGCATAGATTGCTTGGGATGTTAGTGGGTTCTGGCCTTTGGTGGTAGACAGCCCCCTCAGTGAGTCTTGCCAGTTGGGTTTCATTCTCGGGGATTTCCCTATGCTGAGACTGTAAAACATTCAATCGGTGTTGCTCTTGTTCTTGAAACAGAGTATGCTGAGCCTTCAATCTTTCAGTGAACTCCCCTAAGTATTGTTTGGCCTCTGCCAAACTTTATAATAGCATGTCTGCCTGTCTGCCTCTTCCTGTCGATCAGCCGTATGGAGGGATGCTTCAGACCCGGTATCACTTTGTGGCATAACGTCATCTAGAAAATTTCCTTCTGAACGGTGTACTGATGACATGTTGCTTACAGGATAAAGTTGTCCGGGGGGAGGAGGGGGGGGGGGTATTATTTACAGGGGAGGAGTGTAGGGGATCGAAAACTTCTTCGTCCAGGGCCGTGTAAATACGGGTCTCCTCAAACTCAAGGGCTTCCTTGTCTGCCGTCCGTGAGGGTGATGGGGTTAGTAGGCCAGAGGGGATATGGAGCCGAGGGGTTGTGGTCTGTTGAGCAGTAGTAACACCATCTCCTATCATATAAAAATCCCTGCAATCCACGTTATCCGGTTGCCGCAGATGCTTAACCCGAGACATAACAAGGGTTAATCAGCTGTTACAAAAGAAGGGCTACACTACCCACAGGGACTATCTCCGGACTGTGTAGCAAAAGGAGGGTGGGAGGGGAAGTGGGCAATGGGGTCCTTTGAGGATGGAGGGAGGTAGTAGAAAAGTGGTGAGAGGCAGGGTTAAAATAACAGAGGTGGGAAGAGGCCGGGGGATGGGCAAGGAGGGGGGGGGGGGGTGCTGGCAAAAGGGGGAGGAGTGTAGGGGATCAACTACCGTCATGGGGGGTGGGGGGTGGGGGTGAAGGGTGAGTGGTGGGGGAGAGTGGTGGGGGGAGGAGCAGTCAAGGACTGGGTGGAAAGGCTCGGCTGCGGTTGGGGACACACCACGCGTGTCTGGCTGCACTACGGCGTGTCATCAAGTGTGCACCCAACGCGGGCACTACAAGCAAGTCATCTTGTCAGCGCACACGGCTCGGCCTCACGTGTTTCACGTGTGCGCGTGAACCAGTACAACGTGAACCTCGCTTCCCGTTACGGAGTGCGAGGCCCAGCTGTCAGTGAGGAATATGCAGTTCTAGATATATCTACCACTTATCTGTATAACCTGAGTGGGCCAGTGCCACTTGTCCTAACCAAGGGGCGGGGGTGGGGGGGTGGGGGGTGGGGGTGGAAATAAGCAACCCAATATTCCAGTAAGGATTGTCCGATCAGCCCTTACTGCCCACGTGGCTGGGTGAGGGGGAGGGGGGTGGGGGAGGGTAAAAAGAGATCTGAGAAATGTGGTGATCTGCAAAGCAAAGCTCACTACCACCCTTTCAGTATAGTTCTGCTCTCCCAAAAAGGAGACGTGCCTATCAGCAGCAGTAGGCTGGCCTGCCCCTGTGTTTATGCTGATGCAGAAGCCACGTGACTGTTTCTAAATTTACTACTACAGGTACTTTGTGCTGCACTGGCTACGGGCTACACCGTGTTGGAGCCCGCGGCTTATTCTGCGGCTCATTCCACCTCTTAGTACACAACTTCTTCTTATCATACACCACTGTATTCCCACTATGTCTTCCTTTTCCTTGTATGCAATTCTCAACACTTTAGTACATATCTATTAAATAAACAAACCAATCCTTAATACCCTTTTTCTTACTTATGTAAAAAATATTCAGCACAAATTTCACCCAAACATACTAAAATAGCATCATTCTAGTACACATAGTACTACTAAAACACCGTAGTACGGGAAAAATCTGAACAACCAGACAAAAGATGAGAACAGGAGAGAGGAAAACCAGTTTGGAACAATCAGTCAGTCATACATCCCATAACAGTCCCACCAAGCCTAACATTGTGCCTGAGAGAACTTTATCGAAACTTGTTCAGGTGTTATTTCTTTTTCTCTCACTGTCAAGGCAGAGTATCTAGCTTGATGGTTGTGATTATTGCATCGAAAAACAGCGAAAAGAGGAAGCGGACTGTTGTGTGATGGAAGCGAGTCATACGGTGGCCATGCTGTGATTTGATTAAAAAAGTTGATTCACAGGGGCGAAGGAGTGAAATCAGCAAGACCAATGTGCGTAAGCGACAGAAGATGACGTCCATTTTTTCATTGTCTAGAGCTTAAAGATCTAAGATTGAAATTATCTTCTCCTAGCATTATAGCAGACCGACACGATTCAGAGATCTAAGATTGAAATTATCTTCTCCTAGCATTATAGCAGACCGACACGATTCAGAGATCTAAGATTGAAATTATCTTCTCCTAGCATTATAGCAGACCGACACGATTCAGAGATCTAAGATTGAAATTATCTTCTCCTAGCATTATAGCAGACCGACACGATTCAGAGTTGCGTCATTTAGGTCAGTCATGTACAATGTTGTCATCAAGCTTTATTTTCTCAACCAGTAGATATAAATGATTTCAATACACATATTTTGTACATTTTATGTACTTCAAAAACACCCCTTCAGATACGGCAGTTGCCTTTCTGCATACAACATTGCATCGTGTCGTTTTACCATCCGTCTGGAGGAAGGGGGTGGTTGGAAAGATGCGTGTTTGTGTGTGTGTGTGTGTGTGTGTGTGGGGGGGGGGGGGGTTGGGGGGAAGGGTTTTTTTTTCTGCTTTATGTGGAGATGGGGTTGCATGTGTTTCTGTGATCTGACACGACCTTATGTACATCTTCAATCAGTGTATTCCATTCTCGTAGGAATGTTCGTTCTACCTGCACACCACCCACCTGCCACACCTACACCCCCCAGCACGTGCGCGTGCGCACACACACACACATACACACAAGTACACACACACACACACACACACACACACACACACACACACACACACACACACACACACCACTAAACAGCATAAAACATCTGCCATTCATCTGGAAATCACATTTGCCATATAATCTACATTATTAAAATCTCAGTAACTATCCAGAATCGTGTTTCATCAGTTCAGCCTGGCCTGTAATGATTTCACGAGTATAACTGGACAATGTATGTCAACAGGTACGCGGGTCGATTGAAGTGGCAAGACGGAAGCACAGCATGTTACAGACAGGCTCTCAGGAATTCCGAAACTTCTCGCACAAACCTACCAATCTGCCGTTACTTTGCGAATTTTCGTTTTCGTGCATTCTATGAACTGTGTAGCAAAATATCTGGCCATGCACGTGGTGCACTGCGTGAGTTTGCCCCAGTAAAAGGCAAGCTTTCGAGAGTGTTACTCCAACGGTTAAAAGTTAACTTCCGAAATCTTTCTTTGTATCATTCAAGGCAAACTTCCTCGGATGTAGCAGATGTCGTGGCCAGGTGGTTTCCATCGCAGATTTATAAATCTGGGTTTTGTTCCCATCAGAGCTATCTAGTCCAGATTTTCCCACCCCCACCGGCTCCTACGTACAGCTGAGTTTGCTATGGGCTGAGCTAAGAAGCTTGGAACAGCACATTTGAGCTTAATCTTCTTGATGGGTGCTTTTCTGGGAGTGTTGCTGAAATTATCTTATCAACACTCCAGATGTCTATCTCTCAGACCTGGTAGATGCCATAGTGTATTATGAAATCAAATGTAAAATGCAGCCCTATCATCTCAGACCAAAATGAAGCATCATGGCGTTGTCTTTATCGTCCCTAACCTTATCTTTCACCAGAAAAAAGTCTGAAGTCCTGCAGACTTGTATACCCTGCTCTCATGATGACGTCATCTTGGAATCCTTCTCCACGTCTGTGCCCTTGGTGAGATCTCACAGAGGTCACCGGTATCAGCTGGTTTATGGGCACTGTCTTTGGACGGACGTGGTGGCGCCCTTGAGAGGGGCACGCTCACTCATGCTGAATCTGCAACTAAGCAATTAAAGTCATCGGTAAGGGGCATCACTCATGCTGGCTCTGCGACTAAGCAATTAAAGTCATCGGTAAGGGGCATCACTCATGCTGGTTCTGCGACTAAGCAATTAAAGTCATCGGTAAGGGGCATCACTCATGCTGGCTCTGCAACTAAACAATTAAAGTCATCGGTAAGGGGCATCACTCATGCTGGCTCTGCAACTAAGCAGTAAATGTCATCGGTAAGGGGCATCACTCATGCTGGCTCTGCAACTAAGCAGTAAATGTCATCGGTAAGGGGTATCACTCATGCTGGCTCTGCAACTAAGCAATTAAAGTCATCGGTAAGGGGCATCAGAGGTGGTGTCCTGCATATGTTGAATCGGAGCAGGCAGCACTGACCTCCACAGAAGGCACTGGCTGAATTGCAGCTTCTCCTGTGTTGGGTTGCCTCGTGACAACTTGACATTGACTGATCTCTGCAGATTGCCAATGCAATGGCTGCAAAGGCCAAGTGAGGGTAAGACTGTGAACGAATGAACAGTATGAGCAGCGTAAGAGTAATGCTATTGAAGTCACATAGGGAACAAAACAGTGAAAAAATCTACTATAACATCTAAACGATTTCCAGTGGAATATTTTTCTGCAAACAGTAATCTTCCGAAGGGCTTCTTGTTACTTTTCAAAGGTGAACTTACTAAAGACATACTCCTGCCAGTGAAAGGTATGAGTTTTAGGAGGCTTACTCTTTCCTGGTAAAATGTGAAACACAAATGAATAAAAACTTCTAAAGGCTCTATCCCCATTCGGGAGAAAAATTCTTCCAACAGATTAGCCGAATAGCCGAAGTCAATAAAAACGGTACTAAAACACTATCGTCACGAAAGGAGTAAGGGGGGAAGTAACATCCTGATTCCATCAACGCAAAATGCAACCAGAATGATACCGATACCAGTCCTGACATCGTCACAAAAAGTGATTTTGGTCTGTAGTCTATGGCCACGATCTAGTGGCCTTGACATAAGACTTCGCAGGAGCGCATTCTTTCACGCAAGATTTTATGAACGTGTCATCTGTTCAATACAAATATGTGACCAAATCTGTAAAGTTGGTCCGAAGCAATCCTGCGCTGCACGAAACATTATTACACTATACTGGTGAACTTTTTCTTAAGTATCCTGAAATAAAACCTACAAATATAACGCAAGTAAACAATACCTATTTCATGTTTTTACAGCTAAATTCAGTCCCAAGAGGAAATCAAAAGAAAGCGTTTCTAGGATAAGATAATGTTGCTTATAGCCCAGCCGACCGCAAGGGGCCACATCAGGGCTGTCACCACGTTAAAATCAACTCAAGTCATTAAAAAAAAAAAAAAAAAAAAAACCTTTCACACATCTCTTTAAATGACATCTTCTAGAAACGCACCAGAAACTTCGTTAAAAATCTTTCTTCCGTAAAATCTTAAATCAGATGAAAAATGTTAATCTCTCTCAAAAACTCAAGGATCACGTCAGGCGGGACGTCCCTGAACAGGATCTTCATGGACTCCGCTGTAAAATGTTTGTGTCTCACATCGTGCAAGTCCAAACACTCTAAAAGAATATGTTTCATTGTGAGTGGCACATGACATGGAATGCACCACGGAGCTTCTTCACTCTTTAAAAGGTAGGAATGAGTAAAATACGAATGGCCGGTGTGCAGCCGGCACAGAACCGTTTCCTCTTTACGACCACCAGACGTAGATGGGAGGAACTCCTTAAGGTTTGGACGGATCTGAAAGAGTTTGTTATCCGTCTGGGTATTCCAATCCTCCTGCCAGAGGCCTTTCACATAATCATTAATTTTGGGTTTCAGATCTGAGCAGGGGATATATATGTTGGACAATTTCTCTCTTGTGGCATTCTTGGCTAAACGATCAACCATTTCGTTCCCTCCGATGCCAACATGACCAGGAACCCAAGCCAGAGTAATGTTGTAACCATCCACTTTCAACTTGCTAAAAAGTTCAAAGAAATGTAAAAGTTCTGGATGCTGAAGGTTGCGGTCAGCTATGGCCTCCAAAGCTGACAGCGAATCCGACAGAACCAGAAAGTCCCTCTTGGTAGATTGTGAAATTATTTTCAATGCCAGAACCAGAGCAGTAAGTTCAGCAGAATAGACAGAAGCATCTGGAGGTATATGTTTTAACAGTATCTGAGAAGGAGCACCAGGGCAATAGGCTGCACAGGCCACTCCATCCTCAGACTTGGAACCGTCAGTGAAAATTTTCTGACAGGATGGAAATTTTGAACAGAGGTCAGCATACAATGCCTTGTATGCCTGAGAGCTGGTGGACTCTTTACGAAAAGCTGCGAGATCAAAACGAATCTCTGGTGTGAAAAAGGTCCACGGAGGCTGATCCGGAAACTTGGAAAAATCAGACACAACTCCTAGGTCTAGACCTGCATTCCGCGCGTGAGGCTGCATACGAACACCAAACGGCGGAATACATTTAGGGTTGTTTTCGAATTTGTTTTGAAACTGGGGGTCAAAGACACAGTCACAGGCAGGATTCTGCGGTTCTGAGAACAGTCTGATATAGTAATTTAGAGACATTTTCAGCCTGCGGTTGGACAGTGAGGGTTCACCTGCCTCTGTGTACAGGCTGTACACAGGGGTGGTGCGGAATGCTCCAAGACAGAGACGAAGCCCTTGATGGTGGATAGGGTCCAAGAGTTTCAGATAAGAGGGTCTTGCAGAGCCGTACACAGCACAACCATAGTCCAGTTTGGAGCGGACCAGGGCTCTGTAGAGATGCAGCAAAGTTTTCTTATCAGCGCCCCAGTCAGTGTGTGCTACGACCCGCAGAATATTCAGAGCTTTCTGGCAAGAGGTTTTGAGATTTTTAATGTGGCTGAGAAAGTTGAGTTTTTGATCAAAAATAACTGCAAGGAATTTGGCTTCTTTTACAGCTGGAATGGTGGACTTGTCCAGACAAATTTCAGGATCAGCAACAAATTGACGAAAATTGTGAAAATGGATTGACTGAGTTTTGGTACGCGAGAAGGTAAACCCGTTTTCCTCGGCCCAGTGTTGGATCTTGTTGACACAAAGTTGGAGTCGACGCTGTACGCTGGCGTAAGAAGCTCCAACTGCGTACAGCGCAAAATCGTCAACAAACAGAGGACTAAGAACCCTGGCTTACCGATTTGACAATGTCGTTAATTTTAATGCTGAAAAGGGCAGGAGAAAGGATGCTCCATTGAGGGACACCCAACTCCTGCCCATGGATGTCAGAGAGTGTGGTGCCAACACGCACCTGGAACTGTCGATCAGCCAAAAAGTTTTGTATGAACAGAGGCAGGTGACCACGGAAACCAAGTCTGTGCAGGTCCAGAAGAATTCCTGATTTCCATGTGGTGTCATATGCTTTTTCGAGGTCGAAAAAGATAGCGACCACATGCTGTTTATTGACAAAGGCATTGCGGATGGTGGTTTCCAGACGGATTAGATGGTCAACTGTCGAGTGGTATTTCCGGAACCCGCACTGTTCATTGGCCAAAAGGCCATCGGTTTCCAGCTTCCACATCAGTCGGGAGTTGACCATCTTCTCCATCAACTTACAGAGGCAGCTAGTCAGAGCTATTGGACGATAGTTGGAAGGGTTGGTAAGGTCCTTTCCAGGCTTTGGAATTGGAATGATCAGGGCTTTCCGCCAGGAGGGCGGAAAGTACCCTGTGGTCCAGATATGGTTGTATACTTTAAGAAGAGTCTGGAGACAGCTTTCTGGAAAATGTTTCAAAACCTGATAATGTATATCATCCAGACCAGGGGCAGAATCAGTGCAGGTTTGTAAAGCTGTTTTCAGTTCATTGATTGAAAAAGGGAGATTGTAGGCTTCAGAGTTGTCTGATGTGAAATTGTATAAAGATTTCTCTCTGAGTTTTTATATTTTTTTTAAAAGGCTGCAGATTTATTTGAAGATGAGGAGTTCTGTTGGATGGTGGAGGCCAACAGATTGGCAACAGCTTCTTTGTCAGTGATCAGAGCATGGGCAAGTTTCAAGTGATGAATGGAGGGGTTGGTGTTTTTCCCTTTGATTTTTCTGATGATGTTCCAGACTTTTTTCTTTGAAGTTTTTGATGTCAGCCCGGAGCAAAAGTTCTCCAAGACTGACGATTACTGATTTTGAAAGTGTGTATCGATTTGGCGCGGAGTTTCTGATGGGCTCGAGCGTTGGGACCTGAAGGTCGTTGGTATACCCGACGCTGAGCCCGTTTGCGAACTTTTGAAATTTGTTGGCAGTCTAAATTAAACCAGGGTGTTTTTGGCATTTGGAGTTTATTGGAAGACATTGGAATACAGGTTTTAGCACACTTTATCACAGTGTTAGTCAGAGATTCAGCTGGGTCTGGACTCTGAAGAAAACCAATTTCCTGGAATTCTGTCAAAATATTGGTGGCAAAAAGATCCCAGTTGGCCTTCTTATAATTAAGATGTTGTGAGACAGAGGTGGTTTCAGTTAATACGGGCTGTAAAAGAACAGGGAAATGGTCACTTCCGTGCAGATCGTCATGGACAGACCACTCATAGTCCAGGACCAGCGAGGGGTCACAAATCGACAAATCTAAACACGAAAGTGAACCTGTGGAAGAGTGGAGGTAAGTTGGAGCTCCATCGTTCAGACAACACAAATCAAAGTCTGAAAGGACGTCCTCAAGAAGCAGACCTCTGGATGACGAACTGACACTACCCCAAAGAGGATTGTGACCATTAAAGTCACCCAACAGCAAAAAAGGTCGAGGAAGTTCTCCGATCAGACTGACAAGGTCCTGACGACAAACCGGGACAGAAGGTGGCAGATACAGTGAGCAGATTGTAACAGTTTTGTGGAGAGTGACTCTCGCAGCTACAGCCTGAAGGGAGGTAGTCAGAGCGACAGGACTAAACAGCAAAGTTTTGTGTAAAAGAAGGGCAACACCGCCTGACAGTCCCAATGTGGATGGTTGTGCAGGTTTAGAAAGAATATTAAAGCCAGAAAGAGTGAAGGTCTTCTGGCTTTGAATTTTAGTTTCCTGAAGAGCCACGACGGAAGGTTTTACTGTTTGACACAGAAGCTGCAGCTCCTCAAAATTTGAATTTAGGCCACGGATATTCCAATGGATTAGTTTACTACTATCCATGGTGCAGAGGATGAATAGGAGAGAAATCAAGTCATCTCCTCATCATCGTCTGCGTTCAGTGGAGCAAATTTATTGCTTAGTTTCACTGGACTGTTTGGGTCTTCAGACCTGCTGGCAGACTTGCCCACAGGTGAAGAAGGTCTGGATTTTGGAGATTGTGGAGGTTTCTTCCTCATCTCCACCATCTCCACACTTGGTTGAACTCCCTTGCCCGCACGGGCACTGCTCGAGGAAGTTCGAGGCGGGAGGGTTGGCTTTTTCATCTGCCCAGCAGCAGATGGAGTAGACTGCTGGGCAGTCTGAGGGGTGGCGGATTTTTTGCCTCCACCAGGGGCACCCACTTTGGGTTGGGAGGTGGTGGACTTGCTTCCACCCGAGCTTAACGGTCTTCCTTGTAATGTCTTTGAGAAAATAAATTCATCAGTCTGGCAGCAGACTGAACGGGTCATTACGTTCTTTATTGTTGAAGCATATGAAGACGCTGTTGGCGTCTGACTGCCAACAACCTGCTTACGTGCCTCAAAAAATGAGATCTTCTTTTCTGTTCTAACTTTCTGAATGTTGGACTCCTGGATCCAGACAGGGCAGTTGCGTGAAGAGGAGGGGTGGTCGCCACCGCAGTTTGCGCAATGAGCCGGGTCTTTACATGGCCCATCATGGGTTGCCTTGCAACAAACACCACACACCTCCTCCCCAGAACAGCGATCTCTGATATGTCCAAATTTCTGGCATCTGAAACACCTCAACGGGGATGGGACATACAATTGCACACGGACATTTAGGTACCCTACTTTAATGACCTGAGGCAGCAGAGGGTTGCAGAATGTCAGAAAGAGGGTGTTGGTGGGCACTCTTTCTGCACTGTTTTTGACTGTCACCCTATGCACCTCTGTCACACCTTGGGATGCAAGTTCTGTCTTGATCTCCACTTCTGAGACACCTTTCAAATCCGGGCACCGAATAACTCCCTTGGATGAATTCAATTGCTTATGGGGAGTCACCCGAATCTCTCTGTCCACGAGCTTTTTTGCCTTCAACAGCTGTTCCGATTGTTTTTTTGACCTGCACTGGACGAGGAATGATCCGTTCCGTAGCCTTTTCACGGACTGAGGGTCACCCGCTAGACCTTGGAAGCCCTTCTGGATCGCGAAAGGTCTCAGAGCTGAAATGGGCTTTTCCTGCTCCGTCCCTTCTATCACGAGCCAGGAAGCCCAGAAACCTGTCCTCTCTCTTATCTTTATATCCGAGTCACTGTCCGATTCGAAATCCCCTGAAATAGGGGCTGCTGCCTTCCTCTTCTTTTTTGGGGGGATGATTTTTGAAAAAGCCATGTTTAGTTTAATTATATTTCGTCTCTCCCTTACCCACCCACTTTGGAGTCCAACTAAGGGGCCAGGGCCAAGAAATCACTGTCTTGACCCCTTCCAGGCTTCAGGAGAGATATACGACAAACAGAACGCCACTACCCCTATCCCCCCTGATCATGCTCAACTCCCGGGAACAGAGAGCCGAGCACTGCAGGGGTTAACTTGGCCAGTGGGAGAACTGCCTGTCTTGACCCAGCCCCATGAAGGGGAAGCCGATTAGTACACGCGGGCCATAGTGTACCTCCTGTCTAGGAGAGGTCCGAGCCAAAGTGATGTGTTGAGGGCGTTGGCCCTCTCAATCACCAGGATCTCATCCCCCTCCATCACAGGTCGCACCGCACGGCAAACGCGGCGGATCTTAAGAAGACCACAGAGAGAAAAGGAGTGTGGAAAAGAAGACTTGAAGGGGAGACAAAGATAGAAAAGAGCCAAATAAGAAAGGCAGAAAACAAGAAAAGGAGAAAGGCGGGTTACTATTAGTCAGGATCCTCACCCTTAGCCTATCTGACATGGGAAGCCCTACCAGGGGCATCAACTCCTTACCAGATAAGATAATGTTGCTTATAGCCCAGCCGACCGCAAGGGGCCACATCAGGGCTGTCACCACGTTAAAATCAACTCAAGTCATTTAAAAAAAAAAAAAAAAAAAAAAAAACACCACCTTTCACACATCTCTTTAAATGACATCGTCTAGAAACGCACCAGAAACTTCGTTAAAAATCTTTCATCCGTAAAATCTTAAATCAGATGAAAAATGTTAATCTCTCTCAAAAACTCAAAGATCACGTCAGGCGGGACATCTCTGAACAGGACTTTCATGGACTCTGCTGCAAAATGTCTGTGTCTCACATCGTGCAAGTCCCAACACTCTAAAAGAATATGTTTCATTGTGAGTGGCACATGACATGGAATGCACCACGGCGCTTCTTCATTCTTTAAAAGGTACGAATGGGTAAAATACGAATGGCCGGTGTGCAGCCGGCACAGAACTGTTTCTTCTTTATGACCACCAGACGTAGATGGAAGGAACTCCTTAAGGTTTGGACGGATCTGAAAGAGTTTGTTATCCGTCTGTGTGTTCCAATCCTCCTGCCAGAGGTCTCTCACATAATCGTTAATTTTGGGTTTCAGATCTGAGCAAGGGATATAAATGTTGGACAATTTCTCTCTTGTGGCATTCTTGGCTAAACGATCAACCATTTCGTTCCCTCCGATGCCAACATGACCAGGAACCCAAGCTAGAATAATGTTGTAACCATCCACTTTCAACTTGCTAAAAAGCTCAAAGAAATGTAAAAGTTCTGGATGCTGAAGGTTGCGACCAGCTATGGCCTCCAAAGCTGACAGCGAATCCGACAGAACCAGAAAGTCCCTCTTGGTAGATTGTGAAATTATTTTCAATGCCAGAACCAGAGCAGTAAGTTCAGCAGAATAGACAGAAGCATCTGGAGGTATATGTTTTAACAGTATCTGAGAAGGAGCACCAGGGCAATAGGCTGCACAGGCCACTCCATCCTCAGACTTGGAACCGTCAGTGAAAATTTTCTGACAGGATGGAAATTTTGAACAGAGGTCAGCATACAATGCCTTGTATGCCTGAGAGCTGGTGGACTCTTTACGAAAAGCTGCGAGATCAAAACGAATCTCTGGTGTGAAAAAGGTCCACGGAGGCTGATCCGGAAACTTGGAAAAATCAGACACAACTCCTAGGTCTAGACCTGCATTCCGCGCGTGAGGCTGCATACGAACACCAAACGGCGGAATACAGTTAGGGTTGTTTTCGAATTTGTTTTGAAACTGGGGGTCAAAGACAGTCATAGGCCGGATTCTGCGGTTCTGAGAACAGTCTGATATAGTAATTTAGAGACATTTTCAGCCTGCGGTTGGACAGTGAGGGTTCACCTGCCTCTGCGTACAGGCTGTACACAGGGGTGGTGCGGAATGCTCCAAGACAGAGACGAAGCCCTTGATGGTGGATAGGGTCCAAGAGTTTCAGATAAGAGGGTCTTGCAGAGCCGTACACAGCACAACCATAGTCCAGTTTGGAGCGGACCAGGGCTCTGTAGAGATGCAGCAAAGTTTTCTTATCAGCGCCCCAGTCAGTGTGTGCTACGACCCGCAGAATATTCAGAGCTTTCTGGCAAGAGGTTTTGAGATTTTTAATGTGGCTGAGAAAGTTGAGTTTTTGATCAAAAATAACTCCAAGGAATTTGGCTTCTTTTACAGCTGGAATGGTGGACTTGTCCAGACGAATTTCAGGATCAGCAAAAAATTGACGAAAATTGTGAAAATGGATTGACTGAGTTTTGGTACGTGAGAAGGTAAACCCGCTTTCCTCGGCCTACTGCTGGATCTTGTTGACACAAAGTTGGAGTCGACGCTGTACGCTGGCGTAAGAAGCTCCAACTGCGTACAGCGCAAAGTCGTCAACGAACAGAGAGGACTCAGAGCCCTGGCTTACCGATTTCACAATGTCGTTGATTTTAATGCTGAAAAGAGCAGGAGAAAGGATGCTCCCTTGAGGGACACCCAACTCCTGCCCATGGATGTCAGAGAGTGTGGTGCCAACACGCACCTGGAACTGTCGATCAGCCAAAAAGTTCTGTATGAACAGAGGCAGGTGACCACGGAAACCAAGTCTGTGCAGGTCCAGAATTATTCCTGATTTCCATGTGGTGTCATACGCGTTTTCGAGGTCGAAAAAGATAGCGACCACATGCTGTTTATTGACAAAGGCATTGCGGATGGTGGTTTCCAGACGGATTAGATGGTCGACTGTCGAGTGGTATTTCGGGAAACCGCACTGTTGACTGGCCAAAAGGCCATCGGTTTCCAGCTTCCACATCAGTCGGGAGTTGACCATCTTTTCCATCAACTTACAGAGGCAGCTAGTCAGAGCTATTGGACGATAGTTGGAAGGGTTGGTAAGGTCCTTTCCAGGCTTTGGAATTGGAATGATCAGGGCTTTCCGCCAGGAGGGCGGAAAGTACCTTGTGGTCCAGATATGGTTGTATACTTTAAGAAGAGTCTGGAGACAGCTTTCTGGAAAATGCTTCAAAACCTGATAATGAATATCATCCAGACCAGGGGCAGAATCAGTGCAGGTTTGTAAAGCTGTTTTCAGTTCATTGATTGAAAAAGGGAGATTGTAGGCTTCAGAGTTGTCTGATGTGAAATTGTATAAAGATTTCTCTCTGAGTTGTTTGTTTTTTAAAAAGGCTGCAGATTTATTTGAAGATGAGGAGTTCTGTTGGATGGTGGAGGCCAACAGATTGGCAACAGCTTCTTTGTCAGTGATCAGAGCATGGGCAAGTTTCAAGTGATGAATGGAGGGGTTGGTGTTTTTCCCTTTGATTTTTCTGATGATGTTTCAGACTTTTTTCTTTGAAGTTTTTGATGTCAGCCCGGAGCAAACGTTTCTCCAAGACTGACGATTACTGATTTTGAAAGTGTGTCTCGATTTGGCGCGGAGTTTCTGATGGGCTCGAGCGTTGGGACCTGAAGGTCGTTGGTATACCCGACGCTGAGCCCGTTTGCGAACTTTTGAAATTTGTTGGCAGTCTAAATTAAACCAGGGTGTTTTTGGCATTTGGAGTTTATTGGAAGACATTGGAATACAGGTTTTAGCACACTTTATCACAGTGTTAGTCAGAGATTCAGCTGGGTCTGGACTCTGAAGAAAACCAATTTCCTGGAATTCTGTCAAAATATTGGTGGCAAAAAGATCCCAGTTGGCCTTCTTATAATTAAGAGGTTGTGAGACAGAGGTGGTTTCAGTTAATACGGGCTGTAAAAGAACAGGGAAATGGTCACTTCCGTGCAGATCGTCATGGACAGACCACTCATAGTCCAGGACCAGCGAGGGGTCACAAATCGACAAATCTAAACACGAAAGTGAACCTGTGGAAGAGTGGAGGTAAGTTGGAGCTCCATCGTTCAGACAACACAAATCAAAGTCTGAAAGGACATCCTCAAGAAGCAGACCTCTGGATGACGAACTGACACTACCCCAAAGAGGATTGTGACCATTAAAGTCACCCAACAGCAAAAAAGGTCGAGGAAGTTCTCCGATCAGACTGACAAGGTCCTGACGACAAACCGGGACAGAAGGTGGCAGATACAGTGAGCAGATTGTAACAGTTTTGTGGAGAGTGACTCTCGCAGCTACAGCCTGAAGGGAGGTAGTCAGAGCGACAGGACTAAACAGCAAAGTTTTGTGTAAAAGAAGGGCAACACCGCCTGACAGTCCCAATGTGGATGGTTGTGCAGGTTTAGAAAGAATATTAAAGCCAGAAAGAGTGAAGGTCTTCTGGCTTTGAATTTTAGTTTCCTGAAGAGCCACGGCGGAAGGTTTTACAGTTTGACACAGAAGTTGCAGCTCCTCAAAATTTGAATTTAGGCCACGGATATTCCAATGGATTAGTTTACTACTGTCCATGGTGCAGAGGATGAACAGGAGAGAAGTCAGGTCATCTCCTCGTCATCGTCTGCGTACAGTGGAGCAAATTTATTGCTTAGTTTCACTGGACTGTTTGGGTCTTCAGACCTGCTGGCAGACTTGCCCACAGGTGAAGAAGGTCTGGATTTTGGAGATGGTGGAGGTTTCTTCCTCATCTCCACCATCTCCACACTTGGTTGAACTCCCTTGCCCGCACGGGCACTGCTCGAGGAAGTTCGAGGCGGGAGGCCTGGCTTTTTCATCTGCCCAGCAGCAGATGGAGTAGACTGCTGGGAGGTCTGAGGGGTGGCGGATTTTTTGCCTCCACCAGGGGCACCCACTTTGGGTTGGGAGGCGGTGGACTTGCTTCCACCAGAGCTTAACGGTCTTTCTTGCAATGTCTTGGTGAAAGTAAAATTGTCAGTCTGGCAGCAGACTGAACGGGTGGAAACTTTCTTTATAGCGGAAGCATAAGAAGACACTGTTGACGTCTGACTGCCAACAACCTGTTTGCGGGCCTCAAAAAACGAAATTTTCTTTTCAGTCTTCACTCTTTGGATGGTGGACTCCTGAACCCAAACAGGGCAGTTGCGTGAAGAGGAGGGGTGGTCGCCACCGCAGTTCGCACAATGAGCCGGGTCTTTACACGGCCCATCATGGGTTGCCTTGCAACAAACACCACACACCTCCTGCCCAGAACAGCGGTCTCTGACATGTCCAAACTTCTGGCATTTGAAACACCTCAACGGGGATGGGACATACAGTTGGACACGGACATTTAAGTACCCGACTTTAATGACCGGAGGCAGCACAGGGTTGCAGAATGTCAGAAAGAGGGTGTTGGTGGGCACTCTTTCTGCACCTTTTTTGACTGTCACCCTATGCACCTCTGTCACACCTTGGGATGCAAGTTCTGTCTTGATCTCCACTTCCGAGACACCTTTCAAATCCGGGCACCGAATAACCCCTTTGGTCGAATTTAACTGCTTATGGGGGGTCACCCGGATCTCTCTGTCCACGAGTTTTGTTGCCCTCAGCAGCTGCTCCGATTGCCTCTTTGATCTGCACTGGACGAGGAAAGTGCCATTCCGTAGCCTTTTCACTGACTGAGGGTCACCTGCTAGACCCTGAAAGCCCTTCTGAATAGCAAAAGGACTCAGAGCAGAAATAGGCTTTTCCTGCTCTGTCCCTTCAACCACAAGCCAGGAAGCCCAAAAACCTGTCATCTGTCTCGTCTCCATATCCGAGTCACTGTCGGAATCGTTATGACTAGAAATGGGGTCTACTGCCTTCCTCTTCTTTATGGGGGGTGTGATTTTGGATAAAGCCATGATTTATGTTTAGAAATTTCGTCTCTCCCTTACCCACCCACCATGGAGTCCAACTAAGGGGCCAGGGCCAAGAACTCATTGTCTTGACCCCTTCCAGGCTTCAGGAGAGATATACGACAAACAGAAGCCTACTGACCCTATCCCCCCTGATCATGCCCAACTCCCGGGAACAGAGCTGAGCACTGCAGGGGTTCCCTTGGCCAGTCGGAGAACTGCCTGTCTTGACCCAGCCCCACGAAGGGGAAGCCGATTGATACACCCGGGCCAGAGTGTACCTCCTGTCTAGGAGAGGTCCGAGCCAAAGTGATGTGTTGAGGGCGTTGGCCCTCTCAATCACCAGGATCTCATCCCCCTCCGTCACAGGTCGCACCGCACGGCAAACGCGGCGGATCTTAAGAAGACCACAGAGAGAAAAAGAGTGTGGAAAAGAAGGCTTGAAAGGGAGACGAAGAAAGAAAAGATCCGTTAAGAAAGGCAGAAGACAGAATAGGAAAAAAGTGGGTTACTATTTGTCTGGGCCCTCACTCCTAACCTTTCTGACATGGGAGACCCTACCAGGGGCATCAATTCCAACCACGTAATGCTTGGCCAGTCAGCAGCTTGGCTATACAGGCCTAGAAGCATTGATAACAACTAACCATCTAGTCGAGTATTGATGCCCCCGTCAGCAAAGCCTAAAAGATCACTGGACCACGCAAGCTCTCCGACCACGGCAAGGTTGCAACCCCCGGAGGGAGAAAGCGTTTCTGATTAGATTGTTTCATAGCATTATTATCACCAGTTTCATTTTTCACATTACTGTAGACGTAAGAGACCGCATCCACTTTCTGCAAATGAGAAAGAGAATATTCAGCATAATGTCTTTGTTTGAGAACGTCGAAGTCAAATCCCCCTGTCTCAATAAGAACGGATTTGAGTGAAAACATGCAGCTTTTTTTAGATTTTAAATTGAACAAAGTATCTGCGCTCTTTAGCTATGCTTAAACACTTCACTTAAATAATAATTATTCTGATTCACGGTAAACTAACCAGAAATTTTTTTTCAATTACCTGTGTAAAATAAATGCAAGGTGCTGTATTCCTGGGCGCCTTTATAAAACCACTTAAAACCAGTATTCCAAAGTGAGGAACATATTGCAATAGGTAATTGTGATCGTGTTAAGGTCGATGGTGGTTTGTATTTTTCAGACATCACCGTTCTATGATCGAATTGTTTAACACATGATAAAGGTAGTTCTGGTTAGGATGTTAGTAAAACAATGTTAACTACACTGCAAACTTCAGACAACATACAATTCAAACGTAACAGTCCAAAGCAGATTTGTGTTTTCATTTGTTTCTGAGCGGGTTTTGGTCATCGTCAGCAAGTTTTCTTCCAGTCTGTCAAAATTTGTCTCCTTGGCGTCCGTGATCAGAATATCTTGTAATTGACATCAGAGTTTGTATTGTTGTGCACAATTTTCCTCCTTTCGACATCAGGCCTTTTCTCCGTCTTGCACAACTGAAAGAGCACGGTTTGATAATTCACCAGTTACCTTTTTTTTTTAACCATCTGGTATCGTGTTCTTTGACCATGTTTACAATGCCCAGTGTGACTTTGGATTCACGAACATCACACAACGGTTCGGAAAGACCGTGTCCCATGACTTCTGAAAAAAACGCCTTGCTGGTACCAGAAATGTTTGACCTCTGAAAGTGTCGATCATCCCGATTGCCCAAGCTCAAGGTTTGTGTTTTGATTTGAAAGTCGACTAATACAAGAAAGGCATGCAGTTATTACATCAGTCCATAAAAACAAAGCAGTTACTGGCATTGAAGGCTGAGCGCACATCACACAAAAAGTTAATTTACAGGACTTCAACGTTTTCATCAACTTCTCGAGTATATAAAATATGGCCGATTGGTATGACAGCAACTTCTGGTATGTGTACGAATGACCAATGAGCAAACAAGTAAAATTATTCATCCAGCGCTTAAGGGATTCTTTCAACAGAATGATCTGCAGGAACGTGTGTCTGCTTTCTCTATTATTGTTTCTTTCTTTCCAAATCTAATCAAGTGAATAATCAACAAGAACAACTCCCGATAAGCAGCTTACGAATTTGGTTAGGCCTCATTCCAAAGTACAACAGGAAAATCCGGAATATAGCCGTACTGTTTCGTTTGTACGATCCGGGTGTTGTGAGCAGTACAGTCTATTTTGTGGCGTTGCCGTTTTGGTGGCGTCATGAATGTGGAACTGCTTGTGAAATGGTAGACTTCCAGGTGGTTTCCCTCTACCAGCGAAAGATAAGGCCTCCAAAATATTTTCTTCTACAAGAGGCAAGACTCTCCCAAGGCTCTCTCAAACAAGTCACACACACGCACACACACACACACACGCACACACACACTCCCCGCCCCACCCCCAAATATAAACAAATGAAATAAAACAGATAAGATAATGAACGTCCTAATGTGGAAGGTCCAGTGTTTAGTGTACGGTTTGTTTTCAAGTGCTAGTTTACGGTGTTTTTTTTAATTTTTTTTTTAAAGCAATTAAAAAAAAAAAAGAAAATCAAAATGTCAAGCCAATTCTTTCATTGTGACTTTAGTTTGAGTTGACTTTTTTTTTCTGATTTAGAACTTATCTAGCAAGAAGCAGCAGCAGCAACAACAACAAAGCAGCAGCAGCAACAGCAACCAAAGTGTCATTTTTTTTTTTTTTTTTTGGTTCCTCAGCAGCATATAACTCCACACCCAACTCTCCCAAAGACGACGTCACATTCACTTCCTCCAATTCATTACATCCTGTTCTCACCGTCACGTGCTTGGAGGGTCACGTGACGCACCAGTTCTTGGAATGTGACGTCACTACCAGGTGTTGGACAGGAGGAGGGGAAGAAGGGAGCAGGAGCTCCCAGTGTGTCCACACGCTTTCTCCAGCTCCTCCGTCTTTCCGGTGCAGAAACAGGGTGCAGGAAGTACCATACACGCTCGTGTGCGACCACCGCAACGACTGTGCTGATTACAGCGATGAGGACTTCTGTCAGTTTGAACCTTGTGTCTCTGCCACTTTTGACTGCGGAAATTCAGAGGTAAGCATACAGTGAACGTCCCTGACCTGGACCCTGCGCTTCAGTTATTCTCCATGGTAAATATTCCGAAGAGGATATCTGTAAATATCGGGCTTTGTACATTTGTTACATTAGTCTGTTATTTCAAGATTTGACAGTGCTAATAAACTGATAAGCGCAGTTTGACATTATCAATGACTTGTATTTGCAAAGTATATCTGAAACACACACGCTCACACACGCGCGCGCGCCCGTATAGTCTACAGAAAGTATTGTTGATTTTGATGTGTACCAGCTGTCCATGCTGGCTCTTGTGCTATAGATCATGTAGATAAATAGATATAATATCAGTGTGTGTGTGTGTGTGTGTGTGTGTGTGTGTGTGTGTGTGTGTTGCTAGATAGATATACACACAGAAACACCCACATTCACACACACAGACAGATAGATAAATAGATAGGTAGATATAGATAGTGACAAAATCCCAACATTCAAAATGTTCTTCAGCGATCTAACGATTAATGCCAAGTTTATTAGCAGTCTGTCAAAAGATTCTACACAAAGGAAAATAGTTCTAATGCACTGGTTTTCCAAAATTTTGAAAGACTTGGGCAGGAAGAGTATTATCAAATGAATTATACAGAGATTAAACGGGTCATTATCAAACGAATTATATAGAGATTAAACGGGTCATTATGTCTGTTAGAACGTACTATGTTGGCAGAATCCAGTTCACTCTATTTATGAGACAATCGCGCTTTAACGGGGTAGAGGTATAGGCCTATATGATGAAAGCGGAATAATAAATGTGCGTGTGTGTATGTGTGTATGTGTGCGTGTGTGTGTGTGTGTGTGTGTGTGTGTGTGTGTGTGTGTGTGTGTGTGTGTGTGTGTGTGTGCGCGTGCGCACGTGCTTGTGCGAGTAAGTGTATGTATGTGCGCGCTTACGTATTTGTGTGTGTGTGCTGGTGGTGGGGTCGGGGGCGCATGTGATTAGTGTTTACAAAGGGAAGCACTCTGTGACAACATGCCTCAATGCGTTCACGGTACGGACGAAGCACTGTGCTATAGACAAAAAAGATCGTATGCCGGAACCATACGCCATGCTCTCATAGTTTTCCTGGTGCCCGATTTTAGAAATAAATACACACTGAGAATTATGTTTGCTAATCCTTTTGTGAATGTTGATGATAAGTCATGCCCATCCAGCTATTTCAAATGTCCAAACACAGATCTATTCCTTTGTCTGCCTGTCTTCCTGCGATGCAATGACGTGGCAGATTGCCCGGGACACGAAGATGAGAAGGGCTGTGAAGATTCCACCTGCCCTGGCTACTATCGCTGTAGAGACTCCAAGATTTGTCTGCGTGCTTCACATATGTGTGATGGAAAATATGGCCAATGTCCGCAAAATGACGATGAAAGGGCATGTGATGTTAATTGTCCACATGCATGCACATGTTACGGACATGCGTTTTTCTGCAACCAGTCTATCAGTGAAAAGCATTCCTATCTTTGTTATTTGCATGCAGACGGAAGTCATATGACGCTGGAGGCTTTACAGCATAACATGATGCTCATTCATCTGAGCCTAGCCCGCTGTTCCCTGCATAATGTCACAATGTCCCGACTTCCTAACCTGCACAACCTTTATTTGAGTGATAACGCTATCACTCATCTTTCTCCTCACATGTTCATGGAAATGAGAATGCTCCGTGTCCTGGTCCTGGCCAGAAACCCATTGGATCTACGAATCAGTCTTCCAGCAATCACTAGTATTAACCGTCTTGAAAAGCTGGATTTGTCTTGTTCATATTCCAGCGCTCGATCCAAGACATTTTCAGGAACTGACTCACCTCTATATCTTGAATCTGTCCCATACAGAGTTAACTCACGTACAAAACGTTGGGTTTCACACAATGACATATTTGAAATATGTTGACCCGAGGCATTGTCCTTTAACTGAATTTCCTCACCGTTTATTCCACAATCTGGACCAACTGCTTGAAGTCAAAGCCAGCAATTTTAAGATGTGCTGCCCAAGCCTTTTGCCTGAAGACTTCAATCCTGTTGGTTGTGCGGCTCCTTCAGACCTGCTTTCGTCCTGTGATGACTTGTTACCAAGTGTTCTGTACCGGACAGGCCTGGCCGTTCTGGCGGCGTTCTCTCCGCTGGGGAATTCTATCAGTATGTTATTCCGTACTGTTGTTAAGTCGGCCACTTCATTTGGTTTTGGTGTTTTTGTGCTGCACTTGTGCTTGTCTGATTTCTTGACGGGGTGTATTTGATGGCGATTGGGGTGGTGGATTCTGTATAAAGGGGCAATTACCTTTGGAACGATTTATCATGGAAAAGCAGTCATGTCTGCAAGGCAGCTGGATTCTTATCATTGATGTCCGCAGAAATGTCAGCATTTCTGGTCAGTGTGATCACAGTGGATCGATTCCTGGCGCTGCGGTTTCCTTTCAGCAGTGTTCACTTTGCTCCCAGGTCAGCTCACGTGTCCAGCCTGCTCCTGTGGGGGACTGGTGCCTGTCTGGGTGCTGTCCCTTTGCTGCCAGCGACCTCCCACTGGCACTTCTATTCTATGGCCAGACTGGCATGTGCATTCCGCTCCCCATCACCAGCACTGTGTTTGCTGGCCAGGACTATTCCTTTGGTGTGTTCATTTACCTCAACTTTATCCTTTTTCTTTTCATTGCAGCAGGTCAAGGTTTCATCTACTGGTCAGTGAGGTCCAACACGATGAGAAACAAAGGCACAGCTGGTGAATCCAAAAACATTACTATCGCCCGTCGACTGGTCACTGTGGTAGTGTCCGACTTCCTCTGCTGGTTCCCCATTGGGTTCTGGGACCGATGGCAGACAGGGGATTTCGGGTGTCAAATGACGTCAACGTCGCTATTGCTATTTTTGTCCTTCCGCTCAACTCTGCCCTCAGTCCTTTCCTATACACTGTCAACGTCATTCGGGAACGCAGAAGAATAAAGCACGAGAAACGCATGATAGATGTATTGTCCAAAACCTTGTACACAGAAACCGATAAGGAGTGTATGGAAAAGTAAAGTAAATATGAAGATAGGATTTTCCAACAGTGTTGGTACCTGTCCATCTGGATTTTAGAATTTACATATTGTAGGATTTCGAGTATATGTAAGTGCGCGCGTGCCTGCGTGCGTGTCATCGTCTATTTCCCTTAGGTAAGGCAAGGTAATGTTGCTTATTGCCCACTCGACCGCAAGGGGCCATATCTGGGCTGTCACGTTTAAATCAACTCACAAGTCATCTTAAAAAAAAACAAAAAACAAAAAATCTTTAATAAACATTGAGAGCGGACATTAATGCATTGAAGGAACAGGTGAAAAATGTAGAAAAACATGCCGACGATTTGGAGGGCAGACCAAGAAGAAACAATCTATTTTATGGTGTTGACAAACAGCAAAATGAAACAAATCGGGACCAATAGATGACGTTGAAAGAACTGTGTACTGACAAACTGGAGTTGGCGAATGATGTTGAGTTTGATCGGTTAAGTGGAAAACCCAACTCCCCTGTGATTGTTAGGTGCATCTTTTATAAAGACAAAAACATTCTCAAAGCAAAGCAGAAATTAAACCTATCGGTCAGTCAGAGCTCTGCAAAAACACGTCATACCTCGAAGAGCGCTTCTCACACATTCCAGAGAGAGAGAGAGAGAGAGAGAGAGAGAGAGAGAGAGAGAGAGAAAGAGACAGACAGAGAGAGAGAGAGAGAGAGAGAGAGAGAGGCGAAAAGAAAGCATTTATGACAAGAAGGCAGGAGGTAATGGGACACATACACGCACTCACTCACAAGAGAGAGAGAGAGAGAGAGAGAGAGAGAGAGAGAGAGAGAGAGAGAGAGAGAAACCAGCACTAGCATACAAGCTCATGTATACGCACCCCCCTACTCGCCTGTCCATGCATAAATGAACATCTTAATACACATAGCTGCACATCAACCATCCATCATAATGCTGTTCATTGTTATTACAGAATCATCATTTCGTATCAAAGACACACGTGATTTCATTTTTACGTTCATTTTGTTACAGCATAGCCCAATTCAGGGGGGGGGGTCATATCAGGGCTGTCACCAAATCCGAATCGATTCCATATTAACAAAGTGAAAGAAACCATGTTCACTAACATGTCATTCCATATATGCTGAAATGGATGGATTTATACAGGATCTATGCAACACAAATGTTACACACACATACACACGCACGCATGCACACACACACAGCGTGCGCGCACGCGCGCACACACACACACACACACACACACACACACACTACACACGCAAAATGCTGATAATAGCAAGAACGTTCGATTCGGCTTTTTGAAGCCCTTCACCGTTCTCTGGGCAAGGCTTTCTGTCTTCTCTGTCCCTTGCCGTTGTGAATGCATCCTCCAGTCCCTGCAGTGGGTTGATCCAGCAGAAGTCGCAAGTCTTCCTGCATCCCATGAGAACGGATTCTCTGGAAGTCTGTAGTAACGTTGTGAACTCGGAAGACGATCTTGGTAGTACCTCGCCCCTGGAGTCGTATGCCCTGGGTGAGGATGGAGGTGGCTGTGAAAGATGAAGTGCGACGGCTCGTGGTTGACCAGCAGTGATTCTTGCAGACATACCATCCCTTACGACCTGCCACACAAGAAGCTGCAGGTTACATTCTGACCGAGAAGTCGACGCGAAATCCTGACAAAGAATACACTAAAGCATGGACAGTAGAAACTAACGCCTAAGAACGATATTCATACACGCTGAGAATAAAGAAGACGGTAAAGTCTATGAAAAAAGGAAGATAGTAAACCTGGGAAAGAGAAGACTGTGAATAAGGCTTAAGCCTTACAAAATATATGAACCCTATGAAACAAAGACTAACATTCTGAAAGAAGGTTACACTAAACAATATGAATGGATAGCATTTAAATCTATAATCAAGCTGACACTAAACCTTTTGACAATAAAAAGATTTATATGCCCTATGGAAAGTAAGATGATGTTGCCAATAACCTGCGGAGGGCCATATAAGGGATATCACCGCATTAAAGTTAACTCGCAAATCATTACATTGAAAAAAATCAATACACAACCCTTTAAATACACCTAAAACCGCACCGGAAATTTTGCTAAAAATCTTTCCCTCGTAAAAATCTGAGATCAGATGAAAAATGTTGATCTCTTTCAGAAATTCAAAGATCACACCAGGTGGGACATCTCTGAACAAGGTTTTCATGTGTGCTGTAAAGTGCTTATGTCTCACATCAGGCAAGTCCCAACACTCTAAAAGAGTATGTCACTACAGCAGTGAGTGGTGCATGACATGAAATGCACCACGGACCTTCTTCACCTTTAAAAGATAAAGAATGGGTGTAAAAGGAGTGGTGGCCTGTATGCAAACAGCACAAGACTTTTTTTCTTTACGGCCGCCTAGGGAAAATAGTAAAAATTCAGGTTTGGACGGATTTTGAATAGTTTTTTTTTTTCCGTCTGCAAATTCCATTTCTCTTGCCAGAGGTCTTTGACATAAGCCTGGGATTTGGGTTTCATATCAGTGTGAGGGATAGACAATCTGCTTATCTTTTCTTGTGGCACTCTTGGAAAGTTGATCAACCAACTCGTCTCAAATTCACGCATGTCTGGGAACCCAAGCAAAAACTATGTTATATACATTTGATTTCAGAGAGGTGTACAGTTTGAAAAATTTCATCAGTTGTGGGTGCTTGAGGTTACGGTTGGCGATGGCCTCCAAAGCAGAAAGTGAGTCCGGCAAAATGAGTAAATCTAGTTTTTCATTTAGAGACTATTTCAAGAGCCAGGACCAAGGCTGTCAATTCAGCACTGTAGATGGAGCTGTCAGTGGGAATGTGTTTAGAACATCTCTGAGGAGGACCTGTTGCACAATACATAGTTGAGGCAACCCCTTCCTCATATTTGGAACCGTCGGTGAAAATTCTTCCAAAGGATGAAAACTAACACAGTTTGGCGAAAAAGGACTTTTACGCCACGGGGCTAGTGGTATATTTACGGTACGAGGCTAAATAAAACCAGATCTCTGGAGTGAAGAAAGTCCATGGTGGTCATCAGGAACCTTGGATAAATCAAACACGACTCAAAGGTCCATCTCTGCATTTGTAAAAAAAATGAGGAAGCATACAAATTCATTCCAAGGCTGAATGGAACTCGGATGGTCGTCGAATTTCTTTTGGAACTTTGGGTCAAAAACACTGTCATAGACAGGGTTTGGGGATTCAGAAAAGAGATTCAACCTTTAGTTTAAGTTGCATTTCAGCCAACAGTTCGAGAGGGATGGTTCTCCTGCCTCAGCACACAGGCTATAAACAGGGGTGGTGCAGAATGCAATCAGACAAGAGTCGAAGCCCTTGATGGTGGATGGGATCGAGACTTTTCAGGTAGGAAGGTCTGGCCGAGCCTTAGACTACACATCCATAGTCCAGTTTGGAGTGGATCAGAGCCCTGTACAAAATGGAGAAGAGTTTGCTCATCAGCGCCCCAATCCATGTGTGCCAGAACTTTCTGAATGCTCAGTGCTTTTTAACAAGCAGTTTTTGAGTGTTGGATATGACATTTAAAGTTCAGGTTTTGGTAACAAAAAAAGAACACCCAGAAACTTGGCTTTTTCACAGCTGGGATGGTGGATTTATCCAGACGAATTTCAGGATCGGCAAAGAATTGACGAAAATTGTGAAAATGGATACTGTGTTTTGGTGATTGAAAAAGTAAACCCATTTTCCTCGGCCCACTGTCGAATCTTATCCACACAACGTCGTTGAATGCTGGCATAAGAGGCTCCAACTGCATAGACTGCAAAGTCAACAGAGAGGACTCGGAACCCCGGTTTACTTAAAGGACACTGTTGTTGATTTTGATACTGAACAGAGCCAAAGGAAGAATGCTCCCTAGAGGTACACACAACTCCTGCCCATGGATGTCCGACAGCATGGTGCCAACAGAGACTTGGAACTGCCGATCAGCCAGAAAGTTTTGAATGAATAAAGGTAGACGACCACGAAAACAAAGTTTATGGAGGTCTATGAGAATTCCAGATTTCCAAGTGGTGTCACACGCTTTTTCCAGATCAAGAAAGATAGCAACCACATAATGTTTATTAATGAACGCATTGTGGATGGTTTTCAGATGGACTAAATGGTCAACGGTCAAGTGGTACTTCCGGGACCTGCACTGTTCACTGGCCAAAAAGTCATGGGTTTCCAGCTTATAGATTAGTCGGGGCTTGACCATCTTTTCCATTAGCTTGCAGAGGCAGCTTGTCAGAGCTACCAGACGATAGTTTGAAGGGTTGGTAAGGACTTTTCCAGGCTTAGGAATCGGATTGGTCATGACGTTTCACCACACACCTCTTCCCAAGAACAGCAAATTTTGGCGTGCCAAGTTTTCTGGTACATGAAGCACCGCATCGGAGATTGAGACGGAATGTCAAGTTGAAGGCACGCATTCAAAGAACCCACTTTGATGACATATGGCAATGAAGGGGTACAGAATGTTAGAGAGTGTTGGTGGGCACCCTTTCTCTTCCTTTGTAAACTGTGACCCTACGCACGTTAAAAATACACCTAGGGATTCAAGTTCAGTTTTTATCTCGGTCTCCGATATGCATATAAGATCTGAGCATCTAATGACTCCCTTGGACGTACTCAACTGTTTATGGGGAGTCACCCGGATCTCTCTACCAGTTTTATGGCACTCAGCAGCTGTTCCGACAAACCCTGTGAGAGGAAGGCACTAAAACCTATCAAAACAAGACAGTGAAGTACATAGCTGTAAGAAACGAGAACACTAAAACCTTTGAAAGGAAGATGATATATCTATACAGCGAAAACATTACAACTTAAAAAAAGGGGGACTTAACTGCCTAAAACGACTACACTAGCCACTTAAAAAGAACACTAAACCCTGTGCAAGAACACTAAAGGAGGATAGCAGGTGCTATCACAGGAAGTAGAGAATACTTGCACTATTTGAAAGGAGACCACCAACTCCTTTAAGTGTAGGAAATCAAAATGGTCTTGTAATTTTTGTCCTTGGTTTCGGCGGACTCGTTAAGAATTAATTTGGCGGACTCGCTAAGAATTATTTGTGAAATCTGAAAGCTATGAAAGGATTCACGTGCTGACTGATTACCATGTCAGGCTCTCTGTGGATAAAGGACACTCAGATCAGGAGTACCAGGTGCGCACTAGAAAATATTTCAGGAAGAGGATCAAAGACTTCCTCAAGAGCTCTGCAGCTCGAACCAAAATGATCTGAAAGCATGCGTCCATGCTCCAGATCCCTTGATTCACAAGACCTGCTCCATAGCTCGAGTCAGCCTTTCATGCCTTTCCAGGAAACATTCCCTCTGGTACTCCCCGTTTTGTATCCTTGTTCCCCAGAACACCGACATTGGAAACTGTCTTATCGTCATGGCCATATGAAAAATGAGTGTGGATTGTAAAGCGCTTAGAACTTGGGGTCTTTCCGTGGATAGGCGCTATATAAGTATTCATAATAATGATAATGAAAATAGACACCGAATTGTAGAAAAAAAAAACTCTAAGCCCAAGAGAAAAGCCATGTAAATCCCTGAATGAAGGAGGCACTGAAACCAGGAAAGAATAAGACCTGCGAATGAAGGAAACATCATAGCTAGATAAAGATGATATTAAACTCTGTGTGGAGGAGGCACGGAACCTGGGAAAAAAAAAAAGACGATGAACCTGTGGACGAAGAGACCCCGAATTCCTAGTAAAAGACAAACCAAACAACAAAAAATGCCAAACCATCTGAAAGGTATGGTAATGCCGCTTATAGCCCAGCCAGCCACAAAGGGCCATGTCAATGCTGTCACTGCGTTGAAGACATCCACACAACCCTTTAAAATACACCTTAAAACATAACAGAAATTTGGTTTAAAACATTTATTCTGTAAAATCTTAGATCACATGAGAAATGTTGATCTCTTTCAAAAATTTACAAACCATGCAAGTCCCAACACTCTAAAAGAATATGCTTCACTGTGAATGGTACATGACATGGAATGCACTATGGAGCTTCTTCGCTCCTTAAAAGAAACGAGTTACAAACGAATGGCCAGTGCCCTGCTGGCATAGAACTGTTCTTTTCCTTGCGACCACCAGAAGTAGAAGAGACGAACACTTAGGTTTAGTCAGATCTGGAAAAGTTTGTTATCCGTCCATGTGTTTCAGTCCTCCTGCCAGGTCTCTGATATAACCATTAACCTTCAGTTTCAAATCCGAGTAGGGTATACATTTGCAGGACAGTTTGTTGTGCCACTCTTGGCCAAACGATCAGCCATTTTATTTCCCCAAATGCCAACATGACCGGGAACCCAAGCTAGAACAATGTTGTGACCTTCCGCTTTCAAAGATGTAACCTGTTTTAAAGAGTGTAAAAGTTCAAGATGAAGGAAGTAACGACCGGCTACGGCCCCAACGCTGACAGCGAATCAGAAAAATCAAAAAGTCCTTGTTTATAGATTGAGAAATTATCTTCTGCGCTAGAACCAAAACCGTTAGTTTCAGTAGAGTAAACAACTAACTGACGGAATATGCTTTGATGATACTGGAAAAGGAACAGTTGGGCAATAGGATGCACAAGCCACTCCATCATCAGGCTTTGAACCATCAATAAACATTTTCAGAGAGGATGGGAATTTTGTACCGAGATCGACAATGTCTTGTATGCCTGATGACTGGTGGATTCTTTACGAAAAGCAGCAAGATCAAAGCGTGTTTCTGGTGTGAAAAAGGTCCATGGAGGCTTTTCCGGAAATTTGGAGAAGTCAGACACAACTCCTAGATCAAGATCTGCATTCTGCGCATGGGACTGCATTCGAAGTTCAAACTTAGGAATGCAGTTGGGATTTTCTTCAAATTTACTTTGAAAATGAAGATTAAAAATGCAGTCACAAGCAATGTTTTCTGGTTCAGAGAACAATCTGGAACAATTAAAGGATAGTGTCAGCCTGCGGTTGGATAATGATTTACATGCCTCTGCATACAGGCTGTACACAGGGGTGGTGTGGAATTCTCCAAGACAAAGACGAGCCCTTGTTGATAAACAGGATCCAAGTGTTTCAGATAAGAGGGTTTTGCAGAGCCGTACACAGCACAACCAAAGTCCACTTTAGAATGGACCAAGGCTCTGTAGAGGTGCAGCAAAGTTTTCTCATCAGCGCTCCAGTCAGTCTATGCTACGACCCACAGAATGTTTAAAGCTTTCTATCTAGAAGTTTTTAAATGTTCACTGTGACTAAGGAAGTTGAGCTTTGGATCAAAAATAACTCCCAGAAATATGGCCTCCTGTACAGGGGGAATGGGATATTTCCCCATTTTGGATTTCAGGATCAGCAAAGAACTGTCCAAGATAAGGTAATGTTGCTTATAGCCCAGCCGACCGCAAGGGGCTACATCAGGGCTGTCACCACGTTAAAATCAACTCACAAGTCATTAAAAAAAATAAAATAAAAAAAAAAACCTTTCACACATCTCTTTAAATGACATCGTCTAGAAACGCACCAGAAACTTCGTTAAAAATCTTTCTTCCGTAAAATCTTAAATCAGATGAAAAATGTTAATCTCTCTCAAAAACTCAAGGATCACGTCAGGCGGGACATCCCTGAACAGGATTTTCATGGACTCCACTGTAAAATGTTTGTGTCTCACATCGTGCAAGTCCCAACACTCTAAAAGAATATGTTTCATTGTGAGTGGCACATGACATGGAATGCACCACGGAGCTTCTTCACTCTTTAAAAGGTACGAATGAGTAAAATACGAATGGCCGGTGTGCAGCCAGCACAGAACCGTTTCCTCTTTACGACCACCAGACGTAGATGGGAGGAATTCCTTAAGGTTTGGAAGGATCTGAAAGAGTTTGTTATCCGTCTGGGTATTCCAATCCTCCTGCCAGAGGCCTTTCACATAATCATTAATTTTGGGTTTCAGATCTGAGCAGGGGATATATATGTTGGACAATTTCTCTCTTGTGGCATTCTTGGCTAAACGATCAACCATTTCGTTCCCTCCGATGCCAACATGACCAGGAACCCAAGCCAGAGTAATGTTGTAACCATCCACTTTCAACTTGCTAAAAAGTTCAAGATAAGATAAGATAATGTTGCTTATAGCCCAGCCGACCGCAAGGGGCCACATCAGGGCTGTCACCACGTTAAAATCAACTCACAAGTCATTTAAAAAAAAAACAAAAAAAAACAAAAAAACTTTCATACATCTCTTTAAATGACATCGTCTAGAAACGCACCAGAAACTTCGTTAAAAATCTTTCATCCGTAAAATCTTAAATCAGATGAAAAATGTTAATCTCTCTCAAAAGCTCAAAGATCACGTCAGGCGGGACATCTCTGAACAGGATTTTCATGGACTCTGCTGTAAAATGTTTGCGTCTCACATCGTGCAAGTCCCAACACTCTAAAAGAATATGTTTCATTGTGAGTGGCACATCACATGGAATGCACCACGGAGCTTCTTCACTCTTTAAAAGGTACGAATGGGTAAAATACGAATGGCCGGTGTGCAGCCGGCACAGAACTGTTTCTTCTTTACGACCACCAGACGTAGATGGGAGGAACTCCTTAAGGTTTGGACGGATCTGAAAGAGTTTGTTATCCGTCTGTGTGTTCCAATCCTCCTGCCAGAGGTCTCTCACATAATCATTAATTTTGGGTTTCAGATCTGAGCAGGGGATATATATGTTGGACAATTTCTCTCTTGTGGCATTCTTGGCTAAACGATCAACCATTTCGTTCCCTCCGATGCCAACATGACCAGGAACCCAAGCGAGAATAATGTTGTAACCATCCGCTTTCAACTTGCTAAAAAGCTCAAAGAAATGTAATAGTTCTGGATGCTGAAGGTTGCGGCCAGCTATGGCCTCCAAAGCTGACAGCGAATCCGACAGAACCAGAAAGTCCCTCTTGGTAGATTGTGAAATTATTTTCAATGCCAGAACCAGAGCAGTAAGTTCAGCAGAATAGACGGAGGCATCTGGAGGTATATGTTTTAACAGTATCTGAGAAGGAGCACCAGGGCAATAGGCTGCACAGGCCACTCCATCCTCAGACTTGGAACCGTCAGTGAAAATTTTCTGACAGGATGGAAATTTTGAACAGAGGTCAGCATACAATGCCTTGTATGCCTGAGAGCTGGTGGACTCTTTACGAAAAGCTGCGAGATCAAAACGAATCTCTGGTGTGAAAAAGGTCCACGGAGGCTGATCCGGAAACTTGGAAAAATCAGACACAACTCCTAGGTCTAGACCTGCATTCCGCGCGTGTGGCTGCATACGAAGACCAAACGGCGCAATACAGTTAGGGTTGTTTTCGAATTTGTTTTGAAACTGGGGGTCAAAGACACAGTCATAGGCAGGATTCTGTGGTTCTGAGAACAGTCTGATGTAGTAATTTAGAGACATTTTCAGCCTGCGGTTGGACAGTGAGGGTTCACCTGCCTCTGCGTACAGGCTGTACACAGGGGTGGTGCGGAATGCTCCAAGACAGAGACGAAGCCCTTGATGGTGGATAGGGTCCAAGAGTTTCAGATAAGAGGGTCTTGCAGAGCCGTACACAGCACAACCATAGTCCAGTTTGGAGCGGACCAGGGCTCTGTAGAGATGCAGCAAAGTTTTCTTATCAGCGCCCCAGTCAGTGTGTGCTACGACCCGCAGAATATTCAGAGCTTTCTGGCAAGAGGTTTTGAGATTTTTAATGTGGCTGAGAAAGTTGAGTTTTTGATCAAAAATAACTCCAAGGAATTTGGCTTCTTTTACAGCTGGAATGGTGGACTTGTCCAGACGAATTTCAGGATCAGCAAAAAAATTGACGAAAATTGTGAAAATGGATTGACTGAGTTTTGGTACGTGAGAAGGTAAACCCGTTTTCCTCGGCCCACTGCTGGATCTTGTTGACACAAAGTTGGAGTCGACGCTGTAAGCTGGGGTAAGAAGCTCCCACTGCGTACAGCGCAAAGTCGTCAACGAACAGAGAGGACTCAGAGCCCTGGCTTACCGATTTCACAATGTCGTTGATTTTAATGCTGAAAAGAGCAGGAGAAAGGATGCTCCCTTGAGGGACACCCAACTCCTGCCCATGGATGTCAGAGAGTGTGGTGCCAACACGCACCTGGAACTGTCGATCAGCCAAAAAGTTCTGTATGAACAGAGGCAGGTGACCACGGAAACCAAGTCTGTGCAAGTCCAGAAGAATTCCTGATTTCCATGTGGTGTCATACGCTTTTTCGAGGTCGAAAAAGATAGCGACCACATGCTGTTTATTGACAAAGGCATTGCGGATGGTGGTTCCCAGACGGATTAGATGGTCGACTGTCGAGTGGTATTTCCGGAACCCGCACTGTTGACTGGCCAAAAGGCCATCGGTGTCCAGCTTCCACATCAGACGGGAGTTGACCATCTTCTCCATCAACTTACAGAGGCAGCTAGTCAGAGCTATTGGACGATAGTTGGAAGGGTTGGTAAGGTCCTTTGCAGGCTTTGGAATTGGAATGATCAGGGCTTTCCGCCAGGAGGGCGGAAAGTACCCTGTGGTCCAGATATGGTTGTATACTTTAAGAAGAGTCTGGAGACAGCTTTCTGGAAAATGCTTCAAAACCTGATAATGAATATCATCCAGACCAGGGGCAGAATCAGTGCAGGTTTGTAAAGCTGTTTTCAGTTGATTGATTGAAAAAGGGAGATTGTAGGCTTCAGAGTTGTCTGATGTGAAATTGTATAAAGATTTCTCTCTGAGCTGTTTGTTTTTTAAAAAGGCTGCAGATTTATTTGAAGATGAGGAGTTCTGTTGGATGGTGGAGGCCAACAGATTGGCAACAGCTTCTTTGTCAGTGATCAGAGCATCGGCAAGTTTCAAGTGATGAATGGAGGGGTTGGTGTTTTTCCCTTTGATTTTTCTGATGATGTTCCAGACTTTTTTCTTTGAAGTTTTTGATGTCAGCCCGGAGCAAAAGTTTCTCCAAGACTGACGTTTACTGATTTTGAAAGTGTGTCTCGATTTGGCGCGGAGTTTCTGATGGGCTCGAGCGTTGGAACCTGAAGGTCGTTGGTATACCCGACGCTGAGCCCGTTTGCGAACTTTTGAAATTTGTTGGCAGTCTAAATTAAACCAGGGTGTTTTGGGCATTTGGAGTTTATTGGAAGACATTGGAATACTGGGTTTAGCACACTTTATCACAGTGTTAGTCAGAGATTCAGCTGGGTCTGGACTCTGAAGAAAATCAGTGTCCTGGAATTCTTTCAAAATATTGGTGGCAAAAAGATTCCAGTTGGCCTTCTTATAATTAAGATGTTGTGAGACAGAGATGTTTTCAGTTAATAAGGGTTTTAAAAGAACAGGGAAATGGTCACTTCCGTGCAGATCGTCATGGACAGACCACTCATAGTCCAGGACCAGCGAGGGGTCACAAATCGACAAATCTAAGCACGAAAGTGAACCTGTGGAAGAGTGGAGGTAAGTTGGAGCTCCATCGTTCAGACAACACAAATCAAAGTCTGAAAGGACATCCTCAAGAAGCAGACCTCTGGATGACGAACTGACACTACCCCAAAGAGGATTGTGACCATTAAAGTCACCCAACAGCAAAAAAGGTCGAGGAAGTTCTTCGATGAGACTGACAAGGTCCTGACGACAAACCGGGACAGAAGGTGGCAGATACAGTGAGCAGATTGTAACAGTCTTGTGGAGAGTGACTCTCGCAGCTACAGCCTGAAGGGAGGTAGTCAGAGCGACAGGACTAAACAGCAAAGTTTTGTGTAAAAGAAGGGCAACACCGCCTGACAGTCCCAATGTGGATGGTTGTGCAGGTTTAGAAAGAATATTAAAGCCAGAAAGAGTGAAGGTCTTCTGGCTTTGAATTTTAGTTTCCTGAAGAGCCACGACGGAAGGTTTTACAGTTTGACACAGAAGTTGCAGCTCCTCAAAATTTGAATTTAAGCCACGGATATTCCAATGGATTAGTTTACTACTATCCATGGTGCAGAGGATGAACAGGAGAGAAGTCAGGTCATCTCCTCGTCATCGTCTGCGTTCCGTGGAGCAAATTTATTGCTTTGTTTCACTGGACTGTTTGGGTCTTCAGACCTGCTGGCAGACTTGCCCACAGGTGAAGAAGGTCTGGATTTTGGAGATGGTGGAGGTTTCTTCCTCATCTCCACCATCTCCACACTTGGTTGAACTCCCTTGCCCGCACGGGCACTGCTCGAGGAAGTTCGAGGCGGGAGGCCTGGCTTTTTCATCTGCCCAGCAGCAGATGGAGTAGACTGCTGGGCAGTCTGAGGAGTGGCGGATTTTTTGCCTCCACCAGGGGCACCCACTTTGGGTTGGGAGGCGGTGGACTTGCTTCCACCAGAGCTTAACGGTCTTTCTTGCAATGTCTTGGTGAAAGTAAAATTGTCAGTCTGGCAGCAGACTGAACGGGTGGAAACTTTCTTTATAACGGAAGCATAAGAAGACACTGTTGACGTCTGACTGCCAACAACCTGTTTGCGGGCCTCAAAAAACGAAATTTTCTTTTCAGTCTTCACTCTTTGGATGGTGGACTCCTGAACCCAAACAGGGCAGTTGCGTGAAGAGGAGGGGTGGTCGCCACCGCAGTTCGCACAATGAGCCGGGTCTTTACACGGCCCATCATGGGTTGCCTTGCAACAAACACCACACACCTCCTGCCCAGAACAGCGGTCTCTGACATGTCCAAACTTCTGGCATTTGAAACACCTCAACGGGGATGGGACATACAGTTGGACACGTACATTTAAGTACCCGACTTTAATGACCGGAGGCAGCACAGGGTTGCAGAATGTCAGAAAGAGGGTGTTGGTGGGCACTCTTTCTGCACCTTTTTTGACTGTCACCCTATACACCTCTGTCACACCTTGGGACGCAAGTTCTGTCTTGATCTCCGCTTCCGAGACACCTTTCAAATCCGGGCACCGAATAACCCCTTTGGTCGAATTTAACTGCTTATGGGGGGTCACCCGGATCTCTCTGTCCACGAGTTTTGTTGCCCTCAGCAGCTGCTCCGATTGCCTCTTTGATCTGCACTGGACGAGGAAAGTGCCATTCCGTAGCCTTTTCACTGACTGAGGGTCACCTGCTAGACCCTGAAAGCCCTTCTGAATAGCAAAAGGACTCAGAGCAGAAATAGGCTTTTCCTGCTCTGTCCCTTCAACCACAAGCCAGGAAGCCCAAAAACCTGTCCTCTGTCTCGTCTCCATATCCGAGTCACTGTCGGAATCGTTATGACTAGAAACGGGGTCCACTGCCTTCCTCTTCTTTATGGGGGGTGTGATTTTGGATAAAGCCATGATTTATGTTTAGAAATTTCATCTCTCCCTTACCCACCCACCATGGAGTCCAACCTAAGGGGCCAGGGCCAAGAACTCATTGTCTTGACCCCTTCCAGGTTTCAGGAGAGATATACGACAAACAGAAGCCTACTGACCCTATCCCCCCTGATCATGCCCAACTCCCGGGAACAGAGAGCTGAGCACTGCAGGGGTTACCTTGGCCAGTCGGAGAACTGCCTGTCTTGACCCAGCCCCACGAAGGGGAAGCCGATTGATACACCCGAGCCAGAGTGTACCTCCTGTCTAGGAGAGGTCCGAGCCAAAGTGATGTGTTGAGGGCGTTGGCCCTCTCAATCACCAGGATCTCATCCCCCTCCGTCACAGGTCGCACCGCACGGCGAACGCGGCGGATCTTAAGACCACAGAGAGAAAAAGAGTGTGCAAAAGAAGGCTTGAAAGGGAGACGAAGAAAGAAAACCGTTAAGAAAGGCAGAAGACAGAATAGGAAAAAGGTGGGTTACTATTTGTCTGGGCCCTCACTCCTAACCTTTCTGACATGGGAGACCCTACCAGGGGCATCAATTCCTACCACGTAATGCTTGGCCAGTCAGCAGCTTGGCTATACAGGCCTAGAAGCATTGACAACAACTAACCATCTAGTCGAGTATTGATGCCCCCGTCAGCAAAGCCTAAAAGATCACTGGACCACGCAAGCCCTCCGACCACGGCAAGGTTGCAACCCCCGAGTCACGAGGAGATGACCTGAGGGAGGGAGGTGGTGAATGGAGGGGTTGGTGTTCTTCCCTTTGATTTTTCTAATGACGTTCCAAACTTTCTTGGAAGTTTTAGATGTCAGCCCGGAGCAGAAGTTTCTCCAAGACTGACGTTTACTGATTTTGAACGTGTGTCTGGATTTGGCGCGGAGTTTCTGATGGGCTCGAGCGTTGGGACCTGAAGGTCGGTGGTATACCCGACGCTGAGCCCGTTTGCGTACTTTTGAGATTTGTTGGCAGTCTGAATTAAACCAGGGTGTTTTGGGCATTTGGAGTTTGTCGGAAGACATTGGAATACAGGTTTTAGCACACTTTATCACAGTAGTGGTCAGAGATTCTGCTGGGTCTGGACTCTGTAGAAAATCAATTTCCTGGAATTCTTTTGAAATAGTTGCAAAAAGATCCCAGTTGGCCTTCTTATAATTAAAATGTTGTGAGACAGAAGCGTTCTCAGTTAATACAGGTTTTAAAAGAACAGGGAAATGGTCACTTCCGTGTAGATCGTCATGGACAGACCACTCATAGTCCAGGACCAGCGAGGGGTCACAAATCGACAAATCTAAACACGAAAGTGAACCTGTGGAAGAGTGGAGGCAAGTTGGAGCTCCGTCGTTCAGGCAACACAAATCAAAGTCTGAAAGGACATCTTCAAGAAGCAGACCTCTGGATGATGAACTGACACTACCCCAAAGAGGACTGTGTCCATTAAAGTCACCCAACAGCAAAAAAGGTCGAGGAAGTTCTCTGATCAGATTGACAAGGTCCTGACGACAAACTGGGACAGAAGGTGGCAGATACAGTGAGCAAACTAACAGTTCTGCGGAGAGTGACTCTCGCAGCTACAGCCTGAAGGGAGGAAGTCAGAGCGACAGGACTAAACAGCAAAGTTTTGTGTAAAAGAAGGGCAACACCGCCCGACAATCCCAA
>CM065724.1:73338480-73343480 GCA_033310375.1 Conus canariensis
ATATGTTTTAACAGTATCTGAGAAGGAGCACCAGGGCAATAGGCTGCACAGGCCACTCCATCCTCAGACTTGGAACCGTCAGTGAAAATTTTCTGACAGGATGGAAATTTTGAACAGAGGTCAGCATACAATGCCTTGTATGCCTGAGAGCTGGTGGACTCTTTACTTAAAGCTGCGAGATCAAATCGAATCTCTGGTGTGAAAAAGGTCCACGGAGGCTGATCCGGAAACTTGGAAAAATCAGACACAACTCCTAGGTCTAGACCTGCATTCCGCGCGTGAGGCTGCATACGAACACCAAACGGCGGAATACAGTTAGGGTTGTTTTCGAATTTGTTTTGAAACTGGGGGTCAAAGACACAGTCATAGGCCGGATTCTGCGGTTCTGAGAACAGTCTGATATAGTAATTTAGAGACATTTTCAGCCTGCGGTTGGACAGTGAGGGTTCACCTGCCTCTGCGTACAGGCTGTACACAGGGGTGGTGCGGAATGCTCCAAGACAGAGACGAAGCCCTTGATGGTGGATAGGGTCCAAGAGTTTCAGATAAGAGGGTCTTGCAGAGCCGTACACAGCACAACCATAGTCCAGTTTGGAGCGGACCAAGGCTCTGTAGAGATGCAGCAAAGTTTTCTTATCAGCGCCCCAGTCAGTGTGTGCTACGACCCGCAGAATATTCAGAGCTTTCTGGCAAGAGGTTCTGAGGTTTTTGATGTGGCTGATCAAGTTGAGTTTTTGATCAAAAATAACTCCAAGGAATTTGGCTTCTTTTACAGCTGGAAAGGTGGACTTGTCCAGACGAATTTCAGGATCAGCAAAAAATTGACGAAAATTGTGAAAATGGATTGACTGAGTTTTGGTACGGGAGAAGGTAAACCCGTTTACCTCGGCCCACTGCTGGATCTTGTTGACACAAAGTTGGAGTCGACGCTGTACGCTGGCGTAAGAAGCTCCAACTGCGTACAGCGCAAAATCGTCAACAAACAGAGAGGACTCAGAGCCCTGGCTTACCGATTTTACAATGTCATTAATTTTAATGCTGAAAAGGGCAGGAGAAAGGATGCTCCCCTGAGGTACACCCAACTCCTGCCCATGGATGTCAGAGAGTGCGGTGCCAACACGCACCTGGAACTGTCGATCAGCCAAAAAGTTCTGTATAAACAGAGGCAGGTGACCACGGAAACCAAGTCTGTGCAAGTCCAGAATTATTCCCGATTTCCATGTGGTGTCATACGCTTTTTCGAGGTCGAAAAAGATAGCGACCACATGCTGTTTATTGACAAAGGCATTGCGGATGGTGGTTTCCAGACGGATTAGATGGTCGACTGTCGAGTGGTATTTCCGGAAACCGCACTGTTGACTGGCCAAAAGGCCATCGGTTTCCAGCTTCCACATCAGACGGGAGTTGACCATCTTCTCCATCAACTTACAGAGGCAGCTAGTCAGAGCTATTGGACGATAGCTGGAAGGGTTGGTAAGGTCCTTTCCAGGCTTTGGAATTGGAATGATCAGGGCTTTCCGCCAGGAGGGTGGAAAGCACCCTGTGGTCCAGATATGGTTGTATACTTTAAGAAGGGTCTGGAGACAGCTTTCTGGAAAATGTTTCAAAACCTGATAATGCATATCATCCAGACCAGGGCAGAATCAGTGCAGGTTTGTAAAGCTGTTTTCAGTTCATTGATTGAAAAAGGTTGATTGTAGTCTTCAGAGTTGTCTGATGTGAAATTGTATAAAGATTTCTCTCCGAGTTGTTTGTTTTTTAAAAAGGCTGCAGATTTATTTGAAGATGAGGAGTTCTGTTGGATGGTGGAAGCCAACAGATTGGCAACAGCTTGTTTGTCAGTGACCAGAGCATCGGCAAGTTTCAAGTGATGAATGGAGGGGTTGGTGTTTTTCCCTTTGATTTTTCTGATGATGTTCCAGACTTTTTTCTTTGAAGTTTTTGATGTCAGCCCGGAGCAGAAGTTTCTCCAAGACTGACGTTTACTGATTTTGAAAGTGTGTCTCGATTTGGCGCGGAGTTTCTGATGGGCTCGAGCGTTGGGACCTGAAGGTCGTTGGTATACCCGACGCTGAGCCCGTTTGCGAACTTTTGAAATTTGTTGGCAGTCTGAATTAAACCAGGGTGTTTTGGGCATTTGGAGTTTGTCGGAAGACATTGGAATACAGGTTTTAGCACAGTTTATCACAGTATTGGTCAGAGATTCTACTGGGTCTGGACTCTGAAGAAAATCAGTGTCCTGGAATTCTTTCAAAATATTGGTGGCAAAAAGATTCCAGTTGGCCTTCTTATAATTAAGATGTTGTGAGACAGAGATGTTTTCAGTTAATAAGGGTTTTAAAAGAACAGGGAAATGGTCACTTCCGTGCAGATCGTCATGGACAGACCACTCATAGTCCAGGACCAGCGAGGGGTCACAAATCGACAAATCTAAACACGAAAGTGAACCTGTGGAAGAGTGGAGGTAAGTTGGAGATCCATCGTTAAGACAACATAAATCAAAGTCAGAAAGGACATCCTCAAGAAGCAGACCTCTGGATGACGAACTGACACTACCCCAAAGAGGATTGTGACCATTAAAGTCACCCAACAGCAAAAAAGGTCGAGGAAGTTCTTCGATGAGACCAACAAGGTCCTGACGACAAACCGGGACAGAAGGTGGCAGATAAAGTGAACAAATTGTTATAGTTTTATGGAGAGTGACTCTCGCAGCTACAGCCTGAAGGGGGGTAGTCAGAGCGACAGGACTAAACAGCAAAGTTTTATGTAAAAGAAGGGCAACACCACCTGACAGTCCCAATGTGGATGGTTGTGCAGGTTTAGAAAGAATATTAAAGCCAGAAAGAGTGAAGGTCTTCTGGCTTTGAATTTTAGTTTCCTGAAGAGCCACGACGGAAGGTTTTACAGTTTGACACAGAAGCTGCAGCTCCTCAAAATTTGAATTTAGGCCACGGATATTCCAATGGATTAGTTTACTACTATCCATGGTGCAGAGGATGAACAGGAGAGAAGTCAGGTCATCTCCTCGTCATCGTCTGCGTTCAGTGGAGCAAATTTATTGCTTAGTTTCACTGGACTGTTTGGGTCTTCAGACCTGCTGGCAGACTTGCCCACAGGTGAAGAAGGTCTGGATTTTGGAGATGGTGGAGGTTTCTTCCTCATCTCCACCATCTCCACACTTGGTTGAACTCCCTTGCCCGCACGGGCACTGCTCGAGGAAGTTCGAGGCGGGAGGCCTGGCTTTTTCATCTGCCCAGCAGCAGATGGAGTAGACTGCTGGGAGGTCTGAGGGGTGGCGGATTTTTTGCCTCCACCAGGGGCACCCACTTTGGGTTGGGAGGCGGTGGACTTGCTTCCACCAGAGCTTAACGGTCTTTCTTGCAATGTCTTGGTGAAAGTAAAATTGTCAGTCTGGCAGCAGACTGAACGGGTGGAAACTTTCTTTATAACGGAAGCATAAGAAGACACTGTTGACGTCTGACTGCCAACAACCTGTTTGCGGGCCTCAAAAAACGAAATTTTCTTTTCAGTCTTCACTCTTTGGATGGTGGACTCCTGAACCCAAACAGGGCAGTTGCGTGAAGAGGAGGGGTGGTCGCCACCGCAGTTCGCACAATGAGCCGGGTCTTTACACGGCCCATCATGGGTTGCCTTGCAACAAACACCACACACCTCCTGCCCAGAACAGCGGTCTCTGACATGTCCAAACTTCTGGCATTTGAAACACCTCAACGGGGATGGGACATACAGTTGGACACGTACATTTAAGTACCCGACTTTAATGACCGGAGGCAGCACAGGGTTGCAGAATGTCAGAAAGAGGGTGTTGGTGGGCACTCTTTCTGCACCTTTTTTGACTGTCACCCTATGTACCTCTGTCACACCTTGGGACGCAAGTTCTGTCTTGATCTCCGCTTCCGAGACACCTTTCAAATCCGGGCACCGAATAACCCCTTTGGTCGAATTTAACTGCTTATGGGGGGTCACCCGGATCTCTCTGTCCACAAGTTTTGTTGCCCTCAGCAGCTGCTCCGATTGCCTCTTTGATCTGCACTGGACGAGGAAAGTGCCATTCCGTAGCCTTTTCACTGACTGAGGGTCACCTGCTAGATCCTGAAAGCCCTTCTGAATAGCAAAAGGACTCGGAGCAGAAATAGGCTTTTCCTGCTCTGTCCCTTCAACCACAAGCCAGGAAGCCCAAAAACCTGTCCTCTGTCTCGTCTCCATATCCGAGTCACTGTCGGAATCGTTATGACCAGAAATGGGGTCCACTGCCTTCCTCTTTTTTATGGGGGGTGTGATTTTGGATAAAGCCATGATTTATGTTTAGAAATTTCGTCTCTCCCTTACCCACCCACCATGGAGTCCAACTAAGGGGCCAGGGCCAAGAACTCATTGTCTTGACCCCTTCCAGGCTTCAGGAGAGATATACGACAAACAGAAGCCTACTGACCCTATCCCCCCTGATCATGCCCAACTCCCGGGAACAGAGAGCTGAGCACTGCAGGGGTTACCTTGGCCAGTCGGAGAACTGCCTGTCTTGACCCAGCCCCACGTAGGGGAAGCCGATTGATACACCCGAGCCAGAGTGTACCTCCTGTCCAGGAGAGGTCCGAGCCAAAGTGATGTGTTGAGGGCGTTGGCCCTCTCAATCACCAGGATCTCATCCCCCTCCGTCACAGGTCGCACCGCACGGCGAACGCGGCGGATCTTAAGAAGACCACAGAGAGAAAAGAGTGTGCAAAAGAAGGCTTGAAAGGGAGTCGAAGAAAGAAAAGAACCGTTAAGAAAGGCAGAAGACAGAATAGGAAAAAGGTGGGTTACTATTTGTCTGGGCCCTCACTCCTAACCTTTCTGACATGGGAGACCCTACCAGGGGCATCAATTCCTACCACGTAATGCTTGGCCAGTCAGCAGCTTGGCTATACAGGCCTAGAAGCATTGACAACAACTAACCATCTAGTCGAGTATTGATGCCCCCGTCAGCAAAGCCTAAAAGA
>CM065724.1:73345980-73350980 GCA_033310375.1 Conus canariensis
GAGAAGACTGTGAATGAGGCTTAAGCCTTACAAAATATATGAACCCTATGAAACAAAGACTAACATTCTGAAAGAAGATTACACTAAGCTATATGAAAGGATAGCATTTAAATCTATAATCAAGCTGACACTAACCCTTTTGACAAAAAAAGATTTATAAGCCCTATGGAAAGTAAGATAATGTTGCCAATAGCCTGCAAAGGGCCATATCAGGGATATCACCGCATTAAAGTTAACTCACAAGTCATTACATCAAAAAATTTATACACAACCCTTTAAATACACCTTCTAAAACCGCACAGGAAATTTTGTTAAAAATCTTTCCTTCGTAAAATCTTACATCAGATGAAAAATGTTGATCTCATCAGAAATTCAAAGATCACACCAGGTGGGACATTACTGAAAAAGGTTTTCATGGAGTGTGCTGTAAAGTGTTTATGTCTCACATCATGGAAGTCCCAACACTCTAAAAGAGTATGTCACTACAACTGTGAGTGGTGCATGACATGAAATGCACCACGGACCTTCTTCACCTTTAAAAGATAAAGAATGGGTGTAAAAGGAGTGGTGGCCTGTATGCAACCAGCACCAGACTTTTTTCTTTACGGCCGCCTAGGGAAAATGGTAAAAACTCAGGTTTGGACGGATTTTAAATAGTTTTTTTTTAATCCGTCTGCAAGTTCCATTTCTCTTGCCAGAGGTCTTTGACATAAGCCTGGGATTTGAATTTCCTATCAGTGTGAGGGATAGACAATCTGCTTATCTTTTCTTGTGGCACTCTTGGAAAGTTGATCAGCCAACTCGTTGTCTCAGATTCACGTTATGTCTGGGAACCTAAGCAAAAACTATGTTAAATACATCTGATTTCAGAGAGGTGTACAGTTTGAATAATTTAATCAGTTGTGGGTGCTTGAGGTTACGGCTGGCAATGGCCTCCAAAGCAGACAGTGAGTCTGGCAAAATGAGGAAATCCATTTTTTCATTTAGAGACCATTTCAAGTGCCAGGACCAAGGCTGTCAACTCAGCACTGTAGATGGAGCTGTCAGTGGGAATGTGTTTAGAACATCTCTGAGAAGGACCCATTGCACAATACATAGTTGAGGCAACCCCTTCCTCAGATTTGGAACCGTCAGTGAAAATTCTTCCAAAGGATGAAAACGTTGAACACAGTTCGGCGAGAAAGGACTTGTAAGCCACGGAGCTAGTGGTATCTTTACGGTACGAGGCTAAATCAAACCGGATCTCTGGAGTGAAGAAAGTGCATGGTGGTCATCAGGAAACTTGGATAAATCAAACACGACTCAAAAGGTCCTTCTCTGCATTTGTAAAAAAAATGAAGCATACGAATTCATTCCCAAGAGTGAATGGAAATGGGATGGTCGTCCAATTGGGGGTCGAAAAAGAGATTCAACCTGTAGTTTAAGGTAAATTCAGCCAACAGTTCGAGAGGAATGGTTCTCCTGCCTCAGCACACGGGCTATAAGCAGGGGTGGTGCAGAATGCAATCAGACATGAGTCGAAGCCCTTGAGGGTGGATGGGATCTGGACTTTTCAGGTAGGAAGGTCTGGCCGAGCCTTAGACTACACATCCATAGTCCAATTTGGAGTGGATCAGAGCCCTGTACAAAATGGAGAAGAGTTTTCTTAGTAGCGCCCCAATCCATGTGTGCCAGAACTTTCCGAATGCTCAGTGCTTTCTAACAAGCACTTTTTGGGTGTTGGATGCGACATTTAAAATTCAGTTTTTGATTAAAAAAACAACAAAATACGAACACCCAGAAATTTGGCTTTTTTCACAGCTGGGAAGGTAGATTTATCCAGACGAATTTCAGGATCAGCAAAGAATTGACCAAAATTGTGAAAATGGATACACTGTGTTTTGGTGCTTGAAAAGGTAAACCCGTTTTCCTCAGCCCACTGTCGAATCTTATCCACACAAAGTTGGAGTCGACGCTGAATGCTGGCACAAGAGGCTCCGACTGCATAGAGTGCGAAGTCATCAACAGAGAGGACTCGGAACCCCGGTTTACTTAAATGACAATGTTGTTACTTTTAATACTGAAGAGAACCAAAGGAAGAATGCTCCCTTGAGGTACACACAACTCCTGCCCATGGATGTCCGACAGCTTGGTGCCAACAGAGACTTGGAATACTGCCGATCAGCCAGAAAGTTCTGAATAAATAAAGGCAGACAACCACGAAAACGAAGTTTATGGAGGTAAAAAAGAATTCCAGATTTCCAAATCGTATCATATGCTTTTTCCAGATCAAGAAAGACAACAACCACATAATGTTTATTAATGAATGCGTTGCGGATGGTGGTTTTCAGACGGACTAAATGGTCAACGGTTGAGTGGTACTTCCGGAACCTACACTGTTCATTGGCCAAAAAGTCATGGGTTTCCAGCTTATAGATTAGACGGGGCTTGACCATCTTTTCCATTAGCTTGCAGAGGCAGCTTGTCAGAGCTACCAGACGATAGTTTGAAGGGTTGATAAGGACTTTTCCAGGCTTAGGAATCGGAATAGTCATGACTTTTCACTACACACCTCCTCCGCACAACAGCAAATTTTGGCATGCCCAATTTTCTGGCACTTGAAGCACCGCATCGGAGATCGAGACGGAATGTCAAGTTGAATGCACACATTCAAAGAACCCACTTTGATGACATATGGCAATGAAGGGGTACAGAATGTTAGAGAGTGTTGGTGGGCACCCTTTCTCTTCCTTTGTAAACTGTGACCCTACGCACGTTAAAAATACACCTTGGTATGCAAGTTCAGTTTTTATCTCGGTCTCCGAGACGCATCTAAGATCTGAGCATCTAACGACTCCCTTTAACGTACTGTACTGTTTATGAAGAGTCACCCGGATCTCTCTACCAGTTTTATGGCACTCAGCAGCTGTTCCGACAAACCCTATGAGAGGAAGGCACTAAAACCTATCACAAGAAGACAGTGAACCGATAAAAGGAGCCCACAGCTGTAAAAAACAAGAACACTAAAACCTTTGAAAGGAAGATGATATATCTATAGAGCGCAAACACTACAACTTTAAAAAAGGGGAACTTAACTGCCTAAAACGACTACACTAGCCACTTGAAAAGAACACTAAACCCTGTGAAAGAACACTAGAGGAGAGGATAGCAAATGCTATCACATAAGTCGAGAGTACTTGCACTATTTGAAAGGTGACCACCATATCTCTTAAGAGTAGAAAATCAGAACTGTCTGTAATTTTGTCCTTGATTTTGGCGGACTCATAAAGAATTAGTTTGGCGGACTCGCTAAGAATTATTTGTGAAATCTGAAAGCTATGAAAGGATTTACATGCTTACTCATAACCATGTCAGGCTCTCTGTGGATAAAGAACACTTCGATCAGGAGTACCAGGTGTGCACTAGGAAATCTCTCAGGAAGAGGATCAAAGACTTCCTCAAGAGCTCTGCAGCCCGAACCAAAATGATCTGAAAGCATGCGTCCATGCTCCAGATCCCTTGATTCACAAGACCTGCTCCATAGCTCGAGTCAGCCTTTCATGCCTTTCCAGGAAACGTTCCCTCTGGTACTCCCCATTTTGTATCCTTGTTCCCCAGAACACCGACATTGGAAACCGTCTTATCGTCATGGTCATATGAAAAATGAGTGGATTGTAAAGCGCTTAGAACTTGGCGTCTTCCGTGGATAGGCGCTATATAAGTACTCATAATGATGATAATAAAAATAGAAACCAAATCCTAGAAAAAAGACTCTAAGCCCAAGATAAAGGCCGTATAAATCTCTGAATAAAGGAGACACTGAAGCCAGGAAAGAATAAGACCTGCGAATGAAGGAAACACTATAGCTAGATAAAGATTACATTAAACCCTTTGTATGAAGGAGACACTGAAGCCAGAAAAGTAAAAGACCCGCGAATGAAGGAAACATTATAGCCAGATAAAGATGACATTGAACTCTTTGTGTGGAGAAGGCACGGAACTTGGAAAAAAAAGACAACGAACCTGTGAACGAAGAGACCCCGAATTCCTAGGAAAAGACAAAACAAAAAATGCCAAACCATCTGAAAGGTAGGGTAATGTTGCTTATTTCTCAACCAGCCACAAAGGGCTGTGTCAGGGCCGTCACTGCGTTGAAGACATCCACACAACCCTTTAAAATACACCTAAAAACATAACAGAAATCTGGTTTAAAACATATTCTGTAAAATCTTAGATCAGATGAAAAATGTTGATCTCTTTCAAAAATCTAAAGATCACATCAGGTGGGACATCTCTGAACAATGTTTTCATGGAGTCTGTTGTAAAATGCTTATGTCAAACCATGCAAGTCCCAACACTCTAAAAGAATATGTTTCATTGTGAGTGGTACATGACATGGAATGCGCTATGGAGCTTCTTCGCTCTTTAAAAGAAACGAATGAGTTACAAACGAATGGCCAGTGCCCTGCTGGCATAGAACGGTTTCTTCTTTGCGACCACCAGAGGCAGATGAGAGGAACCCAAGTACTTAGGTTTGGTCGGATCTGGAAAAGTTTGTTATCCGTCCGTGTATTGCAGTCCTCCTGCCAGGTCTCTGATATAACCATTAACTTTCAGTTTCAAATCTGAGTAGGGTATAGATATGCAGGGCAGTTTCTTTGTTGTGACATTCCTGGCCAAACGATCAGCCATTTCATTTCCCCAAATGCCAACATGACTGGGAACCCAAGCTAGAACAATGTTGTAACCCTCCGCTTTCAAAGATGTAACCTGTTTTAAAGAGTTTAAAAGTTCATGATGAAGGAGGTAACAGCCAGCTACGGCCTCCAAAGCTGACAGCGAATCAGACAAAATCAAAAAGTCCTTGTTTATAGATTGAGAGATTATCTTCAGCGCTAGAACCAAAGCCGTTAGTTTCAGCAGAGTGAACACAACCATCTGACGGAATATGCTTTGATGATAATGGAAAAGGAACAGTTGGGCAATAGGATGCACAAGCCACTCCATCAGTAAACATTTTC
>CM065724.1:73355980-73415980 GCA_033310375.1 Conus canariensis
GCAAGGGGCCACATCAGGGCTGTCACCACGTTAAAATCAACTCAAGTCATTAAAAAACAAAAAAAAACACCTTTCACACATCTCTTTAAATGACATCGTCTAGAAACGCACCAGAAACTTCGTTAAAAATCTTTCATCCGTAAAATCTTAAATCAGATGAAAAATGTTAATCTCTCTCAAAAACTCAAAGATCACGTCAGGCGGGACATCTCTGAACAGGATTTTCATGGACTCTGCTGTAAAATGTTTGTGTCTCACATCGTGCAAGTCCCAACACTCTAAAAGAATATGTTTCATTGTGAGTGGCACATGACATGGAATGCACCACGGCGCTTCTTCATTCTTTAAAAGGTACGAATGGGTAAAATACGAATGGCCGGTGTGCAGCCGGCACAGAACTGTTTCTTCTTTATGACCACCAGACGTAGATGGGAGGAACTCCTTAAGGTTTGGACGGATCTGAAAGAGTTTGTTATCCGTCTGTGTGTTCCAATCCTCCTGCCAGAGGTCTCTCACATAATCGTTAATTTTGGGTTTCAGATCTGAGCAAGGGATATAAATATTGGACAATTTCTCTCTTGTGGCATTCTTGGCTAAACGATCAACCATTTCGTTACCTCCGATGCCAACATGACCAGGAACCCAAGCGAGAATAATGTTGTAACCATCCGCTTTCAACTTGCTAAAAAGCTCAAAGAAATATAAAAGTTCTGGATGCTGAAGGTTGCGGCCAGCTATGGCCTCCAAAGCTGACAGCGAATCCGACAGAACCAGAAAGTCCCTCTTGGTAGATTGTGAAATTATTTTCAATGCCAGAACCAGAGCAGTAAGTTCAGCAGAATAGACAGAGGCATCTGGAGGTATATGTTTTAACAGTATCTGAGAAGGAGCACCAGGGCAATAGGCTGCACAGGCCACTCCATCCTCAGACTTGGAACCGTCAGTGAAAATTTTCTGACAGGATGGAAATTTTGAACAGAGGTCAGCATACAATGCCTTGTATGCCTGAGAGCTGGTGGACTCTTTACGAAAAGCTGCGAGATCAAAACGAATCTCTGGTGTGAAAAAGGTCCACGGAGGCTGATCCGGAAACTTGGAAAAATCCGACACAACTCCTAGGTCTAGACCTGCATTCCGCGCGTGAGGCTGCATACGAACACCAAACGGCGGAATACAGTTTGGGTTGTTTTCGAATTTGTTTTGAAACTGGGGGTCAAAGACACAGTCATAGGCAGGATTCTGCGGTTCTGAGAACAGTCTGATATAGTAATTTAGAGACATTTTCAGCCTGCGGTTGGACAGTGAGGGTTCACCTGCCTCTGCGTACAGGCTGTACACAGGGGTGGTGCGGAATGCTCCAAGACAGAGACGAAGCCCTTGATGGTGGATAGGGTCCAAGAGTTTCAGATAAGAGGGTCTTGCAGACCCGTACACAGCACAACCATAGTCCAGTTTGGAGCGGACCAGGGCTCTGTAGAGATGCAGCAAAGTTTTCTTATCAGCGCCCCAGTCAGTGTGCGCTACGACCCGCAGAATATAAGATAAGATAATGTTGCTTATAGCCCAGCCGACCGCAAGGGGCCACATCAGGGCTGTCACCACGTTAAAATCAACTCACAAGTCATTAAAAAAAAAAAAAAAACAACCTTTCACACATCTCTTTAATGACATCATCTAGAAACGCACCAGAAACTTCATTAAAAATCTTTCTTCCGTAAAATCTTAAATCAGATGAAAAATGTTAATCTCTCTCAAAAAGTCAAGGATCACGTCAGGCGGGACATCCCTGAACAGGATCTTCATGGACTCCGCTGTAAAATGTTTGTGTCTCACATCGTGCAAGTCCCAACACTCTAAAAGAATATGTTTCATTGTGAGTGGCACATGACATGGAATGCACCACGGAGCTTCTTCACTCTTTAAAAGGTAGGAATGAGTAAAATACGAATGGCCGGTGTGCAGCCGGCACAGAACCGTTTCCTCTTTACGACCACCTGACGTAGATGGGAGGAACTCCTTAAGGTTTGGACGGATCTGAAAGAGTTTGTTATCCGTCTGGGTATTCCAATCCTCCTGCCAGAGGTCTTTCACATAATCATTAATTTTGGGTTTCAGATCTGAGCAGGGGATATATATGTTGGACAATTTCTCTCTTGTAGCATTCTTGGCTAAACGATCAACCATTTCGTTACCTCCGATGCCAACATGACCAGGAACCCAAGCCAGAATAATGTTGTAACCATCCACTTTCAACTTGCTAAAAAGTTCAAAGAAATGTAAAAGTTCTGGATGCTGAAGGTTGCGGCCAGCTATGGCCTCCAAAGCTGACAGCGAATCCGACAGAACCAGGAAGTCCCTCTTGGTAGATTGTGAAATTATTTTCAATGCCAGAACCAGAGCAGTAAGTTCAGCAGAATAGACAGAGGCATCTGGAGGTATATGTTTTAACAGTATCTGAGAAGGAGCACCAGGGCAATAGGCTGCACAGGCCACTCCATCCTCAGACTTGGAACCGTCAGTGAAAATTTTCTGACAGGATGGAAATTTTGAACAGAGGTCAGCATACAATGCCTTGTATGCCTGAGAGCTGGTGGACTCTTTACGAAAAGCTGCGAGATCAAAACGAATCTCTGGTGTGAAAAAGGTCCACGGAGGCTGATCCGGAAACTTGGAAAAATCAGACACAACTCCTAGGTCTAGACCTGCATTCCGCGCGTGAGGCTGCATACGAACACCAAACGGCGGAATACAGTTAGGGTTGTTTTTGAATTTGTTTTGAAACTGGGGGTCAAAGACACAGTCATAGGCAGGATTCTGTGGTTCTGAGAACAGTCTGATATAGTAATTTAGAGACATTTTCAGCCTGCGGTTGGACAGTGAGGGTTCACCTGCCTCTGCGTACAGGCTGTACACAGGGGTGGTGCGGAATGCTCCAAGACAGAGACGAAGCCCTTGATGGTGGATAGGGTCCAAGAGTTTCAGATAAGAGGGTCTTGCAGACCCGTACACAGCACAACCATAGTCCAGTTTGGAGCGGACCAGGGCTCTGTAGAGATGCAGCAAAGTTTTCTTATCAGCGCCCCAGTCAGTGTGCGCTACAACCCGCAGAATATTCAGAGCTTTCTGGCAAGAGGTTTTGAGATTTTTAATGTGGCTGAGAAAGTTGAGTTTTTGATCAAAAATAACTCCAAGGAATTTGGCTTCTTTTACAGCTGGAATGGTGGACTTGTCCAGACGAATTTCAGGATCAGCAAAAAATTGACGAAAATTGTGAAAATGGATTGACTGAGTTTTTGGTACGTGAGAAGGTAAACCCGTTTTCCTCGGCCCACTGCTGGATCTTGTTGACACAAAGTTGGAGTCGACGCTGTACGCTGGGGTAAGAAGCTCCCACTGCGTACAGCGCAAAGTCGTCAACGAACAGAGAGGACTCAGAGCCCTGGCTTAACGATTTCACAATGTCGTTGATTTTAATGCTGAAAAGAGCAGGAGAAAGGATGCTCCCTTGAGGGACACCCAACTCCTGCCCATGGATGTCAGAGAGTGTGGTGCCAACACGCACCTGGAACTGTCGATCAGCCAAAAAGTTCTGTATGAACAGAGGCAGGTGACCACGGAAACCAAGTCTGTGCAGGTCCAGAAGAATTCCTGATTTCCATGTGGTATCATATGCTTTTTCGAGGTCGAAAAAGATAGCGACCACATGCTGTTTATTGACAAAGGCATTGCGGATGGTGGTTTCCAGACGGATTAGATGGTCAACTGTCGAGTGGTATTTCCGGAAACCGCACTGTTGACTGGCCAAAAGGCCATCGGTTTCCAACTTCCACATCAGACGGGAGTTGACCATCTTCTCCATCAACTTACAGAGGCAGCTAGTCAGAGCTATCGGACGATAGTTGGAAGGGTTGGTAAGGTCCTTTCCAGGCTTTGGAATTGGAATGATCAGGGCTTTCCGCCAGGAGGGCGGAAAGCACCCTGTGGTCCAGATATGGTTGTATACTTTAAGAAGGGTCTGGAGACAGGTTTCTGGAAAATGTTTCAAAACCTGATAATGAATATCATCCAGACCAGGGGCAGAATCAGTGCAGGTTTGTAAAGCTGTTTTCAGTTCATTGATTGAAAAAGGAAGATTGTACGCTTCAGAGTTGTCTGATGTGAAATTGTATAAAGAGTTCTCTCTGAGTTGTTTGTTTTTTAAAAAGGCTGCAGATTTATTTGAAGATGAGGAGTTATGTTGGATGGTGGAAGCCAACAGATTGGCAACAGCTTGTTTGTCAGTGACCAGAGCATCGGCAAGTTTCAAGTGATGAATGGAGGGGTTGATGTTTTTCCCTTTGATTTTTCTGATGATGTTCCAGACTTTTTTCTTTGAAGTTTTTGATGTCAGCCCGGAGCAGAAGTTTCTCCAAGACTGACGTTTACTGATTTTGAAAGTGTGTCTCGATTTGGCGCGGAGTTTCTGATGGGCTCGAGCGTTGGGACCTGAAGGTCGGTGGTATACCCGACGCTGAGCCCGTTTGCGAACTTTTGAAATTTGTTGGCAGTCTGAATTAAACCAGGGTGTTTTGGGCATTTGGAGTTTATTGGAAGACATTGGAATACAGGTTTTAGCACACTTTATCACAGTGTTAGTCAGAGATTCAGCTGGGTCTGGACTCTGAAGAAAATCAGTGTCCTGGAATTCTTTCAAAATATTGGTGGCAAAAAGATTCCAGTTGGCCTTCTTATAATTAAGATGTTGTGAGACACAGATGTTTTCAGTTAATAAGGGTTTTAAAAGAACAGGGAAATGGTCACTTCCGTGCAGATCGTCATGGACAGACCACTCATAGTCCAGGACCAGCGAGGGGTCACAAATCGACAAATCTAAACACGAAAGTGAACCTGTGGAAGAGTGGAGGTAAGTTGGAGCTCCATCGTTCAGACAACACAAATCAAAGTCTGAAAGGACATCCTCAAGAAGCAGACCTCTGGATGACGAACTGACACTACCCCAAAGAGGATTGTGACCATTAAAGTCACCCAACAGCAAAAAAGGTCGAGGAAGTTCTTCGATCAGACTGACAAGGTCCTGACGACAAACCGGGACAGAAGGTGGCAGATACAGTGAGCAGATTGTAACAGTCTTGTGGAGAGTGACTCTCGCAGCTACAGCCTGAAGGGAGGTAGTCAGAGCGACAGGACTAAACAGCAACGTTTTGTGTAAAAGAAGGGCAACACCGCCTGACAGTCCCAATGTGGATGGTTGTGCAGGTTTAGAAAGAATATTAAAGCCAGAAAGAGTGAAGGTCTTCTGGCTTTGAATTTTAGTTTCCTGAAGAGCCACGACGGAAGGTTTTACAGTTTGACACAGAAGTTGCAGCTCCTCAAAATTTGAATTTAGGCCACGGATATTCCAATGGATTAGTTTACTACTATCCATGGTGCAGAGGATGAACAGGAGAGAAGTCAGGTCATCTCCTCGTCATCGTCTGCGTTCAGTGGAGCAAATTTATTGCTTAGTTTCACTGGACTGTTTGGGTCTTCAGACCTGCTGGCAGACTTGCCCACAGGTGAAGAAGGTCTGGATTTTGGAGATGGTGGAGGTTTCTTCCTCATCTCCACCATCTCCACACTTGGTTGAACTCCCTTGCCCGCACGGGCACTGCTCGAGGAAGTTCGAGGCGGGAGGCCTGGCTTTTTCATCTGCCCAGCAGCAGATGGAGTAGACTGCTGGGCAGTCTGAGGGGTGGCGGATTGTTTGCCTCCACCAGGGGCACCCACTTTGGGTTGGGAGGTGGTGGACTTGCTTCCACCCGAGCTTAACGGTCTTCCTTGTAATGTCTTTGAGAAAATAAATTCATCAGTCTGGCAGCAGACTGAACGGGTCGTTACTTTCTTTATTGCTGAAGCATATGAAGACGCTGTTGGTGTCTGACTGCCAACAACCTGCTTACGTGCCTCAAAAAATGAGATCTTCTTTTCTGTTTTAACTTTCTGAATGTTGGACTCCTGGATCCAGACAGGGCAGTTGCGTGAAGAGGAGGGGTGGTCGCCACCGCAGTTTGCGCAATGAGCCGGGTCTTTACATGGCCCATCATGGGTTGCCTTGCAACAAATACCACACACCTCCTCCCCAGAACAGCGATCTCTGACATGTCCAAATTTCTGACATCTGAAACACCTCAACGGGGATGGGACATACAATTGCACACGGACATTTAGGTACCCTACTTTAATGACCTGAGGCAGCACAGGGTTGCAGAATGTCAGAAAGAGGGTGTTGGTGGGCACTCTTTCTGCACCTTTTTTGACTGTCACCCTATGCACCTCTGTCACACCTTGGGATGCAAGTTCTGTCTTGATCTCCACTTCCGAGACACCTTTCAAATCCGGGCACCGAATAACTCCCTTGGATGAATTCAATTGCTTATGGGGAGTCACCCGAATCTCTCTGTCCACGAGCTTTTTTGCCTTCAACAGCTGTTCCGATTGTTTTTTTGACCTGCACTGGACGAGGAATGATCCGTTCCGTAGCCTTTTCACGGACTGAGGGTCACCCGCTAGACCTTGGAAGCCCTTCTGGATCGCAAAAGGACTCAGAGCTGAAATGGGCTTTTCCTGCTCCGTCCCTTCTATCACGAGCCAGGAAGCCCAAAAACCTGTCCTCTCTCTTATCTCTATATCTGAGTCACTGTCCGATTCGAAATCCCCTGAAATAGGGGCTGCTGCCTTCCTCTTCTTTTTGGGGGGGATGATTTTTGAAGAAGCCATGTTTAGTTTAATTATATTTCATCTCTCCCTTACCCACCCACCTTGGAGTCCAACTAAGGGGCCAGGGCCAAGAAATCACTGTCTTGACCCCTTCCAGGCTTCAGGAGAGATATACGACAAACAGAACGCCACTACCCCTATCCCCCCTGATCATGCTCAACTCCCGGGAACAGAGAGCCGAGCACTGCAGGGGTTACCTTGGCCAGCGGGAGAACTGCCTGTCTTGACCCAGCCCCAAGAAGGGGGAGCCGATTAGTACACGCGGGCCAGAGTGTACCTCCTGTCTAGGAGAGGTCCGAGCCAAAGTGATGTGTTGAGGGCGTTGGCCCTCTCAATCACCAGGATCTCATCCCCCTCCGTCACAGGTCGCACCACACGGCAAACGCGGCGGATCTTAAGAAGACCACAGAGAGAAAAGGAGTGTGGAAAAGAAGACTTGAAGGGGAGACAAAGATAGAAAAGAGCCAAATAAAGGCAGAAAACAAGAAAAGGAGAAAGGCGGGTTACTATTAGTCAGGATCCTCACCCTTAGCCTATCTGACATGGGAAGCCCTACCAGGGGCATCAACTCCTTACCACGTTATGTTTAGGCCAGACAGCATCTTGACTTCTCAGGCCTAGAAGCAGTTTTAAAAAACCAGCCTATCTTCAAGTATTGATGCCCCCGCCAGCAAAGCCTAAGGGATCACAGGACCACGCAAGCCCTCCGACCACGGCAAGGTTGCAACCCCCGGAGGGCCGCAGAATATTCAGAGCTTTCTGGCAAGAGGTTTTGAGATTTTTAATGTGGCTGAGAAAGTTGAGTTTTTGATCAAAAATAACTCCTAGGAATTTGGCTTCTTTTACAGCTGGAATGGTGGACTTGTCCAGACGAATTTCAGGATCAACAAAAAACTGACGAAAATTGTGAAAATGGATTGACTGAGTTTTGGTACGGGAGAAGGTAAACCCGTTTTCCTCGGCCCACTGCTGGATCTTGTTGACACAAAGTTGGAGTCGGCGCTGTACGCTGGCGTAAGAAGCTCCAACTGCGTACAGCGCAAAATCGTCAACAAACAGAGAGGACTCAGAGCCCTGGCTTACCGATTTTACAATGTCGTTAATTTTAATGCTGAAAAGGGCAGGAGAAAGGATGCTCCCCTGAGGTACACCCAACTCCTGCCCATGGATGTCGGAGAGTGCGGTACCAACACGCACCTGGAACTGTCGATCAGCCAAAAAGTTCTGTATAAACAGAGGCAGGTGACCACGGAAACCAAGTCTGTGCAGGTCCAGAAGAATTCCTGATTTCCATGTGGTGTCATACGCTTTTTCGAGGTCGAAAAAGATAGCGACCACATGCTGTTTATTGACAAAGGCATTGCGGATGGTGGTTTCCAGACGGATTAGATGGTCGACTGTCGAGTGGTATTTCCGGAAACCGCACTGTTGACTGGCCAAAAGGCCGTCGGTTTCCAGCTTCCACATCAGACGGGAGTTGACCATCTTCTCCATCAACTTACAGAGGCAGCTAGTCAGAGCTATTGGACGATAGTTGGAAGGGTTGGTAAGGTCCTTTCCAGGCTTTGGAATTGGAATGATCAGGGCTTTCCGCCAGGAGGGCGGAAAGCACCCTGTGGTCCAGATATGGTTGTATACTTTAAGAAGGGTCTGGAGACAGCTTTCTGGAAAAAGTTTCAAAACCTGATAATGAATATCATCCAGACCAGGGGCAGAATCAGTGCAGGTTTGTAAAGCTGTTTTCAGTTCATTGATTGAAAAAGGGAGATTGTAGGCTTCAGAGTTGTCTGATGTGAAATTGTATAAAGATTTCTCTCTGACTTGTTTGTTTCTTAAAAATGCTGCAGATTTATTTGAAGATGAGGAGTTCTGTTGGATGGTGGAAGCCAACAGATTGGCAACAGCTTGTTTGTCAGTGACCAGAGCATCGGCAAGTTTCAAGTGATGAATGGAGGGGTTGGTGTTTTTCCCTTTGATTTTTCTGATGATGTTCCAGACTTTTTTCTTTGAAGTTTTTGATGTCAGCCCGGAGCAGAAGTTTCTCCAAGACTGACGTTTACTGATTTTGAAAGTGTGTCTCGATTTGGCGCGGAGTTTCTGATGGGCTCGAGCGTTGGGACCTGAAGGTCGGTGGTATACCCGACGCTGAGCCCGTTTGCGAACTTTTGAAATTTGTTGGCAGTCTGAATTAAACCAGGGTGTTTTGGGCATTTGGAGTTTATTGGAAGACATTGGAAAACAGGTTTTAGCACACTTTATCACAGTGTTAGTCAGAGATTCAGCTGGGTCTGGACTCTGAAGAAAATCAGTATCCTGGAATTCTTTCAAAATATTGGTGGCAAAAAGATTCCAGTTGGCCTTCTTATAATTAAGATGTTGTGAGACAGAGATGTTTTCAGTTAATAAGGGTTTTAAAAGAACAGGGAAATGGTCACTTCCGTGCAGATCGTCATGGACAGACCACTCATAGTCCAGGACCAGCGAGGGGTCACAAATCGACAAATCTAAACACGAAAGTGAACCTGTGGAAGAGTGGAGGTAAGTTGGAGCTCCATCGTTCAGACAACACAAATCAAAGTCTGAAAGGACATCCTCAAGAAGCAGACCTCTGGATGACGAACTGACACTACCCCAAAGAGGATTGTGACCATTAAAGTCACCCAACAGCAAAAAAGGTCGAGGAAGTTCTCCGATCAGACTGACAAGGTCCTGACGACAAACCGGGACAGAAGGTGGCAGATACAGTGAGCAGATTGTAACAGTCTTGTGGAGAGTGACTCTCGCAGCTACAGCCTGAAGGGAGGTAGTCAGAGCGACAGGACTAAACAGCAAAGTTTTGTGTAAAAGAAGGGCAACACCGCCTGACAGTCCCAATGTGGATGGTTGTGCAGGTTTAGAAAGAATATTAAAGCCAGAAAGAGTGAAGGTCTTCTGGCTTTGAATTTTAGTTTCTTGAAGAGCCACGACGGAAGGTTTTACTGTTTGACACAGAAGCTGCAGCTCCTCAAAATTTGAATTTAGGCCACGGATATTCCAATGGATTAGTTTACTACTATCCATGGTGCAGAGGATGAACAGGAGAGAAATCAAGTCATCTCCTCATCGTCTGCGTTCAGTGGAGCAAATTTATTTCTTAGTTTCACTGGACTGTTTGGGTCTTCAGACCTGCTGGCAGACTTGCCCACAGGTGAAGAAGGTCTGGATTTTGGAGATGGTGGAGGTTTCTTCCTCATCTCCACCATCTCCACACTTGGTTGAACTCCCTTGCCCGCACGGGCACTGCTCGAGGAAGTTCGAGGCGGGAGGCCTGGCTTTTTCATCTGCCCAGCAGCAGATGGAGTAGACTGCTGGGCAGTCTGAGGGGTGGCGGATTGTTTGCCTCCACCAGGGGCACCCACTTTGGGTTGGGAGGTGGTGGACTTGCTTCCACCCGAGCTTAACGGTCTTCCTTGTAATGTCTTTGAGAAAATAAATTCATCAGTCTGGCAGCAGACTGAACGGGTCGTTACTTTCTTTATTGCTGAAGGATATGAAGACGCTGATGGTGTCTGACTGCCAACAACCTGCTTACGTGCCTCAAAAAATGAGATCTTTTCTGTTTTAACTTTCTGAATGTTGGACTCCTGGATCCAGACAGGGCAGTTGCGTGAAGAGGAGGGGTGGTCGCCACCGCAGTTTGCGCAATGAGCCGGGTCTTTACATGGCCCATCATGGGTTGCCTTGCAACAAATACCACACACCTCCTCCCCAGAACAGCGATCTCTGACATGTCCAAATTTCTGACATCTGAAACACCTCAACGGGGATGGGACATACAATTGCACACGGACATTTAGGTACCCTACTTTAATGGCCTGAGGCAGCACAGGGTTGCAGAATGTCAGAAAGAGGGTGTTGGTGGGCACTCTTTCTGCACCTTTTTTGACTGTCACCCTATGCACCTCTGTCACACCTTGGGATGCAAGTTCTGTCTTGATCTCCACTTCCGAGACACCTTTCAAATCCGGGCACCGAATAACTCCCTTGGATGAATTCAATTGCTTATGGGGAGTCACCCGAATCTCTCTGTCCACGAGCTTTTTTGCCTTCAACAGCTGTTCCGATTGTTTTTTTGACCTGCACTGGACGAGGAATGATCCGTTCCGTAGCCTTTTCACGGACTGAGGGTCACCCGCTAGACCTTGGAAGCCCTTCTGGATCGCAAAAGGACTCAGAGCTGAAATGGGCTTTTCCTGCTCCGTCCCTTCTATCACGAGCCAGGAAGCCCAAAAACCTGTCCTCTCTCTTATCTCTATATCTGAGTCACTGTCTGATTCGAAATCCCCTGAAATAGGGGCTGCTGCCTTCCTCTTCTTTTTGGGGGGGATGATTTTTGAAGAAGCCATGTTTAGTTTAATTATATTTCGTCTCTCCCTTACCCACCCACCTTGGAGTCCAACTAAGGGGCCAGGGCCAAGAAATCACTGTCTTGACCCCTTCCAGGCTTCAGGAGAGATATACGACAAACAGAACGCCACTACCCCTATCCCCCCTGATCATGCTCAACTCCCGGGAACAGAGAGCCGAGCACTGCAGGGGTTAACTTGGCCAGCGGGAGAACTGCCTGTCTTGACCCAGCCCCAAGAAGGGGGAGCCGATTAGTACACGCGGGCCAGAGTGTACCTCCTGTCTAGGAGAGGTCCGAGCCAAAGTGATGTGTTGAGGGCGTTGGCCCTCTCAATCACCAGGATCTCATCCCCCTCCGTCACAGGTCGCACCGCACGGCAAACGCGGCGGATCTTAAGAAGACCACAGAGAGAAAAGGAGTGTGGAAAAGAAGACTTGAAGGGGAGACGAAGATAGAAAAGAGCCAAATAAGAAAGGCAGAAAACAAGAAAAGGAGAAAGGCGGGTTACTATTAGTCAGGATCCTCACCCTTAGCCTATCTGACATGGGAAGCCCTACCAGGGGCATCAACTCCTTACCACGTTATGTTTAGGCCAGACAGCATCTTGACTTCTCAGGCCTAGAAGCAGTTTTAAAAAACCAGCCTATCTTCAAGTATTGATGCCCCCGCCAGCAAAGCCTAAGGGATCACAGGACCACGCAAGCCCTCCGACCACGGCAAGGTTGCAACCCCCGGAGGGGCAGTGGGTTGGTCCAGCAGAAATCGCAATTCTTCTTGCATCCCATGAGAACGGATTCTCTGGAAGCCAGTAGTAGCGCTGTGAACTCGGATGGTGGTCTTGGTAGTATCTCGTCCTGGAGTCGTATGCCCTGGGTGAGGATGGAGGTGGCTGTGGAAGATGTAGTGCGACGGCTCGTGGTTGACCAGCAGTGATTCTCACCAGACTCGGATTCAGACCATCCCTTATGACCTTGCTACAAAGGAAGCCGCGATTGCATTCTGACCGAGACATCGCCGCTAAATCCTGACAAAGAATACACTAAAGCATGGACAGTAGAAACTAACGCATAAGAATGATATTCATACACGCTGAGAATGAAAAGGACAATACAGTCTAAGAAAAAAGGAAGATACTAAACCTGGGAAAGAGAAGACTGTGAATGAGGCTTAAGCCTTACAAAATATATGAACCCTATGAAACAAAGACTAACATTCTGAAAGAAGATTACACTAAGCTATACAAAAGGATAGCATTTAAATCTATACTCAAGCCGACACTAACCCTTTTGACAAAAAAGATTTATAAGCCCTATGGAAAGTAAGATAATGTTGCCAATAGCCTGCAAAGGGCCATATCAGGGATATCACCGCATTAAAGTTAACTCAAGTCATTACATCAAAAAATGTATACACAACCCTTTAAATACACCACCTAAAACCGCACAGGAAATTTTGTTAAAAATCTTTCCTTCGTAAAATCTTACATCAGATGAAAAATGTTGATCTCATCAGAAATTCAAAGATCACACCAGGTGGGACATCACTGAAAAAGGTTTTCATGGAGTGTGCTGTAAAGTGTTTATGTCTCACATCATGGAAGTCCCAACACTCTAAAAGAGTATGTCACTACAACTGTGAGTGGTGCATAACATGAAATGCACCATGGACCTTCTTCACCTTTAAAAGATAAAGAATGGGTGTAAAAGGAGTGGTGGCCCGTATGCAACCAGCACAAGACTTTTCTTTACGGCCGCTTAGGAAAAATGGTAAAAACTCAGGTTTGGACGGATTTTAAATAGGTTTTTTGTATCCGTCTGCAAATTCCATTTCTCTTGCCAGAGGTCTTTGACATAAGCCTGGGATTTGAATTTCCTATCAGTGTGAGGGATAGACAATCTACTTATCTTTTCTTGTGGCACTCTTGGAAAGTTGATCAACCAAGTCGTTGCCTGAAATTCACGTATGTCTGGGAACCCAAGCAAAAAACTATGTTATATACATTTGATTTCAGAGAGGTGTACAGTTTGAATAATTCAATCAGTTGTGGGTGCTTGAGGTTACTGCTGGCAATGGCCTCCAAAGCAGAAAATGACTGTGGTAAAATGAGGAAATCCATTTTTTCAATTAGAGACTATTTCAAGAGCCAGGATCAAGGCTGTCAACTCTGCAGTGCAGATGGAGCTGCTAGTGGGAATGAGTTTAGAACATCTCTGAGAAGGACCCATTGCACAATACACAGTTGAGGCAACCCCCTCCTCCGATTTGGAACCGTCAGTGAAAATTCTTCCAAAGGATGAAAACTTCGAACACAGTTTGGCGAAAAAGGACTTGTACGCCATGGAGCTAGTGGTATCTTTACGGTACAAAGGCTAAATCAAACCGGATCTCTGGAGTGAAGAAAGTCCATGGTGGTCATCAGGAACCTTGGATAAATCAAACACGACTCAAAGGTCTATCTCTGCATCGTTCAAATTAGGAAGCATATGAATTCATTCCCAAGGGTGAATGGAACTGGGGTGGTCGTCGAATTTCTTTTGGAACTTTGGGTCAAAAACAGTCATAGACAGGGTTGGGGGGCTCAAAAAAGAGATCCAACCTGTAGTTTAAGGTACGTTTCAGCCAACAGTTCGAGAGGGATGGTTCTCCTGCCTCAGCACACAGGCTATAACCAGGGGTGGTGCGGAATGCAGTCAGACACAATCGAAGTCCTTGATGGTGGATGGAATCTAGACTTTTCAGGTAGGAAGGTCTCGCCGAGCCTTAGACTACACACCCATAGTCCAGATTGGAATGGATTAGATAAGATAAGATAATGTTGCTTATAGCCCAGCCGACCGCAAGGGGCCACATCAGGGCTGTCACCACGTTAAAATCAACTCACAAGTCATTAAAAAAAAAAAACAACCTTTCACACATCTCTTTAAATGACTTCTAGAAACGCACCAGAAACTTCATTAAAAATCTTTCTTCCGTAAAATCTTAAATCAGATGAAAAATGTTAATCTCTCTCAAAAAGTCAAGGATCACGTCAGGCGGGACATCCCTGAACAGGATCTTCATGGACTCCGCTGTAAAATGTTTGTGTCTCACATCGTGCAAGTCCCAACACTCTAAAAGAATATGTTTCATTGTGAGTGGCACATGACATGGAATGCACCACGGAGCTTCTTCACTCTTTAAAAGGTAGGAATGAGTAAAATACGAATGGCCGGTGTGCAGCCGGCACAGAACCGTTTCCTCTTTACGACCACCAGACGTAGATGGGAGGAACTCCTTAAGGTTTGGACGGATCCGAAAGAGTTTGTTATCCGTCTGGGTATTCCAATCCTCCTGCCAGAGGTCTTTCACATAATCATTAATTTTGGGTTTCAGATCTGAGCAGGGGATATATATGTTGGACAATTTCTCTCTTGTAGCATTCTTGGCTAAACGATCAACCATTTCGTTACCTCCGATGCCAACATGACCAGGAACCCAAGCCAGAATAATGTTGTAACCATCCACTTTCAACTTGCTAAAAACTTCAAAGAAATGTAAAAGTTCTGGATGCTGAAGGTTGCGGCCAGCTATGGCCTCCAAAGCTGACAGCGAATCCGACAGAACCAGAAAGTCCCTCTTGGTAGATTGTGAAATTATTTTCAATGCCAGAACCAGAGCAGTAAGTTCAGCAGAATAGACAGAGGCATCTGGAGGTATATGTTTTAACAGTATCTGAGAAGGAGCACAAGGGCAATAGGCTGCACAGGCCACTCCATCCTCAGACTTGGAACCGTCAGTGAAAATTTTCTGACAGGATGGAAATTTTGAACAGAGGTCAGCATACAATGCCTTGTATGCCTGAGAGCTGGTGGACTCTTTACGAAAAGCTGCGAGATCAAAACGAATCTCTGGTGTGAAAAAGGTCCACGGAGGCTGATCCGGAAACTTGGAAAAATCCGACACAACTCCTAGGTCTAGACCTGCATTCCGCGCGTGAGGCTGCATACGAACACCAAACGGCGGAATACAGTTAGGGTTGTTTTCGAATTTGTTTTGAAACTGGGGGTCAAAGACACAGTCATAGGCAGGATTCTGTGGTTCTGAGAACAGTCTGATATAGTAATTTAGAGACATTTTCAGCCTGCGGTTGGACAGTGAGGGTTCACCTGCCTCTGCGTACAGGCTGTACACAGGGGTGGTGCGAAATGCTCCAAGACAGAGACGAAGCCCTTGATGGTGGATAGGGTCCAAGAGTTTCAGATAAGAGGGTCTTGCAGACCCGTACACAGCACAACCATAGTCCAGTTTGGAGCGGACCAGGGCTCTGTAGAGATGCAGCAAAGTTTTCTTATCAGCGCCCCAGTCAGTGTGTGCTACGACCCGCAGAATATTCAGAGCTTTCTGGCAAGAGGTTTTGAGATTTTTAATGTGGCTGAGAAAGTTGAGTTTTTGATCAAAAATAACTCCAAGGAATTTGGCTTCTTTTACAGCTGGAATGGTGGACTTGTCCAGACGAATTTCAGGATCAGCAAAAAATTGACGAAAATTGTGAAAATGGATTGACTGAGTTTTGGTACGTGAGAAGGTAAACCCGTTTTCCTCGGCCCACTGCTGGATCTTGTTGACACAAAGTTGGAGTCGACGCTGTACGCTGGCGTAAGAAGCTCCCACTGCGTACAGCGCAAAGTCGTCAACGAACAGAGAGGACTCAGAGCCCTGGCTTACCGATTTCACAATGTCGTCGATTTTAATGCTGAAAAGAGCAGGAGAAAGGATGCTCCCTTGAGGGACACCCAACTCCTGCCCATGGATGTCAGAGAGTGTGGTGCCAACACGCACCTGGAACTGTCGATCAGCCAAAAAGTTCTGTATGAACAGAGGCAGGTGACCACGGAAACCAAGTCTGTGCAGGTCCAGAAGAATTCCTGATTTCCATGTGGTATCATATGCTTTTTCGAGGTCGAAAAAGATAGCGACCACATGCTGTTTATTGACAAAGGCATTGCGGATGGTGGTTTCCAGACGGATTAGATGGTCAACTGTCGAGTGGTATTTCCGGAAACCGCACTGTTGACTGGCCAAAAGGCCATCGGTTTCCAGCTTCCACATCAGACGGGAGTTGATCATCTTTTCCATCAACTTACAGAGGCAGCTAGTCAGAGCTATCGGACGATAGTTGGAAGGGTTGGTAAGGTCCTTTGCAGGCTTTGGAATTGGAATGATCAGGGCTTTCCGCCAGGAGGGCGGAAAGTACCCTGTGGTCCAGATATGGTTGTATACTTTAAGAAGAGTCTGGAGACAGCTTTCTGGAAAATGTTTCAAAACCTGATAATGAATATCATCCAGACCAGGGGCAGAATCAGTGCAGGTTTGTAAAGCTGTTTTCAGTTGATTGATTGAAAAAGGGAGATTGTAGGCTTCAGAGTTGTCTGATGTGAAATTGTATAAAGATTTCTCTCTGAGTTGTTTGTTTTTTAAAAAGGCTGCAGATTTATTTGAAGATGAGGAGTTCTGTTGGATGGTGGAAGCCAACAGATTGGCAACAGCTTCTTTGTCAGTGACCAGAGCATCGGCAAGTTTCAAGTGATGAATGGAGGGGTTGGTGTTTTTCCCTTTGATTTTTCTGATGATGTTCCAGACTTTTTTCTTTGAAGTTTTTGATGTCAGCCCGGAGCAGAAGTTTCTCCAAGACTGACGTTTACTGATTTTGAAAGTGTGTCTCGATTTGGCGCGGAGTTTCTGATGGGCTCGAGCGTTGGGACCTGAAGGTCGTTGGTATACCCGACGCTGAGCCCGTTTGCGAACTTTTGAAATTTGTTGGCAGTCTGAATTAAACCAGGGTGTTTTGGGCATTTGGAGTTTATTGGAAGACATTGGAATACAGGTTTTAGCACAGTTTATCACAGTATTGGTCAGAGATTCTGCTGGGTCTGGACTCTGAAGAAAATCAACTTCCTGGAATTCTTTTGAAATATTGGTTACAAAGAGATCCCAGTTGGCCTTCTTATAATTAAAATGTTGTGAGACAGAAGCGCTCTCAGTTAATACAGGTTTTAAAAGAACAGGGAAATGGTCACTTCCGTGTAGATCGTCATGGACAGACCACTCATAGTCCAGGACCAGCGAGGGGTCACAAATCGACAAATCTAAACACGAAAGTGAACCTGTGGAAGAGTGGAGGTAAGTTGGAGCTCCATCGTTCAGACAACACAAATCAAAGTCTGAAAGGACATCCTCAAGAAGCAGACCTCTGGATGACGAACTGACACTACCCCAAAGAGGATTGTGACCATTAAAGTCACCCAACAGCAAAAAAGGTCGAGGAAGTTCTCCGATCAGACTGACAAGGTCCTGATGACAAACCGGGACAGAAGGTGGCAGATAAAGTGAACAAATTGTTATAGTTTTATGGAGAGTGACTCTCGCAGCTACAGCCTGAAGGGGGGTAATCAGAGCGACAGGACTAAACAGCAAAGTTTTATGTAAAAGAAGGGCAACACCACCTGACAGTCCCAATGTGGATGGTTGTGCAGGTTTAGAAAGAATATTAAAGCCAGAAAGAGTGAAGGTCTTCTGGCTTTGAATTTTAGTTTCTTGAAGAGCCACGACGGAAGGTTTTACAGTTTGACACAGAAGTTGCAGCTCCTCAAAATTTGAATTTAGGCCACGGATATTCCAATGGATTAGTTTACTACTATCCATGGTGCAGAGGATGAACAGGAGAGAGGTCAGGTCATCTCCTCGTCATCGTCTGCGTTCAGTGGAGCAAATTTATTGCTTAGTTTCACTGGACTGTTTGGGTCTTCAGACCTGCTGGCAGACTTGCCCACAGGTGAAGAAGGTCTGGATTTTGGAGATGGTGGAGGTTTCTTCCTCATCTCCACCATCTCCACACTTGGTTGAACTCCCTTGCCCGCACGGGCACTGCTCGAGGAAGTTCGAGGCGGGAGGCCTGGCTTTTTCATCTGCCCAGCAGCAGATGGAGTAGACTGCTGGGCAGTCTGAGGGGTGGCGGATTTTTTGCCTCCACCAGGGGCACCCACTTTGGGTTGGGAGGCGGTGGACTTGCTTCCACCAGAGCTTAACGGTCTTTCTTGCAATGTCTTGGTGAAAGTAAAATTGTCAGTCTGGCAGCAGACTGAACGGGTGGAAACTTTCTTTGTAACGGAAGCATAAGAAGACACTGTTGACGTCTGACTGCCAACAACCTGTTTGCGGGCCTCAAAAAACGAAATTTTCTTTTCAGTCTTCACTCTTTGGATGGTGGACTCCTGAACCCAAACAGGGCAGTTGCGTGAAGAGGAGGGGTGGTCGCCACCGCAGTTCGCACAATGAGCCGGGTCTTTACACGGCCCATCATGGGTTGCCTTGCAACAAACACCACACACCTCCTGCCCAGAACAGCGGTCTCTGACATGTCCAAACTTCTGGCATTTGAAACACCTCAACGGGGATGGGACATACAGTTGGACACGTACATTTAAGTACCCGACTTTAATGACCGTAGGAAGCACAGGGTTGCAGAATGTCAGAAAGAGGGTGTTGGTGGGCACTCTTTCTGCACCTTTTTTGACCGTCACCCTATGCACCTCTGTCACACCTTGGGATGCAAGTTCTGTCTTGATCTCCGCTTCCGAGACACCTTTCAAATCCGGGCACCGGATAACCCCTTTGGTCGAATTTAACTGCTTATGGGGGGTCACCCGGATCTCTCTGTCCACGAGTTTTGTTGCCCTCAGCAGCTGCTCCGATTGCCTCTTTGATCTGCACTGGACGAGGAAAGTGCCATTCCGTAGCCTTTTCACTGACTGAGGGTCACCTGCTAGACCCTGAAAGCCCTTCTGAATAGCAAAAGGACTCAGAGCAGAAATAGGCTTTTCCTGCTCTGTCCCTTCAACCACAAGCCAGGAAGCCCAAAAACCTGTCCTCTGTCTCGTCTCCATATCCGAGTCACTGTCGGAATCGTTATGACTAGAAATGGGGTCCACTGCCTTCCTCTTCTTTATGGGGGGTGTGATTTTGGATAAAGCCATGATTTATGTTTAGAAATTTCATCTCTCCCTTACCCACCCACCATGGAGTCCAACTAAGGGGCCAGGGCCAAGAACTCATTGTCTTGACCCCTTCCAGGCTTCAGGAGAGATATACGACAAACAGAAGCCTACTGACCCTATCCCCCCTGATCATGCCCAACTCCCGGGAACAGAGAGCCGAGCACTGCAGGGGTTACCTTGGCCAGTCGGAGAACTGCCTGTCTTGACCCAGCCCCACGAAGGGGAAGCCGATTGATACACCCGGGCCAGAGTGTACCTCCTGTCTAGGAGAGGTCCGAGCCAAAGTGATGTGTTGAGGGCGTTGGCCCTCTCAATCACCAGGATCTCATCCCCCTCCGTCACAGGTCGCACCGCACGGCAAACGCGGCGGATCTTAAGAAGACCACAGAGAGAAAAAGAGTGTGCAAAAGAAGGCTTGAAAGGGAGATGAAGAAAGAAAAGAACCGTTAAGAAAGGCAGAAGACAGAATAGGAAAAAGGTGGGTTACTATTTGTCTGGGCCCTCACTCCTAACCTTTCTGACATGGGAGACCCTACCAGGGGCATCAATTCCTACCACGTAATGCTTGGCCAGTCAGCAGCTTGGCTATACAGGCCTAGAAGCATTGACAACAACTAACCATCTAGTCGAGTATTGATGCCCCCGTCAGCAAAGCCTAAAAGATCACTGGACCACGCAAGCCCTCCGACCACGGCAAGGTTGCAACCCCCGGAGGGGAATGGATTAGAGCCCTGTACTAAATGGAGAAGAGTTTTCTTATCAGGCCCCAATCCATGTGTGCCAGAACTTTCCGAATGCTCAGTGCTTTCTAACGAGCAGTTTTTGAGTGTTGGATGTGACATTTGATGTTCAGTTTTTGAATTAAAAAAAAAAAGAACACCCAGAAATTAGGCGTTTTTCACAGCTGGGATGGTGGATTTATCCAAATGAATTTCAGGATCAGCAAAGAATTGACGCACATTGTGAAAATGAATACACTGTGTTTTGGTGCTTGAAAAAGTAAACCCGTTTTCCTCGGCCCACTGTCGAATCTTATCCATACAAAGCTGGAGTCGATGCTGAATGCTGGCACAAGAGTCTCCAACTGCATAGAGTGCGAAGTCATCAACAGAGAGGACTCGGAACCCCGGTTTACTTAAATGACAATGTCGCTAATTTTGATACTGAAGAGAACCAAAGGAAGAATGCTCCCGTGAGGTTCACGCAACTCCTGCCCATGGACGTCCGATAACGTGGTGCCAACAGAGACTTGGAACTGCCGATCAGCCAGAAAGTTTTGAATGAATAAATGCAGACAACCACGAAAACGAAGTTTATGGAGGTCTATAAGAATTCCAGATTTCCAAGTGGTATCACACGCTTTTTCCAGATCAAGAAAGATAGCAACCACATAATGTTTATTGAAGAACGCATTGCAGATGGTGGTTTTCAGACAGACTAAATGGTCAACGGTCGAGTAGTACTTCCGGAACCTGCACGGTTCATTGGCCAAAAAGTTATTGGTTTCCAGCTTTTATAGATTAGACGGGGTTTGACCATCTTTTCCATTAGCTTGCAGAGGCAGCTTGTCAGAGCCACCAGACGATAGTTTGAATGGTTGGTAAGGCCTTTTCCTGGCTTAGGAATCGGATTGATCATGACTTTTCACCACACACCTCCCTGGCACTTGAAGCACCGCAACAGAGATGGAGATGGAATGTCAAGTTGAATGCACACATTCAAAGAACCCACTTTGATGACATATGGCAATGAAGGGGTACAGAATGTCAGAAAGAGCGTGTTGGTGGGCACTCTTTCTCTTCCTTTGCAAACTGTGACCCTATGCATGTTGAAAATACACCTCGAGATGCAAGTTCTGTTTTTATCTCAGTCTCTGAGACGCATCTAAGATCTGAGCATCTAATGACTCTCTTGGACGTACTCAACTATTTATGAGGAGTCACCCGGATCTCTCTACCAGTTTTATGGCACTCAGCAGCTGTTTCGACAAACCCTATGTGAGGAAGGCACTAAAGCCTATCAAAACAAGACAATTAACCGATAAAAGAAGTCCATAGCTGTAAGAAACAAAAACACTAAAACCTTTGAAAGGGAGATGCTGTATCTATAGAGCGAAAACACTACAACTTTAGAAAAGGGGGAACTTAGCTGCCTAAAACGACTACAATAGCCACTCGAAAAGAACACTGAACACTGTGAAAGAACACTAAAGGAGAGGATAGCAGGTGCTATCACAGGAAGTCGAGAGTATTCGACTATTTGAAAGGTGACCACCAGCTCCTTTAAGTGTAGGAAATCAAAATTGTCTTGTAATTTTTGTCCTTGGTTTCGGCGGACTCGATAAGAATTAATTTGATGGACTCGCTAAGAATTATTTGTGAAATCTGAAAGCTATGAAAGGATTCACATGCTTACTGATTACCATGTCAGGCTCTCTGTGGATAAAGGACACTCAGATCAGGAGTACCAGGTGTGCACTAGGAAATATTTCAGGAAGAGGATCAAAGACTTCCTCAAGAGCTCTGCAGCCCGAACCAAAATGATCTGAAAGCATGCGTCCATGCTCCAGATCCCTTGATTCACAAGACCTGCTCCATAGCTCGAGTCAGCCTTTCATGCCTTTCCAGGAAACGTTCCCTCTGGTACTCCCCGTTTTGTATCCTTGTTCCCCAGAACATCGACATTGGAAACCGTCTTATCGTCATGGCCATATGAAAAATGAGTGGATTGTAAAGTGCTTAGAACGTGGTGTCTTTCCGTGGATAGGCGCTATATAAGTATTCATAATAATGATAATTAAAACAGACACCAAATCCTACAAAAAGAAGACTAAGCCCAAGAGAGAAGCCATGTAAATCTCTGAATGAAGGAGACACTGAAGCCAGGAAACACTATACTTAGATAAAGATGACATTAAACCCTTTGTATGAAGGAGACACTGAAGCCAGGAAAGAATAAGACCTGCAAATGAAGGAAACACTATAGCTAGATAAAGATGACATTAAACCCTTTGTGTGGAGGAGGCACAGAGCCTGGAAAAAAAAGACAATGAACCTGTGAACGAAGAGGCCCCGAATTCCTAGGAAAAGACGAAACAAACAACAAAAAATGCCAAACCATCTGAAAGGTATGGTAATGTTGCTTATAGCCCAGCCTGCCAGAAAGGGCCATGTCAGGGCTGTCACTGCGTTGAAGACATCCACACAACTCTTTAAAATACACCTAAAAACATAACGGAAATTTGGTTTAAAACATTTATTCTGTGAAATCTTAGATCAGATGAAAAATGCTGATCTCTTTAAAAAATTTAAAGATCACATCGGTGGGACATCTCTGAACAAGGTTTTCATGGAGTCTGCTGTAAAATGCTTATGTCTCAAACCATGCAAGTCCCAACACTCTAAAAGAATATGTTTCACTGTGAATGGTACATAACATGGAATGGACCATGGAGCGTCTTTGCTCTTTAAAAGAAACGAATGAGTTACAAACGAATGGCCAGCGTGCTGCCGGCATAGAACTGTTTCTTCCTTGTGACCACCAGAGGTAGATGAGAGGAACACTTATGTTTGGTCAGATCTGGAAAAGTTTGTTATCCGTCCGTGTATTCCAGTCCTCCTGCCAGGTCTCTGATACAACCATTAATCTTCGGTTTCAAATCTGAATAGGGGATAGATATGCCGGACAGTTTCTTCGTTGTGACATTCCTGGCCAAACGATCAGCCATTTTATTTCCCCAAATGCCAACATGACCGGGAACCCAAGCTAGAACAATGCTGTGACCTTCCGCTCTCAAAGAGGTAAAAAGTTTTAAAGAGTTTAAAAGTTCAGGATGAAGGAGGTAACGGCCAGCTACGGCCTCCAAAGCTGACAGCGATTCAGACAAAATCAAAAAGTCCTTGTTTATAGATCGAGAGATAATCTTCAGCGCTAGAACCAAAGCCGTTAGTTTCACAACTATCTGACAGAATATGCATTGATATTTGAAAAGGAACAGTTGGGCAACAGGCTGCACAAGCCACTCCATCATTGGACTTTGAACCATAAGCAAACATTTTCTGAGAGGATGGGAATTTTGTACAGAGATCGACAAACAATGCCTGGTATGCCTGATGATTGGTGGATTCTTTACGAAAAGCAGCAAGATCAAAGCGTGTTTCTGGTGTGAAAAAGGTCCATGGAGGCTTTTCTGGAAATTTGGAGAAGTCAGACACAACTCCTAGATCAAGATCTGCATTCTGCTCATGGGGCTGCATACGAAGTCCAAACTTAGGAATGCAGTTGGGATTTTCTTCAAATTTACTTTGAAAATGAGGATTAAAAATGCAGTCACAAGCAATGTTTTCTGGTTCAGAGAACAATCAGAGATAGTAATTTAAGGACAGTGTCAGCCTGCGGTTAAGATAAGATAATGTTGCTTATAGCCCAGCCGACCTCAAAGGGCCACATCAGGGCTGTCACCACGTTAAAATCAACTCAAGTCATTCATTCACACAATTCTTCAAAATACATCGAAAACCCATCTGAAAGTTTGTTAAAAAAACTTTCCACTGTAAAATCTCAGATCCGATGAAAGATGTTAATCTCTTTCAAGAACTCAGAGATCGCGTCAGGCGGAACATCTCTAAACAAGGTTCTCATGGAATCTGCTGTAAAATGTTTGTGTCTCACATCGTGCAAGTCCCAACACTCTAAAAGAATATGTTTCACTGTGAGTGGCACATGACATGAAATGCACCACGGAGCTTCTTCACTCTTTAAAAGGTATGAATGGGTAAAATACGAATCGCCGGTGTGCAGCCAGCACAGAACCGTTTCATCTTTTCGACCACCAGACGTAGACGAGAGGAACTCCTTAAGGTTTGGACGGATCTGAAAGAGTTTGTTATCCGTCTGTGTATTCCAATCCTCCTGCCAGAGGTCTCTCACATAATCGTTAATTTTGGGTTTCAGATCTGAGCAGGGGATATATATGTTGGACAATTTCTCTTGTGGCATTCTTGGCCAAACGATCAACCATTTCATTCCCTCCAATGCCAACATGACCAGGAACCCCAAGCCAAAATAATGTTGTAACCATCCACTTTCAACTTGCTAAAAAGTTCAAATAAGTGTAAAAGTTCTGGATGCAGAAGGTTGCGGCCAGCTATGGTCTACAAAGCTGACAGTGAATCTGACAGAACCAGAAAGTCCCTCTACTTAGATCGTGAGATTATCCTCAGTGCCAGAACCAGAGCTGTAAGTTCAGCAGAGTAAGCAGAAGCAACTGAAGGAATATGTTCTAACGGTATCTGAGAATGAGCACCAGGGCAATAGGCTGCACAGGCCACTCCATCTTCAGACTTGGAACCGTCAGTGAAAATTTTCTGATAGGATGGGAATTTTGAACAGCGGTCAGCATACAATGCCTTGTATGCCAGAGAGCTGGTACATTCTTTGCGAAAAACTGCAAGATCAAAACGAATCTCTGGTGTGAAAAAGGTCCACGGAGGCTTATCTGGAAACTTGGAAAAATCGGACACAGCTCCTAGGTCTAGACCTGCATTTCGCGCGTGAGGCTGCATACGAACACCAAACGGCGGAATACAGTTAGGGTTGTTTTCGAATTTGCTTTGAAACTGAGGGTCAAAGACACAGTCATAGGCAGGGTTCTCCGGTTCCGAGAACAGTCTGATATAGTAATTCAAAGACAGTTTCAGCCTGCGGTTGGATAATGAGGATTCACATGCCTCTGCATACAGGCTGTACACAGGGGTGGTGCGGAATGCTCCAAGACAAAGACGAAGCCCTTGATGAACAGGATCCAAGAGTTTCAGATAAGAGGGTCTTGCAGAGCCGTACACAGCACATCCATAGTCCAGTTTAGAATGGACCAGGGCTCTGTAGAGGTGCAGCAAAGTTTTCTTATCAGCGCCCCAGTCAGTGTGTGCTACGACCCGCAGAATGTTTAGAGCTTTCTGGCAAGAAGTTTTTAAGTGTTCACTGTGACTAAGGAAGTTGGGCTTTGGATAAAAAAATAACTGCCAAAAATGTGGCCTCCTTTACAGGGGGTATAGCATATTTCCCTATTTTGGATTTCAGGATCGGCAAAGAACTATCTAGTATCATGAACACGAATGCACTGGATCCTAGTAGCAGAAAAGGTAAAGCCATTTTCTTCTGCCCAGAGATATTTTCTATTTACACAAAGCTGGACCCTGCGTTGAACACTTGGATACAAGCTTCCAGTTGCACAGAAGGCAAAATCATCTACAAACAACGAGCAGTCGGAAGCGGTTGAATTGAATCAACAATGTTGATTTTTAAGCAAACCATCTGAAAGAACACGTCCAGACGTCCAAAGAACCACAAACTAAACACTATGCAATTTTGGTACTCACACTGAACTCGTTCCCGTTTGGTCACTCGCACTATCAGCAGACAAGTGGAGTAGCCATGGGAACACGCATGGGCCCCAGCTACCCGTGCCTGTTCGTCGGCTACGTGGAGTCCCAAATTTTCCGACAATACAGTGGCCCCATGCCAGCCCTCTTTCGCCGTTACATTGACGACTGTGTGGGCCTGTGGACAGGGGACAGAAGCGAACTGCTGTCCATCAGCTTTGTCGATGCCTTTCACCCATCTCTGAAGTTCATGCACGAAATATCTGAAAGCTCTCTTCCCTTCCTGGATATCAAACTCATGATCACACCTGACAACCAAACCATCTCCACCTCAGTCCACTACAAGAACACAGACTCTCATTCCTACCTTCTCTACTCTTCAAGCCATCCAACTGCCACCAAACGCGCCATTCCATTCTCCCAATTCCTCCGCCTCAGACGCTTGTGCAGCAACGAGGAAGACTTCCACACCCAGGCAGCCCAGATGATCAGCTTCTTCAAAACAAGAGGATACCCCGATGAGCTGATCAAACAGGCACTGAACCAGGCCAAGGACATCCCCAGAGGAGGCCTTAACACCAAAAACGAAGGAAGATCACAATGATCGCACTCTCCTGACGCTGACCTACCACCCTCACAACCTGGAAGTGAAGAAAATTCTCTTCAAGAACTTTCCCATCCTGCAGACTGACCCTAAAGTTGGAAAGACTTTCCAGAACACGCCCCCCCCCCAATGGCCTTCAAACGAGACCGAAACCTTGGCGACCACCTAGTTAGGTCATCCTTCAAACCTACAGCCCCTCAGGACCGTCACCCCCTGGGCAACAGCTGCTGTGACAGACCGAAGTGCAAGTGTTGCCCCTTTCTCAATACGAAGACACTCACCTTCAAGGGGCCCTCAGGATGCCAGTTCGCCATGAACAGCAGCTTCACATGCCAGACCAGTGACTTGGTCTACATAGTCCACTGTAGCCTATGCGGCTGTCTCTATGTAGGTGAGACCTACCGCACACTGGAAGAGCGCTGCAAGGAGCACAGGGACAGCATCCTCCAGAGAAAACAAACCCCTGTGGCAGCCCACTTGAACACCGACCCCCACAGCATCAACCACTTCTCTATTGCAGTGGTTTGGTGCAACAGTATGGGAGACTACTTGAAGAGAAAAAACATGGAGAAAAAGATCATCCACCATCTGGGTACTACAGCGCCAGATGGCCTCAACATTAAAGACTAGATCAAATCACAGCTATCCCTACCCCCCCCTCCCCCATTTTTCCTATTTGCTCCCCCTCCCCCTCCATCTTCCCCAATCCCCCTTCCCCTCACTATCTAGATTCTTTCTCACCTCTTTTTCCAACTACCACCACCACCTTTTTTTCTGCAGTGACAGTGATTTGTGTTTAAAAAATCAGTGAGTGAACACAATTCAACAACCACAGAAGCTGCACCCGCTCTCTTCAGTTGCTTTGAAGGTTCTACGAACCGAAGTACTCAACTTTTCTCCTCCCAAGTGGGTTCAAGTGTTTTCTCTACCTTTTTTTTTTTATAAACTACTATTCAAGAATATTTTGACCCTGCACAACACTTGAAGTGTCGGATAAAGAAAAGTAACCAGCCGCCGTGGCCAAGTGGTTAGCGTTGCGGACTGGGAAGTCGTGAGTTCAATTCCCATCAGTCAGGTAGGATTTTTCTGCCCCAACCGGCTCCTACCCAGATCCGAGTTAGCTCAACTGGGAAGACTGGGACCCACACAGTCGAGTTTCACCCACTTAATGGATATGTCTCTGACAGTGTTGCTCAATTTCCTGACCAATACTGTAGGTGTCTGTATTTCTCGGGCCTGGTTGACGCCAGGTTGTATCATGAAAATAAGCGTAGAGTACAACCCTGTCATGCAGTCTCAGACCGGAATGAAATCCATAGTATCATCTTCATCACCCTCATTCTCATTGATCAGCATTAATGTCTTAAATTCTGTGACCCTTCATGCCCTGCTCTCATGGTGACCTCATTTTCGATGTCCTCTCCATGTCTGTGGCCTTGTTTTGATTCAGACGGGGTCACAGGTATCGGCGAGTCCATGGGGACTGTCGTTAGATGAACGTGCCGGCGCCCTCCGGAGGGACAGCTCACTCATGCCAGCGCCGCGACTAAGCAAATATTGTCGTCCGTATGGGCTTAGTAGGTGGTGTCCTGCACATGTTGCATCAGAACAGGCGCCACTGAACATCACCAAAGTGACTCAGCAGCAGTGCAGCGTCTCCTCCGGTGGGTTGCCACTTGACGGCTCCATACTGATTGCTCCCTGTGGATTGCCGGTGCCGGGGCTGCATCTATGTCGGAATGAGCTGTGCGGGTGCAACGCCACTGAAAATGCCCCCCCCCCAAAAAAAAAAAAAAAAAAAAAAAAAAGAAAACCAACAAAAAAGAGTAAATAAAAGCTCGCCACCACTCTCCTTGTTTTCTGTTGCCTTCCCCCAGTTGATTCTTGCTGCTCCTCGTTTTCCATGGTCGTTGATGCACGAGTGCCTTGCCCCTGTTGACAAAAATATCGATATTTTCTGTGAACTTTGACTATTCTGAGCAAATGATTCTGACTCACTAGAATTCAGCAAATTAATTTTGATTTTACAAACTATCTGCGTTCTGTTATATTGCAATCTAACAATATTTAGGTGAATACAATATATTACATGAACAACATAAAAGCTTTCAACAATCTTCCATTAGAAAACATTGTGCAGTATCCTTTTACGCTCCATTTTTAGGCTTCACAAAGCTTAAGACAGAGATGACTATGAACGAACTGGTCGATTCATATTCGGTGGAGGAACATTTAGCAACGCATGGTAAGATAAGATAATGTTGCTTATAGCCCAGCCGACCGCAAGGGGCCACATCAGGGCTGTCACCACGTTAAAATCAACTCAAGTCATTTAAAAAAAAAAAAACCTTTCACACATCTCTTTAAAAGACATCTTCTAGAAACGCACCAGAAACTTCGTTAAAAATCTTTCTTCCGTAAAATCTTAAATCAGATGAAAAACGTTAATCTCTCTCAAAAACTCAAAGATCACGTCAGGCGGGACATCCCTGAACAGGATTTTCATGGACTCGGCTGTAAAATGTTTGTGTCTCACATCGTGCAAGTCCCAACACTCTAAAAGAATATGTTTCATTGTGAGTGGCACATGACATGGAATGCACCACGGCGCTTCTTCACTCTTTAAAAGGTACGAATGGGTAAAATACGAATCGCCGGTGTGCAGCCGGCACAGAACTGTTTCTTCTTTACGACCACCTGACGTAGATGGGAGGAACTCTGTAAGGTTTGCACGGATCTGAAAGAGTTTGTTATCCGTCTGTGTATTCCAATCCTCCTGCCAGAGGTCTCTCACATAATCGTTAATTTTGGGTTTCAGATCTGAGCAAGGGATATATATGTTGGACAATTTCTCTCTTGTGGCATTCTTGGCTAAACGATCAACCATTTCGTTCCCTCCAATGCCAACATGACCAGGAACCCAAGCCAGAATAATGTTGTAACCATCCACTTTCAACTTGCTAAAAAGTTCAAAGAAATGTAAAAGTTCTGGATGCTGAAGGCTGCGGCCAGCTATGGCCTCCAAAGCCGACAGCGAATCCGACAGAACCAGAAAGTCCCTCTTCTTAGATTGTGAAATTATCTTCAATGCCAGAACCAGAGCAGTAAGTTCAGCAGAATAGACAGAAGCATCTGGAGGTATATGTTTTAACAATATCTGAGAAGGAGCACCAGGGCAATAGGCTGCACAGGCCACTCCATCTTCAGACTTGGAACCGTCAGTGAAAATTTTCTGATAAGATGGAAATTTTGAACAGAGGTCAGCATACAATGCCTTGTATGCCAGAGAGTTGGTAGACTCTTTACGAAAAGCTGCAAGATCAAAACGAATCTCTGGTGTGAAAAAGGTCCACGGAGGCTGATCTGGAAATTTGGAAAAATCGGACACAGCTCCTAGGTCTAGACCTGCATTCCGCACGTGAGGCTGCATACGAACACCAAACGGCGGAATACAGTTAGGGTTGGATTCGAATTTGCTTTGAAACTGGGGGTCAAAGACACAGTCATAGGCAGGATTCTGCGGTTCTGAGAACAGTCTGATATAGTAATTTAGAGACATTTTTATAGTAATTTAGAGACATTTTCAGCCTGCGGTTGGACAGTGAGGGTTCACCTGCCTCTGCGTACAGGCTGTACACAGGGGTGGTGCGGAATGCTCCAAGACAGAGACGAAGCCCTTGATGATGGATAGGGTCCAAGAGTTTTAGGTAAGAGGGTCTTGCAGAGCCGTACACAGCACATCCAAAGTCCAGTTTGGAACGGACCAAGGCTCTGTAGAGGTGCAGCAAAGTTTTCTTATCAGCGCCCCAGTCAGTGTGTGCTACGACCCGCAGAATATTCAGAGCTTTCTGGCAAGAGGTTTTGAGGTTTTTGATGTGGCTGAGAAAGTTGAGTTTTTGATCAAAAATAACTCCTAGGAATTTGGCTTCTTTTACAGCTGGAATGGTGGACTTATCCAGACAAATTTCAGGATCAGCAAAAAATTGACGAAAATTGTGAAAATGGATTGACTGAGTTTTGGTACGTGAGAAGGTAAACCCGTTTTCCTCGGCCCACTGTTGGATCTTGTTGACACAAAGTTGGAGTCGACGCTGTACGCTGGCGTAAGAAGCTCCAACTGCGTACAGCGCAAAATCGTCAACAAACGGTGAGGACTCAGAACCCTGGCTTACAGATTTCACAATGTCATTGATTTTAATGCTGAACAGAGCAGGAGAAAGGATGCTCCCTTGAGGGACACCCAACTCCTGCCCATGGACGTCAGAGAGTGTGATGCCAACACGCACCTGGAACTGTCGATCAGCCAAAAAGTTCTGTATGAACAGAGGCAGGTGACAACGGAAACCAAGTCTGTGCAGGTCCAGAAGAATTCCTGATTTCCATGTGGTATCATACGCTTTTTCGAGGTCGAAAAAGATAGCGACCACATGCTGTTTATTGACAAAGGCATTGCGGATGGTGGTTTCCAGACGGATTAGATGGTCAACTGTCGAGTGGTACTTCCGGAACCCGCACTGTTGACTGGCCAAAAGGCCATCGGTTTCCAGCTTCCACATCAGACGGGAGTTGATCATCTTTTCCATCAACTTACAGAGGCAGCTAGTCAGAGCTATTGGACGATAGTTGGAAGGGTTGGGTAAGGTCCTTTCCAGGCTTTGGAATTGGAATGATCAGGGCTTTCCGCCAGGAGGGCGGAAAGTACCTTGTGGTCCAGATATGGTTGTATACTTTAAGAACAGTCTGGAGACAACTTTCTGGAAAATGTTTCAAAACCTGATAATGATTATCATCCAGACCAGGGGCAGAATCAGTACAGTTTGTAAAGCTGTTTTCAGTTGATTGATTGAAAAAGGGAGATTGTAGGCTTCAGAGTTGTCTGATGTGAAATTGTATAAAGATTTCTCTCTGAGTTGTTTTTTAAAAAGGCTGCAGATTTAATTGAAGATGAGGAGTTCTGTTGGATGGTGGAGGCCAACAGATTGGCAACAGCTTCTTTGTCAGTGATCAGAGCATCGGCAAGGTTCAAGTGATGAATGGAGGGGTGGGTGTTTTTCCCTTTGATTTTTCTGATGATGTTCCAGACTTTTTTCTTTGAAGTTTTTGATGTCAGCCCGGAGCAAAAGTTTCTCCAAGATTGACGTTTACTGATTTTGAAAGTGTGTCTCGATTTGGCACGGAGTTTCTGATGGGCTCGAGCGTTGGGACCTAAAGGTCATTGGTATACCCAGCGCTGAGCCCGTTTGCGAACTTTTGAAATTTGTTGGCAGTCTGAATTAAACCAGGGTGTTTTTGGCATTTGGAGTTTGTCGGAAGACATTGGAAAACAGGTTTTAGCACAGTTTATCACAGTATTGGTCAGAGATTCTGCTGGGTCTGGACTCTGAAGAAAATCAGTGTCCCGGAATTCTTTTGAAATATTGGTTACAAAAAGATTCCAGTTTGCCTTCTTATAATTAAGATGTTGTGAGACAGAGACGTTTTCAGTTAATAAGGGTTTTAAAAGAACAGGGAAATGGTCACTTCCGTGCAGATCGTCATGGACAGACCACTCATAGTCCAGGACCAGCGAGGGGTCACAAATCGACAAATCTAAACACGAAAGTGAACCTGTGGAAGAGTGGAGGTAAGTTGGAGCTCCATCGTTCAGACAACACAAATCAAAGTCTGAAAAGACATCCTCAAGAAGCAGACCTCTGGATGACGAACTGACACTACCCCAAAGAGGATTGTGACCATTAAAGTCACCCAACAGCTAAAAAGGTCGAGGAAGTTCTCCGATCAGACTGACAAGGTCCTGACGACAAACTGGGATAGAAGGTGGCAGATACAGTGAGCAGATTGTAACAGTCTTGTGGAGAGTGACTCTCGCAGCTACAGCCTGAAGGGAGGTAGTCAGAGCGAATTTTAGTTTCCTGAAGAGCCACGACGGAAGGTTTTATAGTTTGACACAGAAGTTGCAGCTCCTCAAAATTTGAATTTAGGCCACGGATATTCCAATGGATTAGTTTACTATCCATGGTGCAGAGGATGAATAGGAGAGAAATCAGGTCATCTGCTCGTCATCTGCGTTCAGTGGAGCAAATTTATTAGAAAGTTTCACTGGACTATGTTGGTCTTCAGACCTGCTGGCAGACTTGCCCACAGGTGAAGGCGGCCTGGATTTTGGAGATGGTGGAGGTTTCTTCCTCATCTCCACCATCTCCACACTTGGTTGAACTCCCTTGCCCGCACGGGCACTGCTCGAGGAAGTTCGAGGCGGGAGGGTTGGCTTTTTCATCTGCCCAGCAGCAGATGGAGTAGACTGCTGGGCAGTCTGAGGGGTGGCGGATTTTTTGCCTCCACCTGGGGCACCCACTTTGGGTTGGGAAGTGGTGGACTTGCTTCCACCAGAGCTTAACGGTCTTTCTTGCAATGTCTTGGTGAAAGTAAAATCGTCAGTCTGGCAGCAGACTGAACGGGTGGAAACTTACTTTATAGCGGAAGCATAAGAAGACACTGTTGACGTCTGACTGCCAACAACCTGTTTGCGTGCCTCAAAAAACGAAATTTCTTTTCAGTCTTCACTCTTTGGATGGTGGACTCCTGAACCCAAACAGGGCAGTTGCGTGATGAGGAGGGCTGGTCGCCACCGCAGTTCGCACAATGAGCCGGGTCTTTACACGGCCCATCATGGGTTGACTTGCAACAAACACCACACACCTCCTGCCCAGAACAGCGGTCTCTGACATGTCCAAACTTCTGTCATTTGGAACACCTCAACGGGGATGGGACATACAGTTGGACACGTACATTTAAGTACCCGACTTTAATGACCGGAGGCAGCACAGGGTTGCAGAATGTCAGAAAGAGGGTGTTGGTGGGCACTCTTTCTGCACCTTTTTTAACTGTCACCCTATGCACCTCTGTCACACCTTGGGACGCAAGTTCTGTCTTGATCTCCGCTTCCGAGACACCTTTCAAATCCGGGCACCGAATAACCCCTTTGGTCGAATTTAACTGCTTATGGGGGGTCACCCGGATCTCTCTGTCCACGAGTTTTGTTGCCCTCAGCAGCTGCTCCGATTGCCTCTTTGATCTGCACTGGACGAGGAAAGTGCCATTCCGTAGCCTTTTCACTGACTGAGGGTCACCTGCTAGACCCTGAAAGCCTTTCTGAATAGCAAAAGGACTCAGCGTAGAAATAGGCTTTTCCTGCTCTGTCCCTTCAACCACAAGCCAGAAAGCCCAAAAACCTGTCATCTGTCTCGTCTCCATATCCGAGTCACTGTCGGAATCCATATGACTAGAAATGGGGTCCACTGCCTTCCTCTTCTTTATGGGGGGTGTGATTTTTGATAAAGCCATGATTTATGTTTAGAAATTTCGTCTCTCCCTTACCCACCCACCATGGAGTCCAACTAAGGGCCAGGGCCAAGAACTCATTGTCTTGACCCCTTCCAGGCTTCAGGAGAGATATACGACAAACAGAGCCTACTGACCCTATCCCCCCTGATCATGCCCAACTCCCGGGAACAGAGAGCTGAGCACTGCAGGGGTTCCCTTGGCCAGTCGGAGAACTAGCAACGCATGGTATGCCAGTAACTTCATTAAAATAATAAAGATCATTTCTCAGCCCCTCACCTTTGTGAGTGTGTGTGTGTGTGTGTGTGTGTGTGTGTGTGTGTGTGTGTGTGTGTGTGTGTGTGTGTGTGCGCGCGCGCGCATGGTATGCCAGTAACTTCATTAAAATAATAAAGATCATTTCTCAGCCCCTCACCTTTGTGTGTGTGTGTGTGTGTCTATGCGTGCTTGCTTGCTCTTGCGTGTTCGTAGAGTACGGGGAGGGAGAAAGAGAGAGAGAGGAGAGAGAGAGAGAGAGAGAGAGAGAGAGAGAGAGAGAGAGAGAGAGAGAAAACTGACCCTCGTGTTCAACACGGTCTTTCCTACCTAGTCACTACCAATGGCGACGGTTGCCCAGAAAACCGATGAACGCCAATGAACGAGACGTCAGGTCGACTGATGTAAGGGTTCCAGTCCAAATGCTGAACGAATCCCTTGCCGACAGTTCTGGCACATGTGTCGCTGTTCAAGCAGCCCTGAAACACACAGTACTTCTGTCACTGTTCAAGCAGCCCTGAAACATACAGTACTCCTGTCACTGTTCAAGCAGCCCTGAAACATACAGTACTTCTGTCACTGTTCAAGCAGCCTTGAAACATACAGTAGTTCTGCCACTGTTCAAGCAGCCCTGAAACATACAGTACTCCTGTCACTGTTCAAACAGCCTTGAAACACACAGTACTCCTGTCACTGTTCAAACAGCCTTGAAACATACAGTACTCCTTTCACCGTTCAAACAGCCCTGAAACATACAGTACTCCTGTCACTGTTCAAACAGCCCTGAAACATACAGTACTTCAGTCACTGTTCAACCAGCCCTGAAACAACAGTACTCCTGTCACTGTTCAACCAGCCCTGAAACACACAGTACTTCTGTCCTGTTCAACCAGCCCTTAAACATACAGTACTCCTGTCACTGTTCAATCAGCTCTGAAACACACAGTACTCCTGTCACTGTTCAAACAGCCCTGAAACATACAGTACTTCACTGTTCAAACAGCCCTGAAACACACAGTACTTCCGTCACTGTTCAAGCAGCCCTGAAACATACAGTACTTCTGTCACTGTTCAAGCAGCCCTGAAACACACAGTACTTCTGTCACTGTTCAAAAAGCCCTGAAACATGCAGTACTTCTGTCACTGTTCAAACAGCCCTGAAACACACAGTACTCCTGTCACTGTTCAAGCAGCCCTGAAACACACAGTACTCCTGTCACTGTTCAAGCAGCCCTGAAACACCCAGTACTCCTGTCACTGTTCAAACAGCCCTGAAATATGCAGTACTCCTGTCACTGTTCAAGAAGCCCTGAAACACCCAGTACTTCTGTCACTGTTCAAGCAGCCCTGAAACACACAGTACTTCTGTCACTGTTCAAACAGCCCTGAAACACACAGTACTTCTGTCACTGTTCAAACAGCCCTGAAACACACAGTACTTCTGTCACTTTTCAAACAGCCCTGAAACACATAGTACTTCTGTCACTTTTCAAACAGCCCTGAAACATACAGTACTTCTGTCACTGTTCAAACAGCCCTGAAACACACAGTACTCCTGTCACTGTTCAAGCAGCCCTGAAACACACAGTACTCCTGTCACTGTTCAAGCAGCCCTGAAACACCCAGTACTCCTGTCACTGTTCAAACAGCCCTGAAATATGCAGTACTCCTGTCACTGTTCAAGAAGCCCTGAAACACCCAGTACTTCTGTCACTGTTCAAGCAGCCCTGAAACACACAGTACTTCTGTCACTGTTCAAACAGCCCTGAAACACACAGTACTTCTGTCACTGTTCAAACAGCCCTGAAACACACAGTACTTCTGTCACTTTTCAAACAGCCCTGAAACACATAGTACTTCTGTCACTTTTCAAACAGCCCTGAAACATACAGTACTTCTGTCACTTTTCAAACAGCCCTGAAACACACAGTACTCCTGTCACTGTTCAAGCAGCCCTGAAACACACAGTACTTCTGTCACTTTTCAAACAGCCCTGAAACATACAGTACTCCTGTCACTGTTCAAGCAGCCCTGAAACACAGTACTTCTGTCACTGTTCAAGCAGCCCTGAAACACACAGTACTTCTGTCACTGTTCAAACAGCCCTGAAACACACAGTACTTCTGTCACTGTTCAAACAGCCCTGAAACACACAGTACTTCTGTCACTGTTCAAGCAGCCCTGAAACACACAGTACTTCTGTCACTGTTCAAGCAGCCCTGAAACACACAGTACTTCTGTCACTGTTCAAGCAGCCCTGAAACACACAGTAGTTCTGTCACTGTTCAAACAGCCCTGAAACACCCAGTACTTCTGTCACTGTTCAAACAGCCCTGAAACACACAGTACTTCTGTCACTTTTCAAACAGCCCTGAAACACACAGTAGTTCTGTCACTGTTCAAACAGCCCTGAAACATACAGTACTTCTGTCACTGTTCAAACAGCCCTGAAACATACAGGACTCCTGTCACTGTTCAAGCAGCCCTGAAACATACAGTACTTCTGTCACTGTTCAAACAGCCCTGAAACATACAGGACTCCTGTCACTGTTCAAACAGCCCTGAAACATACAGTACTTCTGTCACTGTTCAAACAGCCCTGAAACACACAGTACTTCTGCTGTCACTGTTCAAAAAGCCCTGAAACATACAGGACTCCTGTCACTGTTCAAACAGCCCTGAAACATACAGTACTCCTGTCACTGTTCAAACAGTCCTGAAACATACAGGACTCCTGTCACTGTTCAAACAGCCCTGAAACACCCAGTACTTCTGTCACTGTTCAAACAGCCCTGAAACACACAGTACTTCTGTCACTTTTCAAACGGCCCTGAAACATACAGGACTCCTGTTAAATTCACAGTGGCGAAGAAAGAATAAGATAAGATAAGATAATGTTGCTTATAGCCCAGCCGACCGCAAAAGGGCCATATCAGGGCTGTCACCACGTTAAAATCAACTCACAAGTCGCCTCCAAAAAAAACAAAACAAAAAAAAACAACCTTCGCACATCTCTTTAAACTACATCTTCTAAAAACGTACCAGAAACTTCGTTAAAAATCTTTCTTCCGTAAAATCTTAGATCAGATGAAAAATGTTAATCTCTTTCAGAAACTCAAAGATCACGTCAGGTGGGACATCTCTGAACAGGGTTTTCATAGACTCGGCTGTAAAGTGTTTATGTCTCACATCGTGCAAGTCCCAGCAATCTAAAAGAATATGTTTCACTGTGAGTGGAACATGACATGGAATACACCACGGAGCTTCTTCACCTTTTAAAAGATAAGAGTGGGTATAAAAGGAGTGACCTGTGTACAACCTGCACAAAACTGTCTCTTCCTTACGACTACGTGTGGCAGACGGTAAAAATTCTTTTAAATTCGGACGGATCTGGAAAAGTTTGTTGTCCATCCGAGTATTCCATTCCTCTTGCCAGAGGTTTCTAACGTAAGTTTCAACTTTGGGTTTCACGTCCGTGTGCGGGATGGAAAATCGGCACGTTTCAAGGTGTGTGGCACCCTTGGCAAGTTGGTCTGCCTTCTCGTTGCCTCGAATGCCGACGTGACCAGGGACCCAAGCAAAAACTATGCTGTACCCGTAGTTTTTTAGAGTAGTGTATTGTTCAAATATATTCAATAGTTGAGGTGTTTGAGGTTACGGCCAGCAATGGCCTCCAGAGCAGAAAGGGAATCTGAGAGGATAAGAAAGTCTTTGTGATTTGACTCCGAGATAATTTTCAGAGCCAAAACCAGCGCTGTGAGTTCAGCGGTGTATACGGAGCTGTCTGAAGGAATATGTTTTGACATATTTCGGGAGGGAGCCGTTGAGCAGTAAGCAGCACAAGCAACTCCCTCCTCGGATTTGGAACCATCAGTAAATATCTTGTGGAATGAAGGGAACTTGGAACAAAGTTCTGCAAAAAAAGAGTTACATGCAAGAGAGCTGGTCGAGTCCTTGCGGTGAGAGGCCAGATCGAAGCGGATTTCTGGAGTGAGAAAAGTCCAAGGAGGGACCGTCTGGAAATTTGGAGTCGTCACAGATGTCTCCAAGGTTGACCTCTGCATTACTTAGATGAGGACGAATACGGATTCCCAGAGGAGGAATAGAATTAGGTTTGTCTTCGAATTTCTTGGTGAACTTGGGCTCAAAAACACAAGAATAAGCAGGGTTTTCCGGTTCAGAAAAAAGATTCAAACAGTAATTAAGAGATAATTTAAGTCGACGGTTGGAGAGGGAGGGTTCTCCAGCCTCTGCGTACAGGCTGTACACAGGGGTGGTGCGGAACGCCCCGAGACATAGTCGAAGCCCTTGATGGTGAATAGGGTCTAGAGTTTTGAGATAGGAAGGTCTGGCAGAACCGTACACGACACAACCATAGTCCAGTTTGGATCGGATCAGAGCCCTGTAAAGATGCAGAAGGGTTTTCTTATCGGCACCCCAGTCCGTGTGCGCCACGACTCGCAAGATGTTCATTGCTTTCTGACAGGAAGTTTTCAAATGTTGAAGGTGACTTTTGAAGTTGAGTTTTTGGTCAAAAATGATTCCCAGAAATTTAGCTTCTTTTACAGCTGGAATGAGAGATTTTTCCAGGTGAATTTCGGGGTCAGCAAAATACTGTCGAAAATTATGAAAATGAATACACTCGGTTTTGGTCGACGAGAACGTAAAACCATTTTCCTCGGTCCACTGACGGATCCTGTTGACGCAGAGCTGCAGTCGGCGTTGCACGCCAGCGTACGAGGCTCCAACTGCGTAGAGAGCAAAGTCGTCGACAAAGCGAGAGGATTCGAAACCTTGGTTTACGGATTGTACGATATCGTTAATTTTAATGCTGAAGAGAGCAGGAGAAAGGATACTCCCTTGGGGAACACCCAACTCCTGCTCATGGATGTCAGACAGCGTGGTGCCAACACGAACTTGAAATTTCCGATCAGCCAGAAAGTTTTGGATGAAGACAGGTAAATGGCCTCGAAAACCTAGATTGTGCAGGTCCATGAGGATACCAGATTTCCAAGTGGTGTCGTAGGCTTTTTCCAAGTCAAAAAATATAGCCACCACATGCTGGTTGTTAACAAAGGCGTTTCGGATAGTGGTTTCCAGACGAACTAGATGATCAACTGTAGAGTGGTATTTGCGGAAACCGCACTGTTCTGTGGCCAAAAGGCCATCGGTTTCCAATTTCCACATCAGGCGGGAGTTTACCATCTTCTCCATGAGTTTGCACATGCAGCTGGTCAAAGCTATTGGACGGTAATTTGAAGGGTTGGATAAGTCTTTTCCAGGTTTGGGAATGGGGACGATCAGGGCTTTCCGCCAAGGAGGAGGAAAACACCCTGTAGACCAGATATAATTGTATACTTGTAAGAGGATATGAAGACAGCTTTCTGGAATATGACGGAGGAGTTGGTAGTGAATATCATCAAGACCTGGAGCAGAATCAGAACAGGTCTGAAGAGCCGACTTCAGCTCATCGAGTGAAAATGGTAAATTGTAGTCTTCAGTATTGTTAGAGGGAAAGGTACAGGGAGTTTTTTCTTTCAAATGTTTGATTTTTAAAAAGGCAGCAGATTTTTTCGCGGAAGAAGAGTTGTTTTCAATTGTGGAAGCCAAAAGATTGGCGACCGCTTGTCTGTCAGTAATCAAAGCATCTGCAAGTTTCAGGTGATGAATTGAGGGGTTGGTGTTCTTCCCTTTGATTTTCTTAATTATTTTCCAGACTTTTTCTTTGGAGTTTGAGCTGTCAGCTTGGAGCAAAAGTTTCTCCAAGACTGACGTCTACTCCTCTTAAAAACATATCTTGATTTTGCACGCAGATTTTGATGGGCTCGAACGTTGGGCATTGATGGTCTGCGGTAGACACAACGTTGAGCTTGTTTGCGCTGGAGTTTGATATGTTGGCAGTCAGAATTGAACCAAGGTGTCTTTGGCATTTGGGGTTTGTTTGAGGAAGTTGAAACGGAGGCCTTGGCGCATTTTATGAGGATATTGGAAACTGTTTCTGCGGGATCCGGACTTTGTAGAACTTCCTTTGCGAGTTCCCCACGGACAGTTCCTGCAAAAAGATCCCAGTTCGCGTTGTTGAAATTTAGATGCTCTGGAACAGTGCAGCTTTCAGTCGCTTTGGATTTTAGTACAATTGGAAAATGGTCACTCCCATGCAGATCGTCAAGTGCCGACCACTCATAGTCCAGGACCAGCGAGGGGTCGCACACCGACAGATCTAAACATGAGAGAGCACCAGTAGCTGAGTGGAGGAAGGTTGGAGATCCATCGTTAAGACAACACAGGTCAAGCTCTGAGAAGATGTCTTCCAGGAGGAGACCTCTGGATGAAGAATCAACGCTACCCCAAAGAGGATTGTGCCCGTTGAAATCGCCCAACAGCAAAAAAGGTCGTAGAAGCTCCTCAATCAGGCTGACCAGTTCTTGCCGACTGATAGATACAGAAGGAGGCAGATATAGACAGCAAATAGTGACTGTTTTATGCAGAGAGACTCTGGCAGCTAAAGCCTGGAGGGAAGAACTGAGGTAAACAGGGCTAAACAGAAGAGATCTGTGGATAAGCAACGACACACCTCCAGTCACTCCGACTGCAGAAGGCTGTGCTGGTTTAGAAAGAACATTAAAACCAGATAAAGAAAAAGATTTGTCAGAGCGGATCTGAGTCTCTTGAAGAGCAAAGACAGCAGGTTTTAGATGTTTACAGAGGAGTTGCAGCTCTTCAAAATTAGAATTCAAACCTCGAATGTTCCAGTGACATATTACTGAATCCATAAGAATGGAGTGACAACAGACTTCTCAGTCCATTGCTGTCTCGTCATCATCCGACTGCAGTGGAGAATATGGATTGTGTGTTTCCACACTTGAACGCTTTTTCTCTGGAGTGTTCTTTGTTCTCTTGGAAGCTCCCGAGGCAGATGACTGGCCATCCACCTCAATGATCTCTGCACCAGAGGACTTCCCTGGGTATTGTGCCTTGATGAGGCACCGCTTGGGGGCCGCGAGTGCCCCTGGGAGGAACAGGGGGTTTTTTGGGGGAGGGGGTGCTTTTGGAGCAGAGGGTCTCCCAACCTGTGTCTGCAGGGCAGAATGGGAGACAGTGGGTTTTATGCCACAACTGAGGGAGTTTGAACTTATCACAGGAGTAGCGGATTTCTTGCCTCCGCTGGGGGCAGATGGTTTAGATTGCAAAGTCTTAGAAAAGCAAAAGGTGTCTGTCTGACAGGAAACAGACACTGATGAAACTTTTTTAACAACCTGAGAGTACGACATGTTGGGATGCGGCGGACTGCCCAGAACAAGCCTTTTTGCCTCATGGAATGGAATCCTTTCCGTCTTCACCCTTTGGATGTTACTTTCCTGGCGCCAAACCGGACACTCTCTAGAGGAGGAGGGGTGGCCGCCTCCACAGTTTGCACAACGAGCCGGATGAACGCATGGCATCTCGTGGCTTGGTTGGCAGCAGACGCCACAAATCTCCTCTCCAGAGCACCGGTCCCGCACATGACCAAACTTCTGGCACCGGAAACAACGCATTGGGGATGGAACATATAGGGTAACCTTGACATTCAAATAGCCCACCTTGATAGATTGTGGCAGCGAAGGGGTGCAGAAGGTCAGAAAGAGGGTATTTGTTGGCACTCTTTCTGAACCCTTTCGAATTGTGACTCTTCGCACATCCACGACTCCTTGAGATTTCAGTTCGAACCTTATCTCGTCCTCCGATATTCCTTTTAAGTCTGGGCAGCGAATGACCCCCTTTGAAGAATTCAGGTTCTTGTGAGGTGACACCTTGATTTTTCGGTCGACAAGAGCTGTTGATTTCAGGAGCCGATCCGATTGACATTTTGTACCGCATTCCACCTGAAATGAGCCATTTCTCAGTCGTTTGATCGATTTGGGATTACCTGACAGACAACTGAAACCTTTTTGGATTGCAAAGGGGCTGAGTGCAGACAAAGGTTTGTCTACATCAGCGCCCTCCACCACCAACCACGAGGGCCAAGATCCAGACTCTGTTCGGACTTCTGAGTCCGAGTCAGAATCACGATCATAATCTGATCTCTCTTTGTCTCTCTTTCTCCGTTTGGAAGGGAGTTTAGTTAATGAGGCCATGGTGTAAGATTTAGGAATTCGTCCCTACCATACCCACCCACCATCGAGTCCAACTTAGGGGCCAGGGCCAAGAAACTCTCGTCTTGGACCCCTTCCGGGTTTCAGTAGGGATATACAACAAAGCAGCGCCAACTCACCCTATCCCCCCCCGATCATGCCCAGCTCCCGGGAACAGAGAACCGAGCACTACAGGGGTTACCTTGGCCAGCTGGGGGACTGCCTGTTTTGACCCAGCCCCATGCAGGGGTAGCCGGTTGACACACACAGGCCTATGTGTGCCTCCTGTCTAGGAGAGGTCCGAGCCAAAGTGATGTGTTGAGGGCGCTGGCCCTCTCAATCACCAGGATCTCATTCCCCTCCGTCACAGGTCGCACCGCACGGCAAACGCGGCGGATCTTAAGAAGACCACAGAGAGAAAAAGAGTGTGGAAAAGAAGACTTGAAGGGGAGACGAAGATAGAAAAGAGCCAAATAAGAAAGGCAGAAAACAAGAAAAGGAGAAAGGCGGGTTACTATTAGTCAGGATCATCACCCTTAGCCTATCTGACATGGGAAGCCCTACCAGGGGCATCAACTCCTTACCACGTTGTGCTTAGGCCAGATAGCATCCTGACTTTTCAGGCCTAGAAGCATTGTAAAGAAAACCAGCCTATCGTCAAGTATTGATGCCCCCGCCAGCAAAGCCTAAGGGATCACAGGACCACGCAAGCCCTCCGACCACGGCAAGGTTGCAACCCCCGGAGGGCGAAGAAAGAATATGCCCTTTCTTAAGTTATAAAAACCCAGCCAAAACTATAGAATGTTCTGAAATCTTTTATCCGAAGAGACGGATTTGACAATTGGAATGCAAAACTCAGATAATCTATATGCTTTTGTTTCCATACGGTTGGAATTGTTGATTTGATTTCGACATTTTGTTATTTAATGTTTAGTATTAGCTGGTCTCAAAAGTTATGTAGCGGATATGCACGAGTCTATCTTATATCTCTCTTCGCCTCTAGTAGTTACTTTGAAGGAAAAAAATCCTAAAATGAAATGTTTAAAAACCTTCTTGTATCCGACCAGTCATCAAAGTGCAGCAGTCAGTGTCTTGGACGTACGGCTTACGGGCTGGAGGGTCGTATGGGCTGGAGGGTCGAATCCCATCAGCAGCCTCTGCTGTTGGAAGATTCCAGCCCCAGCCGGCTTCTGTCCAAAGTTTAGAGTGCTATGGGTGCACATGGAATATCCAAAACCACAATCATGATTAATTTCACATGAAGAGAACAGAAATAAAGTGTTTTTTCATACCAAGCCTACCGAGTAATTCTGCATGCAGCTTTTCCTTCTAGGCTTGGTAAACGCTAATAACTACTATCAACCATCCCTGTGTTGGAGTCACAGACCAGAATAATTTCAATGACACCCTCATGATTTTCATCATCTTTGATCGTTACAAAGACACATTTCAGGAAATTCTGCAACTTGCTGTCCGAGTCGCCTGAACTGCGATTCCCTCTCTGCGTACAGACGTGGGCAAGTGCCCCAGTCATCGGAATGGGCAAGTTAATGAGGAGTTACCAGCCGCCGTGGCAAAGTGGTTAGCGTCGCGGACTCCCGGCTGGGCGGTCGTGGGTTCGAATCCCATCAGAGTCATGTGGGTTTTTCTGCCCCGACCAGCTCCTACCCAGAGGTGAGTTTGCTGCGGACTCAGTTGGGAAGACTGGGACCACACAGTCGAGTTCCATCCACTTAATGGATGCGTTTCTGAGAGTGTTGCTCAAATTTTCTGACCAACATTGCAGGTGCCTGTATCTCTCAGGCCTGGTTGACGCCGGGTATATATATATGTATTATGAAAGGAAGCCGTGTCATGTAGTCTCAGACCGAAATGGAAATCCGTAGCATCATCTTAATCCTCATTCTCATCGATCAGCATAAAGAAAATGTCTCAAATTCTGTGGCCCTTCATGCCCTGCTCTCATGGTGACCTCAATTTTGATGTCCTCTCCGCGTCTGTGGCCTTGGTTTGGTTCCGTCAGGGTCACCAGTATCGGCGAGTCCATGGGGGCTGTCGTTGGACGAACGTGGTGGCGCCATCCGGAGGGAGAGCTTACTCACACCGGCTCCGCGACCAAGCAATCATTGTCGTCAGTTGGGGGCTTAGTAGGTGGTATCCTGCGTATGTTAGATCAGAACAGCCGCCACTGAACACCACCGAAGTGACGCGGCAGCAGTGCATTGTCTCCTCCGGTGGGTTGCCTCTTGACGACTTGACATTGACTGCTCCCTGTGGATTGCCGGTGCCAGGGCTGCGGCGGGGCTGACCGGGCTGTGGCTGTGGACGGCGTGTCGAATGAGCGGCGTGGGTGTACTGCCTCCGAGTGGCGAAGAGGTTGGCACAGCAAAAAAAAAAAAAAAGTTAATGGGGAGTTTGGCTGTACGACTGAAGCGACATTCTATAGAAGAGGATGTTCATGCAGACCTGCTTCGTAGTAAGTGTAAGCGTGGGTGGGTGCGTGTGTGCAAGCGAGCGTGTCTGTATGTGCGCACGCGTGTGTGTGCATGTGTGTGCGCGCGTGCGTGCGTGTGTGTGTGCGCGCGCGCGCACACCTGTGTGTATACATACATACACATGGAGAAGGAGGAGGAGAGGGAGCAAGGGTAGGATTAGGGGGGGGGGGGGGGGTGGAGAGGAAAGCATGTTACCGGAGTTCCCCAACAATTTTGTCACCCAATCCAAAAGAAAAGTCTGTTTTGTGAAATACAGAATGCCGACGCTCTCAACAAAAAAGAGGATAATGGAGCTTGGAAACAAGCAATTTCCCCGCTCTACACCCGGTAGCCGTTCATATCTGTGAAATGTTTCTTGCACCGCTCTTGAAACTGACCGATTTCAACGTTGCAAACTCATCCCGCCCCTTATCACTTGATCCCTTTGAAAATGTAACTGTTCTCAAACTATTTGAACTGACCATTGAAGATGGTGGTGTTCCTGGTGCAGTCTGGTTTGAAGCCCTGACGATTCGTCTTTGTCGTTGTCTCTCTGGCAGACCCATCAGATGAATTCGGCTGTCCTTTGGAGAACCCCAAGGCACCCACTCAGCCACCGCACCTCTGGCCGGGTACTGTCTCTCAGGTTAGCATGGCCTGGGCATTCTTGTAGGACATGCTGGGACGTCTACTCCACTCGCCCGCGCTGGCTGAAGGGCTAAGGGCAATCTTCAACTTTTGGCCAATGTCCTGTTCAAGGACTGTAAATGGTGATTTGATCAGTTCAAAAAACAAAATGTAGGACATCCCTGGCCTCATGCATCCCCTGGGGAACGGTTCTTCGAGTTTCTAGTACTGCTGCGTTGAACACAGTGACAGTCTTAGTAATAACCAGACCCTAGATATGCATGCCCTTGGTGGGGATGGTGATTGTCCTGGAAGACGTAGTACAATGGTCCTCAGGTAGACTGGTTCTGATTCCCAGAGAGTGATCACCCTTAATGATCTAGCTAATAAAATCTGACGAAGGAGAAATCGCTCAACCGTGAGAATGAAGACATTAAATCCTATGAAGACGAGACTAAAGCCTAGGAGGAAAGTTCATGAACACTGTGCGTGGAACATCATCAAAGCCTATGAAACAAACCACTAACACTGGGAAGAACAATCTATGCCCTGTGAATGAAGCATATGCCCTAAACAAAACACGGAAATCAACTTTAGGAAAGATGACTCTGTCATTCTGAAAGATTACACAAAACTAAAGGAGAGGCGAACATCAAAACCAACTTAAGTGGAAGAAGATAAACATTACGACAAAATGGGCTGTAAACCCTACAGAGGAAAGATGCTAAAGCTTACTTAAAGAGGGGAAAAAACAAATTGAGAATATTTAAAGGACACTGAACCACATAGGAGGACCCTAAACCTTGTGAAAAGAGGAAACTAAGCCCCAACAAAACACTATATGAAGGGGCACTAAACCTCTTGGAAAGATGACGCTAAACCCTACAAAAACATTAAACCACACTGAAAGAAAAGCGTAACCAATTGCCATGAAAGGAGGAGACTAAATCTAAGGGGAAAAAGAACAGTAAAGTCTGAACAGAAGAACCAGGCCGTCCAGAGGAACAAAACTCACTATTCAAAAAGGATACCTAACCCTATGAAAGAACATTAAACAACAGCATATTTATGCCCATGAAAGAAAAACATTACATACTATTTGAAAGACGACGCCAAATCGTGCTGAAAAAAGGGCAGCAGAACGTATGAAAGGATCCACACGTTGACGTTGCCACGGATGTTCTGTGTATTAAAAGGACACTCAGATCAGGAGGTACCAGGTGCGCACTAGGGAACATTTCTGGAAGAGCTCTACGGACTTCAACACTTCTGCAGCTCAGTCCCAGATGATCTGAAAACATGCGTCCATGTTCCTGATCCCTGAAATAGGAGACCTGCTACGTAGCGGAGTCAACCATTTATGCTCCTCCAGAAAATATTTCCTCTGATACCCCTGTTTTGTGTCCTTGTACCACAGAACATTGACAGAACGACCGACACTAAACGCCAGAAAGCCGTACAAAACCCGGGGAGAGAAAACGCTGAATTTTGTGAATCAAGAAGACAAACCCTGACAAAGAGGACAGCGAGCCCATTTCATGAAGGAGACAAAACAACTGAAAAAAAAGACACACTGTGAAGGAAGAAAACACTGAATCCTCAGGAAATGAAGGCAAACCATCTGAAAAGCACATGATGAACCTCTCCACTGGACCAGGTATTGAACTCTAATCAAAAACAAGATTCTAGGTCTAATAAACAACAACACTATGTATAAACTGGTGGGTCGGGGTGGGCTGTGTTACAAACGTGCGGGAGAAGGAATAAGAAAAAAAGAGAGAAATAGTTGAGTCCAAGACCACCGCGCCAACTATCCTAGTGCTAGACTGCATTCCTCGAGTTCACTCGTCCTGGTCTCCGTTTTCCACGACCATTGGTGCAGGAGTTCTTTGCCCCTGTTGATATAAACAAATATTTTAAACACGTGAATTCTTGTGAAAATACTTCTCAAATACAACCTTCACAAAACTAATTTGACTTTTAATGTGTGTGCAGTTTTTTCCTTTTTACAACAAATGATCATTTTTTACCAGTCCGTATGCTTACAATCTCTACACTCGTAAAATAAGATTTGAGTGCACATGTGTGTCGGTAGAGTGGAGGAGTGGGGCGTTTGTGGGGAGATTGTGTGTGTGTGTGTGTGTGTGTGTGTGTGTGTGTGTGTGTGTGCGCGCGTGCGTGCGTGCGTACGTGCGCGCGCGTGCGTGCAATTTAACTAAGAAAGTGTATACGCTCTCTTCTTTCATCAGGTTTAGCATCCCCCTTTGGCATGGTTTAGCATAACCTTCCATCATGCCTCATTTCTCCATCTAACCTTCCATCATGCCTCATTTCTCCATCTAACCTTCCATCATGCCTCATGTCTCCATCTAACCTTCCATCATGCCTCATTTCTCCATCTAACCTTCCATCATGCCTCATTTCTCCATCTAACCTTCCATCATGCCTCATTTCTCCATCTAATCTTCCATCATGCCTCATTTCTCCATCTAACCTTCTAACCTTCCATCATGCCTCATTTCTCCATCTAACCTTCCATCATGCCTCATTTCTCCATCTAATCTTCCATCATGCCTCATTTCTCCATCTAACCTTCCATCATGCCTCATTTCTCTATCTAACCTTCCATCATGCCTCATTTCTCCATCTCTCACCTGCAATGTCAGTCTCATTTCTGCACTGTTGCTGAAATCAATATCAGAATTTCCTAACAACCCCCCCCCACCCCCCCCCCCCCCCTTCTCTGTTCCTATTGTTCCAGAATATGCGTTTTAGGTCAGTTATGATCTGTCGGCTGAAAAAGGCGAGAACGTTTTCCTCAGCATCGCTACTAAAGAACTGACAGCCGAGTTCCCCGTAACAGATCAGTCAGGAAGTCGGTAAGGATGGGGCAGGAAAAAGGTGGTAAGGTACGGAGAGGTGGCGTGAGAAGAATGGAGTGATGAAGGAGTGGGGAGGGAGAGTTGGAGATCCTCTCAACAACGCATAAAAAGGGAGAGACGGGGCTACAAGAATCCATTTGAAAAACCGCAAAAACCCTACAAACTCCTGAAATTAAACAAATTATTGTAACAACACCTACCTACCTATCCTACCTACCTGCCTATCTATTACCTGCCTTGCAAAAGCAAAACTCGCCAGTTTAATACCAGCTTATGAACTGCTTCAAAGTTCAAAATTTGCACTTACATCATCGTCAGTTGTCTTTATAGCACTCGGGTGGTGGTGTCAAGTGAATCCTTCCCAAGACGTGCATGTTCTTGGTGAGGATGGCAATTGTCCTGGAAGACGTAGCACAATAGTTCTCGGGTAGGCTGATACTACTTCTCGGAGAGTGGTCACCCTTTATGGCCTGCCGAAAGAAAAGCCCCAGATTAAATTCTGCAGAAGAATTGGTCACTAAACCATGAGAAAGATGAAAGTGTATCATGCAAAGAGGACACCAAGGCCTTCAGTTCGTAAACAGCGAAATTAAAAGAGGGTACTAGAAGCCAGTGAAAGGCATTTAATCTCAAGAAATACTTTAAATCCTGTGAACGAAGACCAAAACTGAAACCCTTGACAAGTTACATTGCCCCCAAGGAAAAGCTTTGTCTCTAATACTCTGGAAGAAGATAACGCTAAATTATGCAAACGGGGGAATGATACACCTGTGGAAGAAGAGAAGTAAACCTCATGACAAGTCGTCATCAGTTCTATGGATGGAACACTTCAAAACATAAAACAGTACAATAACGCTACGAAAGAAGACCATGAATCCCTAAAGAAAGGGACACCAACCAGTAAGAGAAGAGGGCTTCATCGCACTCGATGATGGTGGCATCCGTCTGTCTTGAGACAATGGTGTTGCTCCGTGGATCAGTCAGTTGTGGAGTTGCAGCGCCTGCTGTGGCCGAAGGGGCCCGATCCTCGAGCGGCAGACTCTGTTGCAGCTGGTGGTGGTGAAGTCTTGGTCATGAATGTCTGTTGGTGCCGACGCGATTCTTTGCCGTCTGCGGCGCCTCCGTTCTTCCCTCTGGGCCTCTCCTCTGCTCTGCTCTGCTTGTTTGATGCCAGCCTTGATCGTGGACCGCCAGCTGATCTGATTGCAGCTGCCGTCTCAATGTCTGCTGGGTCGAGGCTGCCTGCCCTCAGGTCACGCTAGCATACATTTTGGAGCAAACGGCGGGCCGTCATGTGGGTCTGGAGCCTGTAGCCAGCTCACCGTACAGCAAGTCCTTTGGGATGCGACCGTGGTACATTCGGCCGACGTAACCAAGCCAGCACAGGCGTATCTGTGTGAGCATGGCGAACATGCTAGGCATCCCTGCCTGGGCCAGAACGTCCTTGTTGGTGATGCGGTCCTGCCAAGTAATGACCATGAGTCTTCTGAGGCAGCGCAGGTGGAAGGTGTTTAGTCTGTGTTCTTGTCGAGAGTACAGGGTCTTCACTTCCGTACAGAAGAGTGCTCAGCACGCAGGCTTGGTATACTTTCATCTTGGTGTTTGACGTTAGCATGGCGTTGCCTCAGACTCTTCACTAGACTGGCCATCACTGTTGCTGTTTTGCCAATCCGCACGTTGAGCTCGGCGTCCCGATAGAGGTTGATGGAGATGGTGGAGCCCAGTTAAACTAAGTTGTCGACCACTTCGAGGGTGTGATCGCCAATGGAGATGCGGGGAGTGCTGCTGACGTCTTGACCCATGTTTGTTTTCTTAAAGCTGACAGAGAGGCCGAACTCGATGCAGGCATCAGCAAAGCAGGTGATGAGCCGTTGTAGCGCTTCCTTGGTGTGGACAGTGAGGGCGGCGTCGTCTGCGAAGAGCATCTCCCTGATGAGGACTTTCCGCACCTTCGTCTTTGCTGGGAGGCGTGCCAGGTTGAAGAGGCTTCCGTCACTCCTAGTGTGGAGGAAGATGCAGTCTTCAGACTGTCGGAAGGTGTAGCGCAGCAGCAGGGAGAAGATGCTTTAGAGTGTCGGAGCAAGCACGCACCCTTGTTTAACACCACGTTTGATTGGGAAGCGGTCCGAAGATGAACCATCGTACTGGACAGTGCCATTCGTGTTGTCATGGAAGGACGTGATCGTCTTCAGAAGCTTGGGGGAATCATCCAATCCGATGTAGTTGTGTGAAACGCCTGACCTACAAACTAAGTCAAACACCTTGGTCAGATCGATGAAGGCGATGAAGAAGGGTCGTCTCTGCTCGTGGCACATCTCTTGCAGCTGCCTCAGGGAGAATATCATGTCGATCGTCGACCTCGCAGCTCTGTGTCTTTGGGTACACTCGTTCGGCGAGTAGCTGCAGCCTGTTGAGGACGACGCGGGCAAAGGCTTTACCAACAATGCTGAGGAGGGATATTCTGCGACAGTGCAGACGCTGCGAATCCCTTCGTTCATGTACAGCGTGATGATTTTTGCATTGCGCATGTCCTCGGGCACGGTCACTTCCTACCAGCACTCCAGCAGAAGCTCATGGAGGCGACTTGAGGATAGAACTCTCCTTGCCGGCTTTGATCACTTCTGGCGGAATGCCGTCGCTATCCGGACCTTTACCACAGTCTAGCGAGTCGATGGCCTTGCCGAGTTCCTCAATGGTGGGCGGGGCGTCGAGTTTCTCTATGGCAGACAGGGGGGTGGTGTTCTCGAAGGCCGTGTGGGTGACCGCATTCTCCCTGGAATAAAGCTCCTGGTAGCACTTGGCCCATCTCTCTCTCTGTTTGCTGCAAGTTGGTGATGACATCCCCCGATGTAGATTTTAGAGGAGCGATCTTGATGGCACTAGGACCGAACGCTTTCTTCAAGCCTTCGCACATGGCGCGGATGTTGCCGCAGTCGGCGTTGATCTGGATGTCCTGTCCTGGCACAGGTTCAGCTAGTACTCACTAGCGCATTTATGGGCGATCCGCTAGGCGTTGTTGCGAGCTTTTCGGAGTGCGACCTGCGTCTTCATTGGGGGCTATCTCTTATGATCTAGGCTTGCGGCTCGTTTGGCAGCAATGGCAGCTCCATCTCCACAATTCCTTCTTCGACCAAGTCTTCATTCTTCCTCACTGTCTTCCCATAGATTGGTAGGTGGCATCGGGATGTGGTTCCACCGTGATGAAGCACTGTCCGTCGGGCAGTCCTCTTGGGCCTTGTCAATGGTTCCACCGTGATGAAGCACTGTCCGTCGGCCAGTCCTCTTGGGCCTTGTCAATGGTTCCACCGTGATGAACCACTGTCCGTCGGCCAGTCCTCTTGGGCCTTGTCAATGGTTCCACCGTGATGAAGCACTGTCCGTCGGCCAGTCCTCTTGGGCCTTGTCAATGGTTCCACCGTGATGAAGCACTGTCCGTCGGCCAGTCCTCTTGGGCCTTGTCAATGGTTCCACCGTGATGAAGCCCGACTGTCGCGGCAGTCCTCTTGGGCCTTGTCAATGGTTCCACCGTGATGAAGCACGACTGTCGGGCAGTCCTCTTGGGCCTTGTCAATGGTTCCACCGTGATGAAGCACGACTGTCGGGCCAGTCCTCTTGGGCCTTGTCAATGGTTCCACCGTGATGAAGCACCGACTGTCGGCCAGTCCTCTTGGGCCTTGTCAATGGTTCCACCGTGATGAAGCACCGACGTCGGGCAGTCCTCTTGGGCCTTGTCAATGGTTCCACCGTGATGAAGCACCGACTGTCGGGCAGTCCTCTTGGGCCTTGTCAATGGTTCCACCGTGATGAAGCACGTCCTGTCGGGCAGTCCTCTTGGGCCTTGTCAATGGTTCCACCGTGATGAAGCACCGACTGTCGGGCAGTCCTCTTGGGCCTTGTCAATGGTTCCACCGTATGAAGCACGACTGTCGGGCAGTCCTCTTGGGCCTTGTCAATGGTCCACCGTGATGAAGCACCACTGTCCGGGCAGTCCTCTTGGGCCTTGTCAATGGCTCCACCGTGATGAAGCACTGTCGTCGGGCAGTCCTCTTGGGCCTTGTCAATGGTTCCACCGTGATGAAGCACCGACGTCGGGCAGTCCTCTTGGGCCTTGTCAATGGTTCCACCGTATGAAGCACCCGACGTCGGCAGTCCTCTTGGGCCTTGTCAATGGTTCCACCGTGATGAAGCACGCTGTCGGGCAGTCCTCTTGGGCCTTGTCAATGGCTCCACCGTGATGAAGCACGACGTCGGGCAGTCCTCTTGGGCCTTGTCAATGGCTCCACCGTATGAAGCACCGACTGTCGGCAGTCCTCTTGGGCCTTGTCAATGGCTCCACCGTGATGAAGCACCGACTGTCGGCCAGTCCTCTTGGGCCTTGTCAATGGTTTCCACCGTGATGAAGCACCGCCGTCGGGCAGTCCTCTTGGGCCTTGTCAATGGTTCCACCGTGATGAAGCACCGACATGTCGCGGCAGTCCTCTTGGGCCTTGTCAATGGTTCCACCGTGATGAAGCACGACTGTCGGGCAGTCCTCTTGGGCCTTGTCAATGGTTCCACCGTGATGAAGCACCGACCTGTCGGCAGTCCTCTTGGGCCTTGTCAATGGTTCCACCGTGATGAAGCACGACTGTCCGGGCAGTCCTCTTGGGCCTTGTCAATGGTTCCACCGTCGATGAAGCACGACTGTCGGGCAGTCCTCTTGGGCCTTGTCAATGGTTCCACACGTCATGAAGCACGACTGTCGGGCAGTCCTCTTGGGCCTTGTCAATGGTTCCACCGTCATGAAGCACCGACGTCGGGCAGTCCTCTTGGGCCTTGTCAATGGCTCCACCGTGCATGAAGCCGACTGTCGCGGCAGTCCTCTTGGGCCTTGTCAATGGCTCCACCGTGATGAAGCACGACTGTCGGGCAGTCCTCTTGGGCCTTGTCAATGGTTCCACCGTGATGAAGCACGCACTGTCGGGCAGTCCTCTTGGGCCTTGTCAATGGTTCCACCGTATGAAGCACGATGTCGGGCAGTCCTCTTGGGCCTTGTCAATGGTTCCACCGTGATGAAGCACCGACCGTCGGGCAGTCCTCTTGGGCCTTGTCAATGGTTCCACCGTCATGAAGCACGACTGTCGGGCCAGTCCTCTTGGGCCTTGTCAATGGTTCCACCGTCATGAAGCACCGACTGTCGTCGGCAGTCCTCTTGGGCCTTGTCAATGGTTCCACCGTATGAAGCACGACGTCGGGCAGTCCTCTTGGGCCTTGTCAATGGTTCCACCGTGATGAAGCACCTGTCCCGGGCAGTCCTCTTGGGCCTTGTCAATGGTTCCACCGTCATGAAGCACCGACTGTCGGGCAGTCCTCTTGGGCCTTGTCAATGGTTCCACCGTGATGAAGCACGACTGTCGGGCAGTCCTCTTGGGCCTTGTCAATGGTTCCACCGTGATGAAGCACTGATCCTGTCGGGCAGTCCTCTTGGGCCTTGTCAATGGTTTCACCGTGATGAAGCACGTCTGTCGGGCAGTCCTCTTGGGCCTTGTCAATGGTTCCACCGTGATGAAGCACCGACTGTCGGGCAGTCCTCTTGGGCCTTGTCAATGGTTCCACCGTGATGAAGCACTGTCCGTCGGGCAGTCCTCTTGGGCCTTGTCAATGGTTCCACCGTGATGAAGCACTGTCCGTCGGGCAGTCCTCTTGGGCCTTGTCAATGGTTCCACCGTGATGAAGCACTGTCCGTCGGGCAGTCCTCTTGGGCCTTGTCAATGGTTCCACCGTGATGAAGCACTGTCCGTCGGGCAGTCCTCTTGGGCCTTGTCAATGGTTCCACCGTGATGAAGCACTGTCCGTCGGGCAGTCCTCTTGGGCCTTGTCAATGGTTCCACCGTGATGAAGCACTGTCCGTCGGGCAGTCCTCTTGGGCCTTGTCAATGGTTTCACCGTGATGAACCACTGTCCGTCGGGCAGTCCTCTTGGGCCTTGTCAATGGTTCCACCGTGATGAACCACTGTCCGTCGGGCAGTCCTCTTGGGCCTTGTCAATGGTTCCACCGTGATGAAGCACTGTCCGTCGGGCAGTCCTCTTGGGCCTTGTCAATGGTTTCACCGTGATGAAGCACTGTCCGTCGGGCAGTCCTCTTGGGCCTTGTCAATGGTTTCACCGTGATGAAGCACTGTCCGTCGGGCAGTCCTCTTGGGCCTTGTCAATGGTTTCACCGTGATGAAGCACTGTCCGTCGGCAGTCCTCTTGGGCCTTGTCAATGGTTCCACCGTGATGAAGCACTGTCCGTCGGGCAGTCCTCTTGGGCCTTGTCAATGGTTCTGGCGTTCGCGCAGTTCGAGCACTGACGTTATGGCTGTGTTGATTCGAAGACGTCCCTTCTGTTTGGAGCTTATCACACCAAGTCCTGTAAACAGATGACACCAAACCATATGAATGGATACTAAATCCGAGGGAAATAAGACACTAGATCCTTCAGAAGCTTTCACTACCCCCTAGAAAAACAGGACGTCAAACTGTATGAAAGGACACTAAACCCTATGAAAACAGGACACCACATCGAAAGGAAAGAGAATGCTAACGCCTGTGAAACGACACAAAATCATATGGAAAAAAGACGCTACTCCCTGAAAACAACCACGAAAGAACATTAAACTAGATGATGCTGAATCCTATGAACGGAGAACACTGCTTACTGTTTGATGGACGACACCCTATGAAAGAGTGACACTAATACCTATGGAAGAAACCATGTGTTGACTCGTGATTATCATGTCGGACTATCTGTGGATTTTTGGATACTCAGATCAGGTGGCACCAGGTGCGCACTAGGAAACGTTTCGGGAAGACGAAAAAATTCCTCTACAGCACTGCAGCCAGACCCAGTTTATCTGAAAACACGCGTCCATGTTCCAGATCACTGAATCATGTAACATGCTGCAAAGCTTTGAGTCGATCTTTCATGCCCTTCCAGAAAACATACCCTCTGATACCCTGCGTGATGTATCCTTGTTCCACAGAAGACCGACATAGGAACCCAGAGCACACATGCTGCTCATGTGAAAGAAAGGCTCTGTAGAAAGGACAATTCTAAAACTCGAGAAATAAGACACACACACACACACACACACACACACACACACACACGTGAATGAAGGGGGCACTAACCTTGAGAAAGCACACACAAAAACCTGTCAAATGAAGAAAATACTGAACACTTCGAAAGAAGGGCCACTAATGTAAACTAAGTGACTGAATCCTGTGACTGGATAAGACACGGAGTCCTTGGGGCGGGGGGCGGGGAGACGATTAAACCATAAAAAGACGTCAACCCCCTCCAAAGAAGCAGGTGCTATGAACACCGCTTTGGACAATGCGCTGGTGAAGCTTGTGATCCACTGAATTCACGTGTCCTGGTCACCCTCTCCGCAGCCAATGAAGCAGTTCTTGCTCCTGTTGACAGATAAGTTGGTATTTCTTTTTTAACACTTGACTTCCTGTGTAGTAAATCTTATCTACTTAAGCAAAACTGTTCCGATTTTCGTAATTCTTTTTCCTGTTTTCTGACCATAAGACAATACTTTAGTTAACAAGATGCATCACGTGAACAACATTTAAAGTATTTCACCAACTTCCATATTAAAACGGACACGTTTTCCATGTTAAACGCCATAAGAAAAAGGGTCGTTGAACAAAATAAATCAGAATGGAGCTGCATAAGATCATCTGTATTATCAAAAACAATGTAAAATTATGAGACCTTTTGTGCCCTGCCCGAATTTTTAGTGCTCTCTCCATGTGCTGAGTTTGGCCTGAAGATGTCAGTGTCGGCAAGAGCATGGGAACTGTAGCACTATGGCTACGATGACACTGTCCAGGGGAGAATGCTCGTGCAGATTTGCTCCATCACAAAATGTGTGCACGTGAGAGAGAGAGAGAGAGAGAGAGAGAGAGAGAGAGAGAGAGAGAGAGAGAGAGAGAGAGTGTGTGTGTGTGTGTGTGCGCGTGAGTGAATGAGAGAGAGAGAGAGAGACTGTGTGAGCGCGTGCGGGGGGGTGGGGTGGGTGAGCACAGTGGTGTGTGTGTGTGTGTGTGTGTGTGTGTGTGTGTGTGTGTGTGTGTGTGTGTGTGAGAGAGGAGAGAGTGTGTGTGTGCGTGTACGTATGTTGCACATGCAGATGCGCGTGCATGTGTATGTGTGTTCCTGTGTTTACTGGAGGAGGGAGCAGCCATGGGAAGGTGGTGGTGAGCATGGCATCACTGTCCATTACAACTTCTGTCACCCTCTTTAACAAAATAAAAGGTTCATTTGGTGAAATACAGGGCGACAATAGCCTGTATAGAAAAAAAGGGGAAACCAAGTGCAGATGGTCGATCAATATTCTCATTCTATTCACCCATGCGTTAATGTACAGTATTTTCTGCTTTGTTCATCTCACTGATGTCATTTCGACGATGAACATTATTCCTCTTTTTTTTCATTTGATTCTAACGAAAACGTAACTGTTCTAGAATAAGCTGATTGTCTTCACCACTTGAAGTGGTGTGTTACCTCGTCAACTCTGCTGTGTAGCCCTGGACTAGCCGTCTTCTGGTCTGCCGTCACACCTGCACTCTCATGGAGGAATGTAATGTCCTCTGAAGATCCACAAGGCACCTGGCGCACCACCGACCCATCCTGCTGAAGTTCTATACCTCAACTCGGCATGGTACAGCCAGCGTCAGCACTATCTTCGCACAGCTGTCCGGTTCTTCTCTCTGCAGCAGATGGAAAGCAAGCACAAGCACGCACACACGCACGCGCACACACACACACGCACACGCACACACACACACTCGAGCACGCACGCACACACGTATCCCTAACACTGAAAATGACATTCTAAATCTCTTGAACTGCATATATTACTACACAGAACAGCCGTTTGAAAAAGAGAACGAAAGTATGTAAAAGAAAATTGCTCTAGACCCTATACTCTAGGACACTAGCCCTACCAAAGACACTACATGTGATGACTGAGGACAGCGCACCCTGTGGGAAAAAAATGCTAAATCGTTTTAAGAGAGGACAATAAACTGTAACGACAGAGACCATAAACTCTTAAAAAAAGAAAACATTAAACCACACAAAATGACTATCCAGAGCCCTATGAAAAGAAGACACTAAGCGATAAAAATGGACACTAACCGATTACAAGGACACTAAACACTGCCAACAGAAGACACCAAACTCTGTGCAAGGACGATACTATACCCTTGGAAAAAGAACACTAGACCGTATGAAAGGAGGACACTAGATTCAACAAAAAGAAAAGACCAAACCGTATGAATGTAGGACAATAAATCGCAGAGAAGACAAAACCCCAAAGACCAAACCAATCCGTACAAATGGTGAAAGAGAAGTTCTATGAAAAGAGGACACTATACTGTTTGAAAGGACACATCCTCTGAAAGGAGATACTAAACCAGTTGGAAAGACGACACTAAAGTCAGTGAAAAAGAGCGAAGTAACCCTGAAAGGGCGGCACTAAACCCCCAAAAGCAGTAAATCCTATGAGAAAACTCTAAAGTCGTGTAGTGAAGACACGACACGTTGAAAGAAAAACACCAACACTGTGATAAAGAGGAGAGAAAATGAACCATGAAAAGAAAAGAAGAAACTAACCAGTACTGAAGAACACGAAACTGTGGACGAGGGTGGGTGGGGTGGGGGTGGGTGGAGCGACACTAAATCCCATAGAACACCAAACTGTGGAGGAGGGTGACGGTGGTTCAGACCTTACATGAAGAGGACACAAAACCTGGAAGGAAAGAGACAGCAAACCTAAGAAAGAGAGCAAAAACACTGGAAAGGGGTGGGGGTGGAGAAGAGAGCGAACCTTCTAAAAACAAAAAAGACATAAAACCCAGAAGGGACGGGGTAGTGGGGATTGGGACTCGAAACTTTAGAAAGAACATTCAAAACCAGGAGATGCGGGGCCCGGGGAAAGACAACGAACCTTAAAGAAAGAGGACTCCAAACTCACGGGGGGAGGGCGCAGGGATAAAGGTAACCTTATGAAAGAAAGGAACCGACATACACCTAACTTTGTACAAAAGAGGACTACAGAGCAGAAGGTGGGGAGGATGGAAGGGGAGAGACAGAGTCGCACAAAGAAGAAACGAAACCCTGGAGGGGGAGGGGAGGAGCGGGAGATATAACTAAATCTATTTTTAAAAAATTAATAGGAAATCTGAGGGGGGGGGGGGGGGGCGCAAGACACAAGGAACCTCGTAGAAAAAGAAAAGGAAACCCCGGACGGCGGAGGGGGGGGGGGGGGGCAGACATCCAATCTTTGCAGAAAGAGAACTCAAAACCTTGGGTGGACGGGGAGGGGGGAGGGGGGGGGGAATACCGAACCTTGAACGAAAACAAAATCGAGACCTGAACCAAACAAAGAGAATATCAAACCCTGTGGGGTGGGGTAGACGGACTCTGAATCTTTTCGATAGAAGACACGAAACGCCCAGGGGAGGAGGTGGTAGTGTGGAAGCACACAGAAACTTATAGAAGGAAGATACAAAACCCTGGTGGGATGGGTGAAGAAACACACTGTACATTATAGAAAGAGGACCGAAATCCTTGAAGGGGGGGGGGGGGAGGGGGGTTGGGGGGACACCAAACCGTAAAGAAAGTCACAAAACCCAGGCGGGAGAGTGAATGGGGGTTTACACCGAACCCTACAGAAAGATACATCTGGTGGATGGAAGAGACATCAAATCTTAAAAAAAGACACGAAACCCCAGGAAGGCGGGGGGCAGGTGGGGGTGGGGCGGGCGGAAGAAAGACACCAAACCGAAGGAAAAAAAACAACAGTTTATGGTGGCGAAACTGATACCGCACATTGTAGGACACAACATTCTGGAGTGGAGAAACGCCGAAACTTTGTGGAACGAGGTCTTGAAAGCTGGGGGGGTGGAGTGGGGAGACTCTGAGCCTTGTAGAAAAAAGGCACGAAACACTGTTTGCGGGGGGGGGGGGGGGGGGGGGGATACCTAAATCTTGCAGGACAAGAAGTTCTGCTGGAGGTGGGGGGAGGAGGGAAGAGATACTGAACCTTATGGGAAGAAGACCACAACACTCAGGGGGGGGGGGGGAGGGGTGTAGTTGTGGTGGAGGGAAAGATACACCGAACATTATACAAATATGATACAAAACCCCAATGATAGGGGTGAAAGAGACACCGGACCTTATAGAAAGAGGAACGAAATCTTGAGAGAGGGAAAGACAGAACGTTACAGAAGGAGACGCTAAACCCCGAGAGGGATGGGCGGGGGTGGGGGTGGGGGGTGGAGGTTTATACCAAACCTTGAACGAATAGGGCCCAAAATCCTGTGGCGAGGAAAAGGGGAACTGCATTTTATGGACAGAGGAAAAGAAACCGTGTGGGCGCGGGGGCACCGATTCTTCGGGAGGCGCAGCAGCACAGAATATCATAGAAAGTGCATTCGAAACTTTTAGGAGAGAAAAAGCGAAACTTAGAAGGGAACACGAAGCCTTGTGGAGGAGAGAAAGAAACCCCTAACCATGTCGAAAGTGGACACGAAACCCTCTTGGGGGCGAAAAGAAACACCAAACTGTGTGAAAAGAGGACAATAAGCTCTATGGAGGAGAGTGGGAAAGGAACAACGAACCTTATAGGAAAATGACACGAAACTCTTGGAGGCGAGGAGGGGGAGGGGGGTACAGACACGAAATTTGATAGAAAGAGGACATGCAATTCTGGTGGGGTAAACAGACACCGAACATTATATAGAAATGAGACAAGAAACCTGGGGTGGAGTGTGTGGGTGCGTGAGACAGCGACCTTTATGGAGACAGGTCACGAAACCCTGTAGGGGATAGGCAGGTGTTGAGGACACACCCATTCTTACGGAAACAGGACATTTAACACGAAGACTTTTTGTGGGAAAAGCGTCAATTCTCACAGGAACGGGACACGAAACCCTGTGGCTGAGCTAAGAGAACTGAACCTTACAGAAAGAAGACAGGAAACCTTGTGAGGGGTAAAGACACTAAGCCTTGCAGGCAGAGGACAGGAAAGAGGCGTGAGGGGTAAAGACACTGAGCCTTGCAGGAAGACGATAGGAAAGAGGCGTGAGGGGTAAAGACACTAAGCCTTG
>CM065724.1:73425980-73435980 GCA_033310375.1 Conus canariensis
AGAGATACACGAAAAAGAAAGGGAACAAAACCCTGAGGGCTGGGAGGAGAGGAGGAGGTGGAGGGGCTGGGCGTGTGTTGAGAACTATAAAGAAAACCCAACACACCACGTGGAGACAGGACAAGAGACACGAAGTTTGAAGGAAAGGGACACGAAACTCCGTGGGTGCGAAGAGACAATAAATCTCAAAGAAAGAGGACAAGAAAGCCCGGGGGCAGGGGGTGGGGAGAATGAAGAGACACCGAACTTTATTGAAAGCAGACACCAGACACTGGGAGCTGGGGTGGGAAGAGAGAACAAAGAGGATAGGAAATCCGGGAGAACGGGGTGGATACGCCGATCCTTACAGAAAAAGAAGAAACCAGTAGTGGGGGGCGAGCGAGAGGAACGACACCAAACCTTAGAGAAAGACGAGAAACCTTTGAGAGGCGGACACCGTGAGGAACGAAACCATGTCACAGGGAATAAGAGACACCGAAACTGGTAGAAAGCGGGCATGACATCCTGTTGAAGTGGGGCAGGGTTGGGGAAGAGACACAGAACCTTGAAGAAAGAACACGACATTCTGAATGGTCGAAAAGAGACAAAACCGAACCCTAAAGGAGGTAACTAAACCACTGATGGAGAAAAGAGGTACCGAACCTCATTATAATGGGAGTCGCAACCGTCCGAGGAAAAGGAAGATGTCGATTCTTACAGAAAGAGGACATGAAACCGTTGGAGGGCGAGGGGGGTGGGGTGGGGAATAGACGCAGAACCTTACAGAAAGAGAACACGAAACCCTGTACGGGGAAAGAGATATGAAACATTGAAAGAAGACAAGAAGTCTTGAGTGGAAAAGAAAAACTGAACCTTGTAGAAATAGGACACAAAACCCGGGGAGGGGGCCCAACCTTACAGAGGACACAAAACTCTGGGGTAAAGAGACGCTGAACCTTACAGAAAGAGGGCACGAGACCCGCGAGGAAGAGGATGGGGAAGGGGTGCGGGGACGGGCTCGCAAAGTCTCATGAAAACAGGACACAAAACCCAGGGGTGGGGGTAGGGAGTGAACAAAAACACTTGTACAAAGAGGACACGAAAGCCAGTGGTGGGAAAAGAGTCACTAAGCCTTATAGAAAGAGGACACGAAGCACTGTGTAGGGGTGGGGGTGTGGGGGCACACGCTAAGCCTCATATAAAGAGGACATGAAGCACTGTGTAAGGGTGGGGGTATGGAGGCAGACACTAAGCCTTATAGAAAGAGGACACGAAGCACTGTGTAGGGGTGGGGGTGTGGGGGCACACGCTAAGCCTCATATAAAGAGGACATGAAGCACTGTGTAGGGGTGGGGGTATGGAGGCAGACACTAAGCCTTATAGAAAGAGGACACGAAGCACTGTGTAGGGTGGGGGTGTGGGGGCACACACTAAGCCTCATAGAAAGTGGACATGAAGCACTGTGTAGGGGTGGGGGTGTGGGGGCACACACTAAGCCTTATAGAAAGTGGACATGAAGCACTGTGTAGGGGTGGGGGTGTGGGGGCAGACATAGAAAGTGGACATGAAGCACTGTGTAAGGGTAGGGGTGTGGGGGCACACACTAAGCCTCATAGAAAGAGGACATGAAACTCTGGGGGAAAAAACGACACAGCCTTGTAAGCAAAAGTCTGAGTGACTGATGGAAAACGAATGATCCCACCAGCAGGCGGCTAATCATTCAGCTCTACCCAGGTTGGAAGCCCCTTGTGTAAATGTGACGTGGTAAAACGTTTGGAGCTTGATTTCTAGTCGACGATAGGTGCAAAATAATGACAATAATATAATCTGAAAGAACACACCGATACCAGGTACTAAACTGTATTCAAAAACAATAGAGGCCCTTATCAGTCCACTCGACTGTGAAAGAACAGGAACACTATACTAGCGGAAAAAAAGGAACGGAAAATGTGGAAGAATGAGAAGAAACAAGATGCGAAGCATATAAACGTACTCCCAGTTTTCCAAACCGCTTATAATTCGGCCACGTGCTTTGTGAGATAAAAAATAAAGGCAAAATAACGGTTTTTAACGGTTATTTAACCGATGTACACTTTTGAAACCGGTATTTTAGTCCTCACTGGGCTAAAGCCTGTGTACATATCAAATTTCATCCAAATCGGACAATATGTCAAGAATAACGGTTTTTAACAGTCAAATTTGAAGCACTATATAGAAGTGCCATTTGTGTGTGATAACCTTTCTATATACCAAATTTCATTAAAATCCACCTATATATAAGAAATAACGGCAGAATAACGGTTTTTAACGGTTGTTTAATCCATTTTCAGCATTACATCACTTACATATGGACAGAGGCTCCAATTTGTCACAAGATCATCCAAACCGCTTATAAATTGGCCAAGTACTTTCTGAGATATTCCATAAAGAAGAAAAACCGTTACAGGCCGTTACAGCCGTTAGTAACGGCTATAGCGGTAAACTAAAACATCGGGCATCATCGTGGCCCATAATGAACATACCTACAAATTTTCACAAAGATCGGCCCAGTAGTTTTGTCTGGAGCGAGTGGAACACATTTTGACCACGGACACAGACAGATAGACACACAGACAGCATTTCTTCGTTCCCATTCTAAAGTACTCCCTGTTCTGTAAGAACTGGGAGTACAAAAAGAAGACAGAAGACTACTTAGCTGCATTCCCCGAGTTCGCTCGTCCTGGTCTCCGTTTTCCGCGGCCATTGATGCAGGAGTTCGTTGGTCCTGTTGATGTAAACCATATCTTTACATCTGATCTTCACAATTAAGCAATATTTTCGTTGTTTAAGACAAGGCGAAGTAAAAATGAACGCACTTAACAAAACGTGAAGTAACGTACATTTGATAGACGATACGAAACGGACCCTTCAATATTTGACTACTCTTTTCTTCACACGTTACAAACATCAGACATCAACAAAGCACAAAACAATCCCTATCCGGGCAATACTGTTGCATTATTCTGTATCATCTGCTGAGGTATACATTTGCCATCTGGGCAATACTGTTTTATGCATTATTCTGTATCACCTGCTGAGGTATACATTTGTCAACCGGGCAATACTGTTTTATGCATTATTCTGTATCACCTGCTGAGATATACATTTGTCACTTGGGCAATACTGTTTTATGCATTATTCTGTATCACCTGCTGAGATATACATTTGTCACTTGGGCAATACTGTTTTATGCATTATTCTGCATCATCTGCTGAGGTATACATCTGTCAAAAATTCACATGTTTTGTCGAGCTTGGACCTAAAGTCTTTCAGAATGACAGAAGTCTTCACCTGTCCAAGTGGAGCAGCATGTGTGTGCGCCGCTTCGTTCAGGCTCTTGAAACTGGATGCGCGTCATCGTCCATCCTTGCAGAACGCCACAGAAAGGAAGTGTAGACGGCCAGCACAGGCACTGCAACAGGACCAGTCAATGTATCGGTGTACGAGATTGCTGGAATGAGCAGTGGGAATGCCACCGAGAGAGGTACGGAAGATGAGACATCAAAAAATGAAAATGACAAAGACACAGAAACGGAAAGAGGAGACAGAGAGGAGAATGTGGAAACCCAGATAATGAGAATTACGGAGGTGCATCATATACAAACGGCGGCAAACGATACGGGGGGGACCTGAACAGCATGTTGTCTGTGTACATTAAATGGTTTTAGTCCCAGGTAGACCCACACGTCACACCTGACTGGAAATTGCTGACGGTTTCCGATTCAGAGGCTGTACAGGGGAGATCCATCGATGCATTCTCTTACATTTCTTGGTTTCTCATGTGCAGAGAATCATGCGGCCGCATTGCTAGTTACTTTGGACTGTACATCCAAATTGTCAGAGGTAGAATATTGCTTGAGGACCACCAGTGAACGCACCTTGCACGTACAATGTCTTTTTCACTGTACTTGTTCAAGAGAGTGATTTTACTTGAAGGTAAAATACACCCTTGTTCACCTTTGTTCAATCTATGCAAAGGGGAATTACAGGGGAGAGAGAGAGAGAGAGAGAGAGAGAGAGAGAGAGGAGGAGAGAGAGAGAGAGAGAGGAGAGACAGAGAGACAAGACAAGACGAGACAAAATTCTTTATTTACGAGGGTAATAGGTAAGCACTGATGTGCCTTTTTGCATCCAGTCCTCGCCCTGAGTAGGGTCGGTCAACAATGCAAAATAAAATGAGGCAATAAAAGCATATAAAAGTGGCTAGAACAAAAATTAGATACGGAATTTCTTTTTTAAAAGTAAATGAGAGAGGGGAGGGGGGGATAGACGCAGGAGCGAAAGGAGTGCAGAGAGAGAGAGAGAGAGAGGGGGGAGGGAGGGAGGGAGAGGGAGCAAGAGGCGAGAGTGGGGTGCGGGAAAGAGCATGTTTAGAATAATCTGACAATCAAAAGATACCAAGGAGTTGCAAGACAATCGATTTTGAAGCACCAGGAAAGAAACACACACACACACACACACACACACACACACACACACACACGGAGGGGGGATGCATGATAGCCCAGTCACCACGGGTACAAGGGGGAGGGGGGTGTCATATAGACAATTAATCAAGTCATTCCAGCAGAACCGTGAGAGACACAGAGAGAGAGAGAGAGAGAGAGAGAGAGAGAAGAGAGAGAGAGAGAGAGAGAGAGAGAGAGGAGAGAAAGAGAGAGAGACAGACAGACAGTCGCATAAGAATACAAGCATTACGACATAGTGACAAGAGGGAAAGAGGTAGTAGGAAAAAAAAAAAAGCACACACACACAATGGAGAAAAAAAAGCATAATGATAGCCCAGTCACAACGGGTACAAGGGGGAGGGGGGTGTCATATAGATAATTCAAGTCATTCCAGCAGAACCGTGCGAGACACAGAGGGAGAGAGAGAAAGAGAGAGAGACAGACAGAGAGAGGGAGGGAGGGGAGAGAGAGAGAGAGAGAGAGAGAGAGAGAGAGAGAGAGAAAGAGAGAGGGAGAGGGAGAGAGAGAGAGTCGCATAAGAATACAAGCATTACGACATAGTGACAAGAGGGCAAGAGGTAGTAGGAAAACATACACAGACGCGCACGCGCGCGCATACTCACATAGGACATTCTTATTAAACAGAATAGCATGTGCATTTCAAGTACAAAACACTTTCATAATAGTCAGGTTCATACATAAGGCAAAGAGGGTGGTAGTGGTTGGTGATGGATTTATGGCGGAGTATCCGAGTATTTGCACATAAGATGGTTGAAATAATGGTGTTTGAAGGTTGATGTGCATTAATGTTGTTTGGCTGACTCAGGGAGCGAATTCCATTGACAGGAACCTGAATCTGTTAAACTGGATTTGAATAAGTCAATTCTAGGAACAGGGACATGTAGTTTGGGTAGACTCCTTGAGCAATTAATTGAGAATCTGCGAACTAATGTTGAGGGTGCTTTCCCAGACATAATTCTGTGCATTATGATCCCTTTGTTGTATTCTAATCTCAGACTTAAGGGGAGAACTTGAACCTTTTTATAGTCTGAGTCTAGGAGACTACTGTTTTTTAGGAGGACTAATTTGAGTGCTCGCTTGTGTAGGCTTAGCAATGGTTTGAGGGTATTAGCGCTAGCAGAGTCCCATAGAGTAGACCCATAGTCTATGTATGATTAAATATGAGACTGAAAAAAGAGCTTGCGTGAATGCAGGTCGAGAGAGAGAGAGAGAGAGAGAGAGAGAGAGAGAGAGAGAGAGAGAGAGAGGAAAAACGAATCGAGATTGTGAAAAAAAAAGAAAATATAACTATAAATCAAAGCTGATCACAAATCCAAAACAATAATTCTGAAAAAAAAACCTGCTTTCGACAAACGCAGTTTTTTTTTCCTGTGGCGCACTCTACGATTTGAATTCTAGCAACGACGGAAGTCTTTTGCCATCAAAATCAGGCATGATTGTCTCTGGTGCCTACGACATTCCACAGAACCCCTTCATCTGTTTAGTTTGTGCACATACCCTCACCACTTGTTTGAAAACCGTGAAATACACCAGTGAACCAAAACAACATGAGTACAAATACACACAGCTACCCATGGAGCGGGACTGATTGCATTTTGGAAAAAAAAGTATCATATACAAATAAGGAAAACAGTAATTTCAGTGCTGTTTTGGGCAACGAAACTGAACACTTCTTTAATCACCTTAACAGCATTTTAAGAAAGCTTCTTAGCTACATAAAAACGTATAGAGAATTCTCTCAAACGACGCGTTTTGTCCAAAGTAATTAATCCCTTCTCGCCTTCCTATTTGCCCCACACATTCTGGGAGTCTCTAAAATCTTCGACAGTCCTACAATCCTCAAGATTCCAGGAACTACATCAGCAAATCGGCCACAGTGGGGCCTGCACTGCTGCACATTTACCGTTGTGACTACAGTACATGCACCATGCGAAGTTGCTCGGTGCAATACGCAGGGTTAACATTTTCTGAACCTTTCGATCTCATTACGTCACGTTATGGCGCAGTACCGATTTTCTTACCCACAAATAGTTTCAAAACTGAACGCATTATTACGGCTAAACAATTACTGACGGTCATTTCTTGTCTTTCTTGAATCATGTTATCAATCTGCACACCAACTGATTAAGACAGTAACACTTATGATAATGATACAGCTGTAGATCGATTGATAGATAATGATAAAAGTAGTATAATAAGAATAATGATAGGTAGGTAATAGGCAGGTAGGTAGGTAGGTAGGCAGACAAGTAGGTAGGCAAGTAGACAGAAAATAAAAACATGGAAAGTTTCCCTTTCGTGTCTTAGATTTTACAGAGAAGTTTTCTTTTCGTTAAAAGCCGATTTACTTAAATCTATGGGCACTGCACCCTGCATTTGCATTTTTGGAGATTCTAAATATTTTGATCTTTTGTATGCAAAAAAAACTTATCTTGACCTCTGATGGAAAGCAGCTGTTGTGCGAAAAGATGGTATGAAAGCCCCCCCCCCCCCCCCCCCCCAAAAAAAAAATCGTTGAGCCAATGTTTAACTCCCAACAGGAAGGTAGCTAGGTCATCTTTAAAGGATACCGGGTCATTTCTACTTTTTCACAGATGCCAATCTAATGATATAGCACCACCTGTCGAAGCTATTCTGAAACGGCTCCTGTTCAGATATAGAACAGTAATGAGAATCCCAAGTGTGGATTTCGATTTTGCAATAAATGACGCGCGGGAATACCAATCTGACTCGGTATGGGTGAACAAGACGAGGGCGAAAGAGAAACCACATCTCTCTGTGCACGTGTGTACGTGTGTGTGTGCGTGTGTGTGTGTGTGTGTGTGTGTGTGTGTGTGTGCGTGCGTGTGCGTGCGTGTGTGTGCGTGTGTGTGTGTGTGTTCAAGTCACACACACACACACACACACACACAGGTTTGCAGGTATTCTCTTCATAGACTTTGAAAAAACGTTTGATGTCATCAACCATTCTTTGTTGTGCCGTAAACTCGAACTTTACAAACTGACTCCAGAATTCATAAGTCTTATTTCATCTTTTTTATGTGACCGAAAACAATTAGTAGCTGTAGCTGACAAATTGTCAACATTTATGCCTGTCAAATATGGTGTTCCACAAGGCTCTGTGTTAGGACCTCTTTTGTTTACTATTTACGTTAATGATTTGCCTTGTTTTGTTAAATGTAAATGCGAAATGTTTGCAGATGATACATCTCTTCACGAAAACGACTCTGATGCCTATGAATTAACAATTGAGCTTCAAGCAGACATCGATAAACTTACTGAATGCACACAACTAAACCATATGTCTTTAAATGCTATTAAAACAAAGTGCATGTACGTGTCTACAAGACAAAAACGAAAAAAAAAAATCAAATTTTCAGCCTTTACTCATATCCAACAACAAAGTTGAAGTCAGTTCACACAAAACACTAGGTGTCATTATTGACAAAGATTTATCTTGGACTGAACATATAACATTCTTAGCAAAACGCCTTTCAAAAAAAATATTTCAGTTGTCTTGGATAAAAAATTTCCTCGATGGCCACTCTCGAAAACTTTTTTTCTGTGCACAATTTTGTCATTAATTGATTATGCATCAACCCTTTGGGACAACTGTAGTAAACATAATTCAAAATTCGTTCATCGTCTGTACAAACGAGCACTGAAATCAGTATTGTTAAAATCGAGCTTCCTAACTGGTGAAGATTACAAACTCAAAATATTAACCTTCCCAAACAGACTCTTTGTATGCATAACGTTATTAATGAAACAGCTCCCAAAAGATTACAGAAACATTTGGAGTCAATTGCCATAGACAATCATTTATTGTCCATTCCTAGACCACTCAACAATTTATACAAATCCAGTTTTGTATATTCAGGTGGAAATCTGTGGAATAAACTCACAAAACCCTTAAAAACAACAACACACTTTTAAGAAAAAATTTAAAGATTCTCATGAATCGTTAACCACATATACTGAAAAAATGTCCATCCTGTGCAGAAAAGAAATACATTGGTAAAGATATACACTTCGTGAATGTAACCATAGGGGCGGCAATGAGCACCGATACCTTTTACGTGAATGGAAGTGGGTGGAGAAAAGGGGAGGAGAGGGGAGGGGGTAAGACGGTATGTTTACTTTTCTTTTGATGAAAGGCATTGTACACGATTTGATTTTTTCCATAGATGGCTTGATGTAAAAAAAAAAAAAAAAAAAAAAAAAGATATGCTGCTTATTCAATGTTTCCATCTCTAAATAAAATTTTGACTTTGACTCACACACACACAGACAGAGGGAGGGAGAGAGAGATAGAGACAGAGAGAGAGAGAGAGGGGGGGGGGTGAGGGAGGGAGGGGGCGACAGAGCAGACCGACGACAGAACGGGACGGCAATATTGCGGGTTGGTTACTTGGTGAGAGAGAGAAAGAAAATGTGTGTGCGTGTCTGAGATTGAGATTGAGGAGAGAGAGAGAGAGAGAGAGAGAGAGAGAGAGAGAGAAGGGGGAGAGGGAGGGAGGGAGGGAAGGGGAGAGAGAGAGAGAGAGAGAGAGAGAGAGAGAGAGAGAGAGAGAGAGAGAGAGACAGACAGACAGACAGAGACAGGTGACGGTGACGTAGCGGGGCAACTACACAAGGGGGCGGCAACATTGCGGGTCGGTGATCTGGTGGGATGGTGACTAAACGGGACGGTGGCATAGCGGATGCCAACCTCTCAAAGAGTCCTTAACGGTCAGTTCTCTCCCTTCCGGGGGGGGGGGGGAAGGGGGGAGGGGGAGGAGAGAGGGGAGAGATTTGCGGTATCATTCCGTCAGTTTCGGCTCATCGGACGTTAGATTTCTAAAAAAGGAAAAAGTGTTAAAAAAAAAAAAAGGGGGGGGGGGGGGGGGGGGGGGCGCAGGATACATTTGAGTAAAGCTGGGTTACGTGCGGTGTCTGGGGTGTTTGGTGCGTGTTGGACTGGGAAGGAGTACCTTTCAAACCCCTCTTCTGGTCCGCTTAACATAAAACTTTCATTCTGACACTTGGAAGAGTTTCCGTGTGTGTGCGCGGTTTTTTTTCTTTTTTCCTAATTAAAGTAACTTATGACAATCACTTTGAATAATCAAAGCTTACCATTTTCAGCCATTAAATGAGGGAAGAGAAAGGATATTCCGCAAGCCCGAGTTTATGCCTATATCATCGTATAGCTTCGGAAAAGAAGACATTTCATTTAAGAGGAAAGTAACGCTCTCAGAATTCATCACCTTTCCTTCAACAGATCTGCTGTGTAGAACTTCTGTGGCAGGGATACATATGGATATAGGCTTTGATAGAAATTAGGTTTAAATCAGTAGGCACGGTCAACTGATCAGGTCACCACAAAATCAGGTTACATTCAATATCATCGATGGGTCAGACTCTGGACTAATCTGCAAGTACCAAACTATCAACATAAACCATTTTGTATTCGTAGCTGATGGTCTTGTTCTTCTTCCGATAATGACCATCGATCGAAACGCCGATCATTAGTA
>CM065724.1:73445980-73470980 GCA_033310375.1 Conus canariensis
GTCTGTGTTGTTTGACGTAGTAGCTGTTACTGTTGTCGGTTGTCACACACGTTTTGCTCAAGGGGTTATTGGCCTCTCCTGGCTTGTCTGAGTCAGTTGCTGGGTGGTTGTTATAAGCTGTCACTATTTGTTGTCGTCTTCCTTAGTGTCAGTCTGTGTAGTTGATGTGCTAACTTCAGAATGATTGTCAATGTTATCTGCACCGTTTGTTATGATAGTGAAAGGGGCTCTAATGCTTGTATTCTCAACTGCTGGTCTAATGTCATGAAAGGGAAGAGGGATAGAGTTGATGTCCTTTAATATCACTAGGATGGATGGTGAGATAGGTCGATTCACTAAACGGTCAAGGAGGGAAGGTGATGAAAGTACGGACAGGGTGTGTGGGATGGACATGGGGAACGCAGCACATGCTCTGGAAGAACTGCAGGACATGCAGAGGGAAGAAACCACTCCTGCTCCTTCTGAAGACGGCAGTTCACGCTCCAGATCCACCCGGTGCTGTGTAGGCGTGTCTGTCTGAGCGGGGAGAGTTACACTGCGTTTCTGCCGGCGTTCGCTACACTCTGTAGCGTTAGGGAGGGCTGCGGAGACTGGTCAGTCATGTGTTGAGGCTGGCGCCGCGGTAAGCGAGTGTACAATGGCACGCAGTGTTTTGAACTCGTTGACCCACTCTTGGCAAGCCCGGCCCTGAACTAGGACTTTGTAAGTTGTGTAGTAAATGTGGATTCAGAGGGGTGTTTTGTTTGCGTTTGTTCTGAGCCGTAATTCTAGGGTTGACTTGGTTTACTTTTGTTGTAAATCTTGTGATCTGATGTGTTGTTAATCCATGAGCTGTTGATGCCAGTGCGTTTGTAAGCGCCAACATATCTATGAAATAAGGCAGGCTATCTCTCCACTGAGGCATGGGTTGTCAATTTGTGTCAAAAGCTTCCTGGATGGGGTATGAGTGATATGCTCGAGAAAATGTTCCCCGAGCGTCACACCTCTGTCCTGAGTCATGAATCACATGATGGGACCCATGACTGCAACTGTACCCAGCTGCGCGGCAGATGGTTGAAGGGGAACGAGAGAGAGAGAGAGAGAGGGAGATACAGAGACAGAGACAGAGAGACAGAGAGAGAGTGTGTGTGCGTGTGCACGCATGTGTGCGTGCTAGGTTGTTTGTGCATCCATGGTTAACGGTTTGTTGTGTTATATATATATATATATATATATATATATATATATGTGTGTGTGTGTGTGTGTGTGTGTGTGTGTGTGTGTGTGTGTGTGTGTGTGCGTGTGTGTGCATGCGTGCGTGCGTGCGTGCGTGTGTGTGTGTGTGTGTGTATGCTCACATATACAGATCTATATGTGTATACCGGTGACAGCAATGCCCAATGCATGAGTTGTCGTCAGTTGCTGTTGTTGAGAGAGTGGCGGATAAGCACAGCATCAGAATCAGCTTCCCTTGCCCCGAGCCATCGCCTTCTCCCCCCTTCTCCCCAACCCCTCCGCTCACCCCTCTCGTGCCCTTCACACTCTCAAACGCAAGCTTGGCTGCGTTTTTTCCCCCTTTCTTTTCTTTTGGTAAGCACTGAACATGTGGACGTGATATTGTGGTTGAACATAGTTCTCCATAAAGACCGATTCATAACTGCATAATCTGGTAAGAAAAAGGGCATGCAAGAGTAGCTGATTTCATTTCTAGTTACTGTTATTCTCTGTTTCTTACGTGTTATCTAATGCAAGAATACTTGACACATGCAACCGCTACGGTATCTTAGGCCTGTTCTGCAACTGTGGAACGGAACCTGAACACATACGGACGGTCAGTGGGTGACAACTGGCGCGAAGTAGACGGAAACTGATGTTGTTGGGACGTTATGAAATTTAGAAATTAAGGTCATCTCTAAAAGCCTTAAAGTTGAAACTTAAGTGTAATGAGAACCAGCAGACAGATTCACGATGGTCAGTTTCACTGCAAATGAAGGCCCAAAGTTGTGGTAAGTTCAGTTTCAAGTCACGGAGTGGCACTGTGCACAGTTCAGGTGCTAGTCTAGCTTTCACCTAGAATCTTATTTGTTCCAAGATAGATTCTCTCATCTGAAGAGCTTCTTTCATTGAATATCAATGTTGAACAGTCAAGAATGTGCCACGGAAATCTGTTCGTTCGTGTTTATGCTGGAATAAACTAAAGGTTTGTTGAATGCATTGTAGAACAACTTTCCGGAATTAACCTCCCACCAGCACTACCGGATGAACCGTCGATAACTACATAAATGTGACGCCGTATACTACATAGATGCAGTAGATAACCACAAAGTCAAACACCAGAAAGTTTATTCAGTCGTTCATTCATTGGTTACCTCTCGACATGTCATAGAGAACATTCCAAATCAAGATTTCCAAAGTGAGAGTCGTCGTGTCAAGACGTTGTAATCAAGGCATGTAATTATTGGCACATTAGACTGTTAAACGCATTCTAACTTTAAGAACATGTTAATTAAAGCCATTACAAGTATTCCAAGACCAATAACTTCACCCACTAATCTGTGGTTAAACTGGCAACATCTGATCCAATGAATCTCTCTTTTGGAAGAAACACTTAGGAGAGCATGATAGCAGGTCTTCAGAGAGAAAACACCCCTCAGAAACGTGTTTTGACCCTGAAGTCTTGTATACTCTATGGGGGCCAAGCCACCTCCAGATAATGAATTCTAGATGCCCTTCTGTTGCCAGAATGTATGATCCTGACCACAAAGGAGGAAGTGAAGCCTCGGCGCGCACAGTCAGAGGAAATCTGCCATTGCTTACTCATATGTTCCTGTTGTGGCTTGGACCTGTTGTTACTCCCATCAACTGTTAATACAACACTGTTACCCCAAGACAATATGCTCTGCTTGTCATTGATTTAGAATGTTTTTGTGACAAAGGTGTGCCATACTTAAAAGAACACAACATTTGGAAAGCAAAGATAGTGAGGCTTTACTCAGTATCAAAACAACAGGATTCTGTTAAGAAACTTGAAAATGAATGTGTCTTACTGAACGTCTTAAGCTCTCATTTCTTTTTTCACAATCATTTGCTTGCACAGGGTATCGGCAGCATATCTGTAAGTGTGTGTAAAGATGGTGCACCAACACTACACTCTGCCATTTGGGTGTGCATGAGTGTCGTCTGGCAGCATGCATGCTCTTATCTTTGAGTTCTGACGTTTCCATTCAGCCTTTCCATACTTTCTTTCTATTCATAGAGTTCATAAGGGATATGGGACCCTAGCCAGACTGCAGTCCACACAGTTGTTTGTCTATCTGAAAGTAACTGACTATTTTTTAGATGCACTCGAAGAATGGTTGCATATTGCACATGGCCAGGTTTTTTGGGGGGATAGTTTTAAGTACTTTGTCCAGGACAGTCTCTGACATGGAGTGTTTACTACAAACTCACCCATAAAGTGAACAGTTACACTGATTTCCGTTATTGTGTCGGACCTGCTATGAAATGTCTGCCTAATGTTATGAATATATCAAGGGAATTTATTGCGACAGATTCCTCTTTAAAATTTATCTGTGTTAGCCAAAGGTTTTAATTGTTTATTACACCTGAAATTACATTTAAGGGAACTTTATCCACAACATTTTGTATTTGGTGATCCTCAATTATGGCGTATATGCGGCCAGTGATTTCCCTTAAAAATCTACGTAAACGTTTTGAAACTCTGCAGTTCATTAGACAGAGTGGGTTTTTCAGACCTTTGCACCTAAAAACTTAAGTGTATTGTGTACACCACTTTTGTAAAGCAAAAACAAACTTTTCAGCGCTGCCAAAAAATATGTCCAATAAAAGTGGTGATGTGCGTTCAGTTGATTTAAAAGTGAAAAGCAGTTTCCATTTGTTTGTTTTTAGTTTCAGTTTGAAGTGACTGGTCTTCTCTCACTCTCAGCTTTTCAAGATTAGATGAATAAATTGCATAGATATGTATCATTGAAACTTTCAAATATTACATATGAAATATTGTGAGGTTTGTGTACTAGTAAACCATATATAGACGCACATGTTAGGCATGTTAGGATGATTTGTTTATAAAGTCTTTTTCTGACAAGGTAGTTGGATTTTGGTGTACGAACAGCTGACTGAACCAAAAATGAAAAAAGTATAAAGCAGAGTGACTGGAGGAAAGAGTAAGGGGAAAAAAAGAAAAAAGAATGGGTTTCGGAACCCATGAGAAGACTTTATCAACAGAACACAAGACAATATATCTATCTTGGCTTTTTCTTTGGCATTAAGTTATTACACATAGCATATTATCTCTTTATAAACTCATCTGCTGAGTTCTAGAACTGAGATATTTAAGAGAAAATCAGAAAGGAAGTTTCAAAGCTTCTCAGACCATCAGTAGTTTACGGTTCGTATGAGTGTATGTTTGCGTGTGCATATACAGCAAAACAGATAAAATATCTTTGTTAAGACTTCTGTTTTAGTATCACAAACTTAAAGTTTTATATGGCTTTGTAATGTCTATTTTGATGTCGCATACTGCACCATGTGTCTAGTTGTAAGCTACAGCAGTTGAAAAGCTTTGGCCAAGTTTTTGTGGATAATACAGCAGGCAGTAAGACGTCCTGCTCACGGTCTTCCGTCTTTAGCTGACAGTGTGAAGACACTTCTGTTTGCTTCCCATTTCACAGCCAAAGATCTTGATGTTGAGGTGTACACTCTTGTCTTGCCTATTTCCATCTTGACTGCAGTGCATGTTGTTGTATTTTCCCCTTGTCTTGAGTAGTAGGTTCAGGATTGATCTGCCATATTCTCTTGCCATTTGCCTATTGATCTCCTGATCCCCTTCTCTCTCTCTCTCTCCCCCCCCCCCCCCCCCCCGGCTTGCTTTCTTTTTAAAAAAAAATATTTAAAGTAAGAAAATGTTTATTCTGTTGTTTTTTTGTTTTATTTATTTATTTTTTTTTTAATTATTTTTTTTTGTTACTTTTTGTCTCCTCAGTTGACTCTCACTCTGTGTGCCATTGTTCAAGCAAAAACAGGCATCAATCACAAGAGTCTTAGGCTAGGTCAGTGTCTGAGCCTACCCTAATGTTGGGGACCCTATAGTTTGCAAGCGTTTGACATCGTGAGTATAACTGGTAAAACTGGGAGTGTGACAAAAACTTCTTGTATTGGCAGAAAATGTAAATGTGATGATACTTAAAATTTGTTGCATGTGTGGAGATGTATTTTGACAGATGTGATGCTTTACATTATTTCGTAACTCACGAACAGTTCTGTATGCTCTTTACCTAATATTTTGTGTGACTGTTGCAGGGAGCATGGCTTGTTATCAACATTGGTCTGTTTGTGGGAACATACTTCCAGTACAAGAATGAGATTGGGTTCTTCTACTTACGGGAATTGGTTGAGGTAAGCATTTTCACATCTGATCATTTTCGATGCATTGAACTGATCACACCTGAGTTAACATCCTTTGTCTTACTGTTCTTCTGTCCCTTTGTTTGTCTATTTGTTTTCTTTTTTCTTTTTCTGAACATTTAGTTATCATCCTTTGTCTCACTGTTCTTCTGTACCTTTAAAATTCTCTTTTTTTCTTCTAAACTTATTTTAAATGTAATTAATAGCAAAGACAGGAGACAAAAATTTTGCTGCGATCTTGCCGCCAGCTCCAAATCACCTGAAATCTCAGCTCATCTGACACTAGAACAGCTCAACAGCTGGTGCCTTGGCTAACCACAGAAAACATTAATGAGTGGGCATCCCATGCCCAGTCTGCCATCACAGCTTTGGTCTTCCCGATTCACAGTGCTTGTTATGGACTCCATAACAACATCGCAGGCCCCAAATCTACTGCTGGCATCCTGGGCCCCTGTTCCTGAGGTCATTGCTGCTGCAGGTTTGCCCCAGCAAAGTCCAAGGCAGTGAAGGATGTCTGCCAGGTCTCACACCCCTAAATGAAGAAGTGTGTCATCCAAACTACCAAGCCACCTAAAGCTCTCTAAGGTTTGATGAAGCCAGCACAGTTGGGTGACAAAGAGCTGTGAGCTCTCCCCTGTTCTTGCATCTGTCTCAAGTGTAGCAGTTCTTTTTCTTTTGGCCCCTGGGATGTTATGCCGGCCAGAGTTTTACATCCATGTGGCTCATGCCGTCCTCGTTAACAGCTCTTTGTCAAATGTGGTCTCAGTCTCTTGCACTGTTGGCAACAGCAGAGTGCCAGTCTGCGATGCCAAGCTCATACACAGAAGGAAAAGGAGATGGATGGCTGACACTTTAACTGTGCAGATAATTCCTCCTCCTTTTTTTCGGTGTCTTATCCACAGGGACATTAAAAAATAAACCATTTTAAGCATAATCACAGCATGGGCGATGTCTCAGTCAAGCTTGATGCATGATAAGTGTTCTGAGAAATTTAACCTTTTAACTACCATTCTGCCCATACTGCACTGAGCTACTGATCCACTCTAATTCTGTCCCATGGGGGTGTTCATAAATGTTGTTCCAATATGGGGTAGTTGGAAGGCTTTGAGTGCTGAGATGTGCTTTTTGAAGATAGTGGTGTTTATGAAGATGGTGGCTGCCATTTGAAGATAGTGGTGTTTATGAAGATGGTGGCTGCCATTTGAAGATAGTGGTGTTTATGAAGATGGTGGCTGCGATTTGAAGATAGTGGTGTTTATGAAGATGGTGGCTGCCATTTGAAGATAGTGGTGTTTATGAAGATGGTGGCTGCCATTTGAAGATAGTGGTGTTTATGAAGATGGTGGCTGCGATTTGAAGATAGTGGTGTTTATGAAGATGGTGGCTGCCATTTGAAGATAGTGGTGTTTATGAAGATGGTGGCTGCCATTTGAAGATAGTGGTGTTTATGAAGATGGTGGCTGCCATTTGAAGATAGTGGTGTTTATGAAGATGGTGGCTGCCATTTGAAGATAGTGGTGTTTATGAAGATGGTGGCTGCCATTTGAAGATAGTGGTGTTTATGAAGATGGTGGCTGCCATTTTGAAACTCTTTTGATTTACCTCATACAAAAAATTCTTTCTCTGTTGTTAAGTGCGACGAAGAGTAAAAGAAAGAGATGATTGTCCATTCAACATGGTTGGGGACAGTTGTTGCCCAGACACCACTGAAATAGCAATGATGGCATGAAAAGCTATGTAGGCTATGTAAGTGTTCAGCTGCATTCTCTTGAGACTTTTGTGGCCGGATGAGAGAACCAGGCGGCTTCACAATTACAGACAGTTTCCTCATTTACCAGAAAGACGTAAACGTCCACAGAAGCCAGTCACAAACAAGACCTCATCTCCAAACAGCAAGTACAAACAAAACAAAAAACACACACAAAAAAAGAAAATTAATTCACAGCCAGCTGCATCTGCAACTAGATTTCTCCACCAAACTTAATGGGGTATATATATTTTATTTCAGGTGATTTTTTAAGAAAAGCCGACTCTGGAGATATTGATAGACGCTTTAGATATAAACTTGTTAGTTGTTGAAACATTCACACAATAAAAACAGGTACATGTAGTTAGAAAGTAAAAGGAAATAGGGATTTTTCATTTAATATGATTGCAGAAATGGACTTTTTGATTTTGACCGCAGATTTTAGTTTATACTTGGTACTAAATTTAAACTTGCTGTTGCCTTGACCCGGGCTGCATGGTCAGCTAGTTTGTAAACTACATGACGTGTGCACTGGAGTGTGTGAGTGAATTTTGTCCAAAGTATAGGTGTGTCTACTGTTCATTGAAACCTAAGCCTATTGTGTAAAGACATACACAACTGACTTGTTTCTGTGTGTACACAGGTGACTTGTTTCTGTGTGTACACAAGTGACTTGTTTTTGTGTGTACACAGGTGACTTGTTTCTGTGTGTACACACAGTGACTTGTTTCTGTGTCTACACACAGTGACTTATTTCTGTGTGCACACAGGTGACTTGTTTCTGTGTGTACACAAGTGACTTGTTTCTGTGTGTACGCAAGTGACTTGTTTCTGTGTGTACACAGGTGACTTGTTTCTGTGTGTACACAGGTGACTTGTCTCTGTGTGTACACAGGTGACTTGTCTCTGTGTGTACACAGGTGACTTGTTTCTGTGTGTACACAGGTTAATTGTTTCTGTGTGTACACAGGTGACTTGTTTCTGTGTGTGCAGGATGCCTTGTGTTGGGCGCGGGCCAGCGCTGCCTGTCTGAACTTCAACTGTATGCTCATATTGCTGCCTGTCTGAACTTCAACTGTATGCTCATATTGCTGCCTGTCTGAACTTCAACTGTATGCTCATATTGCTGCCTGTCTGAACTTCACCTTTATGCTCATATTACTGCCTGTCTGAACTTCAACTGTATGAACATACTGCTGCCTGTCTAAACTTCAACTGTATGAACATACTGCTGCCTGTCTGAACTTCAACTGTATGCTCATATTGCTGCCTGTCTGCCGCAATCTCCTCTCCTACATCAGAGGAGCATGTGGGGTGTGTAGTGTTCTGCTGGATGAGTCTGTGTACTTGTGTGTGTGTGTGTGTGTGTGTGTGTGTGTGTGTGTGTGTGTGTGCGTGTGTGTGTGTGTGTGTGTGTGAGCGTGTATAGGCGCGTGCGCCCGTGCGGGCGTGCGTGTGTGTGTGTGTGTGTGTGTGTGTGTGTGTGTGTGTGTGTGTGTGTGTGTGTGTGTGTGTGTGGCTGTGCCTGCTTGCAAGGATGTATATGTGCCACTGTACGTAGCGCAACCTGTTATATGCAAGTATGAAGTAGCGTGTATATTACTGGTTGTCAGTACTGTATGATGATGATACTGTCCTTTCAGTGTTGCCATCAGAATGTGCGACGCATGCTGGACAAGAACATCACCTACCACAAGTACATAGCCTACATGACATGTCTGCATACAGGTATGAATCACACATCACCTACCACAAGTACATAGCCTACATGACATGTCTGCATACAGGTATGAATCACACATCACCTACCACAAGTACATAGCCTACATGACATGTCTGCATACAGGTATGAATCACACATCACCTACCACAAGTACATAGCCTACATGACATGTCTGCATACAGGTATGAATCACACATCACCTACCACAAGTACATAGCCTACATGATATGTCTGCATACAGGTATGAACCACACATCACCCTCCACAAGTACATAGCCTACATGATATGTCTATTTACAGGTATGAATCACACATCACCCTCCACAAGTACATAGCCTACATGACATGTCTGCATACAGATATGAATCACACATCATCTACCACAAGTACATAGCCTACATGATATGTCTGCATACAGGTATGAATCACACATTACCCTCCACAAGTACATAGCCTACATGATATGTCTGCATACAGGTATGAATCACACATCACCTACCACAAGTACATAGCCTACATGATATGTCTGCATACAGGTATGAATCACACATCACCCTCCACAAGTACATAGCCTACATGATATGTCTGCATACAGGTATGAATCACACATCACCTACCACAAGTACATAGCATAAATTATGTCTGCATGCAGATATGATTCACACATCACCCTCCACAAGTACATAGCCTGCATGACATGTCTGCATTCAGGCATGAGTCGCACTTCACCTTCCACAAGTACATAGCCAACATGACATATTTATTTACAGGTATGAATCAAACATCACCTAGCACAAGTACATAGCATACATGATGTGTCTGCATACAGATACGAGTCAAGCATATCTGCCATATCTGCGTGGGTGACAGCCCTGATAGGCCCTTTGCGGTCGGCTGGGCTATAAGCAACATTACCTTACCTTACCTTACCTCGCATTCTGTTTTTTTTTTTAATTTATTTTTTTTAGGAAAACCAGACGGCACAGATCATTTCACCTCAAACTCCCAATTTTACGTCAGTATATGTCATGGGAAACTAGGGGTGGGGGAGGGGGATGATGGTGACTTTTGCTGTCTTCTCATCACTTCATTTCTTTAAATTATAAGCTTTGAGCAAAGGTACATACATTGATTAAGACTTCTTGATTTAATTCCTGCAGGGGCTTGGAGCAAGTGGCATTCATGTTTTAGTTAGGCTATGCAATCATGACAAAAAAACTTAGACTAGCTAAAGAAGCGGAAGGAAAGCTAAACTCACCAGCTGCTTCCCTTTGAGAACTGCTTTCGCTATCGTCACTATCAGGAACGTATTCAGTTTCAGTAGCAATAAATGCTCCTGGAGGAGAGAGAGATGAGAAGAACATGAAAATACCCACAGTGGAGTGATGTGGGATGACTTGGGCAGTTACACACCTGCCATGCGGAGTCACAGACGTCTTCGTCAACCACGACGAACATCCCATGGACACAGACCAATATGGCCACCTCAGTCTTTGACCTTTGATGCACAAACTTGATATTGATCAGGTTTACTTTTATTCCTTCGTGACCTATCCCCACACCAAAATGACAAAAGTGAAACTCAGTCCAGAATATCTTAAGATATTACTAATAGTACAGAAAATTTCGGGTGGGTTTTTAGAAGATGTATTTTAAAGAGTTTTGTGAATGAATGACTTGTGAGTTGATTTTAGCATGGTGACAGTCCTGATACGGCCCTTTGCGGTCGGCTGGGCTGTAAGCAACATTATCTTACCTTACCAGCATTAGAAACACTCTCATGATGGGAGATAACTTCGAACTCTTCTTCAACACTACCATCTAAAGGGTGGTTGTCTCCCCTGGTAGCCATTGCTTCTGCTTTGTCAACAAATGCGAACTGTTTTATTGTTTCTCTGACAGATGTTGTCATACTTACAGTCAGGTTGGTAAGCTTACTTTTCTTTGGTGTTGTAGGGGTAGCTGATAACCAAGAAGTGTCAGATGCACTGGTGTTAGGCGAACTGTCACTAGTCTTGGCTGCCTTTCTTCTCCTCTTTCTACCTCCTGGTTGGTCATGCCCGCTACCAAAACAAAACAGAACAAAGTCCTGCCACGGTCATAATTTGCCGATTTTCTGCCTGAAACTTTGTGCACGGCTACACAGACATCTTAGTACATGTTTGGTGACGGCTAATTAGCTTTTAGTTAGCTAAAACTGACTATTTTACTGATTGGCACAGCAGTGCTCCAAACTGCGTGTGTGCAGCCACCATGAGCGGAATTTACCCCCTTTAATGAAGTTTCTGGTGTGTTTTTAAAAGGTGTGTTTTAATGAGATGTGTGAATGGTGTTTTTGTTGTTGTTGTTGTTGTTGTTGTTGTTGTTGTGATGACCTGAGTTGATTTTATCGTGGTGACAGCCCCGATACGGCCCTTTGCGGTCGGCTGGGCTATCAGCTACATTACCCTACCTTGCCTTTTCTGTTTTGTTCTGAACAGTACACTTGATTTTTGTCCAAGATTTGCCATGAAGCAACCTCTCCTTTTCCAGAATGTTCAAGCATTCATCCTTCTTGGGAACTACACCCTGTTCAATGTGGTGCGCAAAATGCTTCCTGACTGCCTTCATCTGATCACTTGACAGCTAATCTCTTTCCTGCTGCGATTTATTAGATGCAGAAGATTCACGGTGTGAAACAGGCACTGAAGTGTCTGGGACTTGAGGCTCAGTGGCAGTGGCAGAAACGGGTTGAACGGGAGTGTGGCCTGTCTCAGTGTCGGACTCCTTTTCTCCAACCTCTGAGTCAGAAAACTCCAAAGCCTCATCCAGTTTGATGTCGTTCAAACACATTCCTTCAAACCTGGAAAATTTTCCACGCTCAGCAGCGAGTAGAAAACGACTCACCTTGGCCGGCTGATATGTATGCTATGGCAGCCGATAGTGTTCCCAATGCATAGATATGTTGTGACCTAGGAATCCACAGACTTGCTCAAGTTCATGGTCGTTGTCACGTGGGTGAAGTCACGTGGTAATTGTTCAAGGGAAGCGCTATGATCAATCCCAACTCAGTCGCACTAACCACACAAACACCAAATCCAAACACGGAAATACGAGTACAAAAAACTGAAACTTTACTGTCACAAAAAAAACATAGATGTTCACACCACGTTTACATACATATATAAGGATGGGTATACACTATAGTAACTACATAGGACTATGAATAAATGGAAGGCACACAAAAAACAAACAAAAACATCGAACACTCTCTCAGCTGAAGTTAACGTCCCGGCCGGATTGTGGATGGGGCCAGAAGGTAAGGTGGAGCTGGAATGCGATCAAAGAGGTCAAGGAAGATAAAAAAAAGCGGCCAGGAATGCTTGCCAAAATCTGATCCCCTAAAAAAATTAGGGTTGATCAGAATTGCCAAGTAGTAAATCAAAGACAACAGCCTGTGGGATGAGACGGGATTACGGTTCAGCAGGAGAAAATTTAGCACTGGATCATTAAATAAGAAAGGTTAAAAGGGGGGGAGCGTCTTGGGCAATACTCTTAGAATGGGTAGTGTACTGGGGGAGTTCAACTGCGAAGGACTGTAATTAAACATCCAACATTAATTTCACCCTTTTTTTTAACTCTAACAGACGAAGGAACAGTTCACCATAGAAAGGTAGATAACCAGTGCATGGTTAAACTTGGCGCAATAGATAATCTGGAACCCTGCACAAAACAAAACGCACCATACAGCGGCGACAACCCCGGAAAGCAAGTATCCTTTATACGTGGAAATACAAAACAAAACATTCATGTCAGGCAAGCATAACTAATAGAATTATAATGCGCTCTGCTGACAAAATTGATGTAATGCCTATCCTTAATCTCTGCAATAATTAAAATACCTGGATGCCAGACTTACGGACCAACTCCTCAAAGCCTCAACCGTGAGACAGTCCTGTGTGGGTCCGGCAAAGGGAGAGCGCATCCGCCCCGTCGGATACACACCAAGTAGCGGACAGGATAGCGTCCTATCTCCTTCCAAGGAGATACAGATACACAAAACGACGAGGGCACAAAGGTTCGAGGGTGAAGGTGAGATGCACTCAAATCAGGCACACAGGTGTGGCAGCCGTCCAACACCTGTATGCAGCGTGGAGAACAGAGGCACCAGTGGCTCACGAAGCTGTAGGGGTAGAGAGTGGGGTCGCCGGCGCAACACAAAATGAAGAGATTTGAGCGGAGGTCCTCTCTCCAAGGATGGCGCGCGGCAGACTGGTGCATCGTTCAGCATCGGCAGGGATCAGCCTCTGGTCAACAAAGACTGCTGACACACCAGAATCCCTAATGGCATCAACGACTTCACCCTGAACAAGGGATGCGAACGTGGGGAACTCTGGTTCGCCCGACAAGGGTGATGCTTCATGTGACATAGACTCTTTATCCAGCCTCACGAATTGAACGGATGCCTTTAGCTTGGGGCACACATTTCTCAAGTGCTCAGTCGTTCCACACTGGAAACACCGTCTCACAGCTTTGGGAGGACCCTGTTCCTTGACCCCTGTAACAGGTTTCAACGACGGAACAGTAAGTTGTTTCTCGGGCGGTCCGCCAGAGGGTTTGGGACTTTTGTTGGGCCTAGCGTCGGAATGGAAAAATCGCCTGGCGTCTGCAAATGCTTCGGCAATGGTTATTGCCTCTTGGAACGACACAGGACGAGATTCTCCCAGTTTGATCCTTAGATCTGTGGACCTTCGGTTTGGCCCTTTGCGGTCGGCTGGGCTATAAGCAACATTACCTTACCTTACCTTACCATCTGGGACAGAGCACTGAGGACATCATCTTTTGGGACTGCGGAGTTGCTTTTTGCATCCTGAAAGTTAGTAACCAGCATTCTGGAAGCCTCGCCACACCTTCGTCGATTGAATAGAATGATGTTTGCAAGCGAGATCTTTGCAAGGGCATGCCATTTAGAAATGGTTGGGTTGGTCTTAAATTCAAGCATGGATGCAGTTCTTTCTTTAGAAATGTATTCTGTCACTTTCCTCATGTCTTCAGTCAGTGGCACGACATGTGGCTTGTTGTACTTTTTTGTTTCTAAACTTGACAGGGCACATGAAGAGATGTTCTCCTTCCAGTCACAGTCACAGAGATCTCAGAAATCAGCAGCTTCCTTTTGAAGCGCAGAATGTCCATCCATGAGAGTTTGACATTATTGACTGATGCTGGTGCCTGTGAGCAGTGCATGGGGGTCAAGGACCATGACACAATGCAATTTCTGAAAGAGATTAACATTTTCCGTCTGATCGGAGGAAAGATTTTTAGGAAAAATTTCTGGTGTGTTTTTAGAAGGTGTGTTTTAAAGTTGTGTGAATGATTTTTTATCCTTCTATTTTTAATAATGACTTGTGGGTTGACTTTAATGCGGTGACAGCCCTGATATGGCCCTTTATGGTCGCCTGGGCTGTAAGCAACATTACCTTACCTTACCTTACTTGTGAGTTGATTTTAACGTGGTGACAGCCCTGATATGGCCCTTTGCAGTCAGCTGGGCTATAAGCAACACTACCTTACCTAACAGGGCCCTTTTTTCCCTTTCACCATCCAGACATCCATCACGCACCCACTGAATTTGAGTGTTTCCTTCGCACAAGAAGCTAAATTCTCTTTCTGTGAGTGCGGTGTACTCTCAATGTGCTCAGCCTCCGCAGTCCTGGCAAGCGATGCTGTCCTGATCCTCCCTCGCTGTAACGTCGCATTTCATACACATGAAAAAGAAAAACTTAGTAGCACCAGCATCAGCTGATGACATTGACCCCTTGTCTTTTGTCTGAATCAGACCGACTTGGTTTTCTTTCATTATGACCGTGTTTTGAACCTTCACCTCTTCGCACGCTGATCTTGACTACCGTTAATTCACAAAACGAAATCCAATCGGGAAACACTCAAAACGACAGTAACACTGACAGGAATCAAAATGCAGAAACGCGCCTCTCCGATTGTTGAAATGTTAGGAAAATTAACAATCCAATGTGCAAAATAAAGATTTTTTAATATGAAGGGTGCATTCAAGATTAAGATGAATATTGAAAGGAAACTTAGAGTTAGAACGAAAATCAGCAAACACGACGGTTGGTTTAGAACTGTGAGTTGTTCAGCCATTTTGGGTGCTGAGTGATTCAGAACCTCCGTGATAGGTAAATTTGGAAATTTCAATGAATATTTTGAAAAGATAATCAATTTTCCTGATTATCTGCTACAATGTCATAAAGAGTTTAAGTTAACACAAAAAATGACCAAAAGTTCTTTCTTCAAACAAGAAAAACTGGAAAATTTAACTATGAAAACATCGGAGCTCCGAAAACTCCTCCTTGAGCGAGCGACCTCGACCTTGACCTATAGAGGATGGAAGACCAAAGAGGATGGAAAACAAAGGATCCGCAGTCTAGAATGTACTCATAAAGTGATAAGGGTGGAAAAACATAGGTGCCAGAGATATTCAGGTCAAGGCTGAGTGCCCTGACCCGAAATCTCAGTGAACTGATCCCAGTCTCGGAGTTCACATAGGATTTCTGTTGTACGGTCGCGACCATGAGAAATGGAAACGATGCCAAGTCTTCGATCCGCAATATGATCAACAAGCACAAGAACTGTAGTTCGTGTGAATCAATCGTTCCCGATTTCGTGGACTTTCTTCATCAGTTTTTGTAGGAAAGCATTCCCTAGAATGTTGAATAGTTTTGTGCATGAGACATTAAGATAGATCAGAAAGAGGGAACCAAGGGTCACGACCGAAACGAAAAAAATGTACGCCTATATGTTGTTAATTTCAAGATTACAGCAAAGATATTGTTCGGTGAGTTGTGTAAATGAATGACTTGTGAGTTGATTTCAACGTGGTGACAGCCCTGATATGGCCCCCTTGCGGTCGCTGGGCTATAAGCAACATTACCTTACCTTACCTTTGTTGGGTGCAAACGTAGAAAGGTACCTGTAAAGCTGTTTGATGTTAATTTTTTTTTTCAAAATTAACAATCCCCTATAGGGTCTTCAGAACGATCTGTTTACTATGTGCGCCCTCATGTCACAAATCCGCCATATTGTTTCGTGCATTTTCTGTTTAATAAATGCTCAATTTATAACAACACAGATACAAACACTGAATTCGTTTTTAGATTTTATTTCTTTAATACAAACAGCACCAAAAAATAACATGTAGCACAATCATCCACTAACTGCAAACAAATTTCAAGTCTTCCAAGTGAGTTACCCCCATGCCACACGTGTTTCTGAGAATGACCCTTATAATATAGACCCTTATGACCCTTATATAATATAGAAAAAAAGAGAGAAAAAAACCCATCTAAACAGACAAACTAAATTGAGTCAAACTGATTCCGACTTGCTGCAGCCATGATGAAGTCTTCATGGCTGGCTGGGCCATGTATGACCTAGTTCTTTTATGTTTTTTTTCCAGTAAACAAGTAGGGTATTTTTTTCTCCCATAAGAAAACCTAACACAGAGCAACTTTCACTCAAGACCGGCACAGCCTTTTAAACTTGAATAAAGTCAGACAAATACATAGACAAACAATCTTGAGTGAAAGTTGCTCTGTGTTAGTTTTCTTATGGGAGCAAAAAATACCCAACTTGTTTACTGTTTATCGTTTACTGTTCCCTGCCTCATTTCATTTCCGATTTTTTTTCCAGGTTAGCCGTAGATGGTCCATTTGGTACATCGTCTGAGGTAAGTGCTTTTGTTTTTCTTTTGTTTGGTGTGTGTGTGTGTGTGTGTGTGTGTGTGTGTGTGTGTGTGTGTGTGTGTGTGTGTGTGTGTGTGTGTGTGCGTGTGTGTGAGTGTGTGTGTGTGTGTGTGTGTGTGTGTGTGTGTGTGTGTGTGTGTGTGTGTGTGTGTGTGTGCGTGCGTGAGTGCGAGTGTGTGTGTGTGTGTGTGTGTGTGTGTGTGTGTGTGTGTGTGTGTGTGTGCGCGCGCTTCTCCATCTGTTGATATGATCTAACATAATATGGAGACAGTTATTTTGAATAGGGAAGGAGCATTATGTATCATTGTGTTGAACTTTGTAACGCTGATACCCGCCCTCAGTTTGGATTCTATTCAAACTGTGAAAGTTCTTCATAAATACCATCAGAAGAAACTGTCGTTTCTGTTACAGATTAATTCTTGTCACATGTTTGTGTGTTCTACAGAGACTTTTAAAGACTCCCCTCTCTTTAAGCAGTGGTTTTTCAGCTACGTTTTTGTCTGTCTGTTCTATAGTTACATAACAAAGACTCGCTTAGTTTAGTTGCTGATTTTTCAGTGACATATTTGTCTGTCAATTCTACAGTGACGAGGAAGGATTCCCTCCTTTTTGAGACTGACTTTTTCCATGACGTTTTGGCTGACTGTTCTGCTGTAACATTACAAGGACTCCCTGTCTTTAGATACTGATTTTGCAGTTACACTTTTGTCTTTTCGGGTGTGTTTTTAGATGTATTTTAAAGAGTTGTGTGAATGAATGACTTGTGACTTGATTTTAACATGGCCCTTTGCGGTCGGCTGGGCTATAAGCAACATCACCTTACCTTACCTATGGTGACAGCCCTGATATGGCCCTTTGCGGTCGACTGGGCTATAAGCAACATTACCTTACCTTACCTTTTTGTCTGACTATTCTACAGTGACGTAACTGGGACCCCCACTCTTTAGACACTGATTTTTCATTGATATCTTTTGTCTGACTTCTGAAGTGACGTAACTAGGACTCCCACTCTTTAGACACTGATTTTTCATTGACATCGTTTGTCTCTGTTCCACAGTGACCAGACAAAGACTCCTTACTTTTAGACACTCATTTTTCTGCTCTGTGTGTGTGTGTTGTCTCTTCTGCAATAGCCTGACAAAGATTCTCTCCTATTAACCCTTTTGCTTTAATGGAATTAGTGAGCTGTGTGCTGACAAACTTTACATGAAAATTTAAAAAATGCATCTAGTTTTTTTCCTTTTCCTAAGACCCTTTGCAGTCGGCTGGGCTATAAGCAACGTTACCTTACCTTACTTTACCTCCTTTTCCTAAGAAAGGCTTTGCTTATGAAAATAGTCCAATAAAAAATGCAAATGAAAGCAACAAAACACTTTCATTACATACAAACAAACGTGCTTGAAGTGCAAGACCACAGTATGTGTGTGTGCTTGTGTGTGTGTGTGTGTGTGTGTGTGTGTGTGTGTGTGTGTGTGTGTGTGTGTGTGTGTGTGCGTGCACACATGTGTGTGTGCTCGTGTGTGCATGCATTCATTATGTTCTACAGGATTTCATGGACTATGATGTCACCGTCCTCATCGGTACAGGCATCGGTGTCACGCCTTTTGCTTTCATTCTCAAACACATCTAGTGAGTGACATGTGCTGCTGTCACTATGCATTTGCATCCCTGCACAGGACTGTGTCAAAATGACAGGTGTAGTCTGTGTCAAAATGACAGGTGTAGTCTGTGTCAAAATGACAGGTGTAGTCTGTGTTAAAATGATAGGTGTAGACTGTGTCAAAATGACAGGTGTAGACTGTGTCAAAGTGACAGGTGTAGTCTGTGTCAAAATGACAGGTGTAGGCTGTGTCAAAGTGACAGGTGTAGTCTGTGTCAAAATGACAGGTGTAGGCTGTGTCAAAATGACATGTGTAGACTGTGTCAAAGTGACAGGTGTAGTCTGTGTCAAAGTGACAGGTGCTGTGTCAAAGTGACAGGTGTAGTCTGTGTGAAAGTGACAGGTGTAGCCTGTGTCAAAATGACAGGTGTTGTCTGTGTCAAAATGACAGGTGTAGTCTGTGTCAAAGTGACAGGTGCAGTCTGTGTCAAAATGACAGGTGTAGTCTGTGTCAAAGTGACAGGTGTAGTCTGTGTCAAAATGACAGGTGTAGTCTGTGTCAAAGTGACAGGTGTAGTCAAAGCCGTCCAGACTTAGAGAAGCGATTTCTTTCTCTTCCCAGAACCCAGAATGGTGTTTTGCTGACTGCATACTGGTCACGCCTCGGTTTCCTAGCCTTTATTTTTCAAACAGTGTAGAAACTTTGTGGTGTGGGTGGTGTGATCAACCATTTGGTTTCAACATGGTGACAGCCGTAATATGGCCCTTTGCTGTTGGCTGGGCTATAAGCAATGTTCTCTCTCTCCCTCTGTCTCACTCTGTCTCTCAACCACGTTGTTTACAAATTTCTGTCAGTACTGAAATTTATATGAAAGTAGGTGTAAACATTTTACTAAAAATCTTTTTCTGATTAAACACAGTTTTTTACCTTTTCACACAGGAATAGTTCGCCGAAGCGAAGCTTTCAGCGTCCATCCAGAGGCCTTCGTCAGCGCCGAATGTCTCGCTGAGTGAGTTGGGTTCGGTGCACGTGATCTCGAGATGAACTCGAGTCACGCGACCGAACAAGGGAAGTGTAGGCTGTTGGTAGGTTATGTCGCCCCCGGTCTCGGTTGAGGGAAGGAGACTTTTTCAGAGTTTTTTTTTTTCAACGGAAATAGGTATTTTTCATATGACCTGATTGTCTTGTTGACTGGTCAAATTGATGTTGAGATGGTTTGAATGTTCTCTCTTTCCTGGTGGCCTGTATGATCCACTGGACGATAAAAGAAACTCTGTGGACATGTGTGCAGAACTGGAGCTTAAGAAGCTCCTTCGTGAAAGCCTTGTATCAAGATGATCCATTGACATCACGCTACACTGTTTCTGAAAAATTGTATTTTTTCATTTGATGTGATCGACACGAGAATGGTGTTAAATGGTTGAAATTAGACTGGGTCATTTTAGATTTCAGAATCAATGTGTGTTGTGGATCTCTACTTTGAATTTGAATTTGTGCATAGTTAACCTTTGCAGACGGATAACAAACTATTTAAAATCCGTCCGAACCTCAACGAGTTTTTACCTTGTTCCAGAGGCAGCCGTAAAGAAGGAACAGTCCTGTACCGTTTGCACACAGGCTTCTCGTTTTATACCCATTCTTATCTTTTAAAAGGTGAAGAAGCTCTGTGGTGCATTCCATGTAATGTTCCACTCACAGTGAAATATATTCTTTTAGATTGTTGGGACTTGCAGGATGTGAGACATAAACACTTTACAGCAGAGTATGAAAACCCTGTTCAGAGATGTCCCACCCGATGTGATCTTTGAGTTTTTGAGAGAGATTAACATTTTTCATCTGATTTAAGATTTTACGAAGAAAGATTTTTAACGAAGTTTCTGGTGCGGTTTTAGAAGATTTATTGCAAAGAGAAGGTTTTTTTTTTTTTTTTTTTTTTTTTTTTTAATAGATAACTTGTGAGTTGATTTTAACGTGGTGACAGCCCTGATATGGCCCTTTGCAGTCAGCTGGGCTACAAGTAACATTACCTTACCTTTCAGTCCTGTGGTTGGCTGGTTAGAAGCAACTTGGCTTGGCCTTGACTGCGTGAATGTCTGAATAAGCTGCTGTGACATTCAGACTTGCACACAGAGAGAATGCGCCTCTCGAGGGCACATAGTCCAGCACTGCGTTTTGATGGGCCAGTTTCCATTCATGTCACATGCACCTGGCACTGGGTCACCAAAGCATGGGAGGGAACTGTCAAGATGGGGCATTTTTACTTGCTGTCTTGGGGATAATCAGGCTAGGTATGTGTTTGGTCATGTAGGACTGTACGGAGGTGTCTTGGTCATATAAGACTGTAGTGAGGTGTCTCTGGGATAATTAGGCCAGGTATGTGTTTGGTCATATAGGACTGTAGTGAGGTGTCTCTGGGATAATCAGGCCAGGTATGTGTTTGGTCATATAGAACTGTAGGGAGGTGTCTCTGGGATAATCAGGCCAGGTATGTGTTTGGTCATATAGGACTGTAGGGAGGTGTCTCTGGGATAATCAGGCCAGGCATGTGTATGGTCATATAGGACTGTAGGGAGGTGTCTCCAGGATAATCAGGCCAGGTATGTGTTTGGTCATATAGGACTGTAGGGAGGTGTCTCTGGGATAATCAGGCCAAGTATGTGTTTGGTCATATAGGACTGTAGGGAGGTGTCTCTGGGATAATCAGGCCAGGTATATGTTTGGTCATATAGGACTGTAGGGAGGTGTCTCTGGGATAATCAGGCCAGGTATGTGTTTGGTCATAAAGGACTGTAGGGAGGTGTCTCTGGGATAATCAGGCCAGGTATGTGTTTGGTCATATAGGACTGTAGGGAGGTGTCTCTGGGATAATCAGGCCAGGTATGTGTTTGGTCATATAGGACTGTAGGGAGGTGTCTCCGGGATAATCAGGCCAGGTATGTGTTTGGTCATATAGGACTGTAGGGAGGAAAACACTTTGTTAGAGGGACTGAGAGAGTGTGGGAAAAGGGGAGGGAAGATACTTCAGGGGGATAAAAGTCTGAATATAATGTAGAGAGTGCCTTGTTCTGTTTTTTTTTATGTCAGTTGTGTGTGTGTGTGTGTGTGTGTGTGTGTGTGTGTGTGAGAGAGAGAGAGAGAGAGAGAGAGAGAGAGAGAGAGAGAGAGAGAGAGAGTGTGTGTATGTGTGAGTGCGTGTGTGTGTGAGTGCGTGGGTGTGTGCATCGCACGCATGCACGCGTGTGTATGTGTGCTAGTGTATTTGTGTGTGTGTTAGAGTGTGTGTGTCTGTGTGAGTGAATTATGTTCCTTTTCTTTAAAAAAATGTTGACATTCTTTTCAAAATATTTTCCTGAATGTCAGTACAACTATGAGTTAATCTGACAATGGATTGCTTTCAGTCAGTCAGTGTTTGGTCATGTTTAGAACAGGTTTGTATTACACTGCAGACACATTTCACTTGTGATTGTATTCATCTTCCAAGCAAATGATGTTTGCAGGCACTTCGCAGTCAGCTGTGCTATAAGCAACATTACCTAACTATGTTTGCAGGCATGTTCAATATCACATGAGGTTTGTGTGTGTGTGCAGGCACATACACAGTGAGGGATCGCATCGGCTGCCCCTCCAGCGGGTGTACCTGTTCTGGGTGTGCTCGGACATGCAGGCCTTCGAGTGGTTGCAGCAGCTCCTGCAGTCCCTGGAGACCCAGGTGACGGAGCGGGGCGACACCCAGTTTCTGCAGCACCGCGTCTACCTCACCAGGGGATGGCACAACGAGCAGGTCAGATCCTTTGGTTGTGGGCAAGTAGTGTATGCGCTCATACATTGTTCACACACAATATGTCCGATAACATTACGCTTCCTGCAGCATAGCGTCTACCTCACCAGCGGATGGGACAATGAGCAGGTCAGATCCTTTGGTTGTGGACAACCAGTGTATGCGCTCATACATTGTTCACACTCAATATGTCTGAGAAGTTTACGCTTTCATCTGTATCTGACGGTCTTTTTGTTTATCTGTCAACAAGATGGTGCAAAAACTACTCCGCAACTACTTCAACTTTTATCTCAGATGAAATGATATTTATAATGCAAAATAGACGTAGATATTTGATTGTGTGTATGGTTGTGCATGTTATCACACTCTTTGTTGTGAGTTCTTGCATTCGTGTTAAGTGATAGGTCTTTATCTCGGTATTGTTTTTCCACATTCCTTCAAGTGCTTGGTTATGGACTCTGGTTTGTTTTTCTTTTTCAAGCCCATTGGATAATGAAACTACAATGCCTCTGCCATACACACACACGCACGCTAGTGTACACATACACAGTAGGCCTATGCTGCACACCGTTTCCGCATGTGTGAATTCACCGGCACACACACTCACACATAATATTCAGGTAAAAACTTTGCGCATGCAAGAAGAGACAGACAGACAGGGACAGAGACAGAGAAAGAGGCAAACAGTCGGAGACAGACAAGAAGATGAGAGAGGAGACACACACAGGAGAAGGTGGGGGTGTGGGAGACTGTAGAACACACACACACACACACACACACACACACACACACACACACACACACACACACACACACGCACGCACACACACACACACACACACACACACACACACACACACACACACTCACACACACCCCCCCCCTATGAGGCATGTCAGCTGTCCTCTTTTCTATTTCTTTTCCCTTTAAGAGCGAGGTTTTGTTCTCATCATGTGGCACGCAAAGATGGAGACATTCTTGATATTCAGCATGTTTCTTTGCATTAAAGTGTCAAAATTTCCACAAAGCCCAAAATTCCCCAAATAACATTCTAGCCTTGCATACATGAAAGGTTTTTAGCGTCAAAAGAGCATAACTCAAGTTTGCACATTTTGTAATAAATTTTAACGTTCATGAAAATACATTTGTTTCCTTGTTACCGTTAGCGCTCATCAACAATGGGTTACTTTCACTTCCCAGGGAAGTAACTCTTTAGTTCTTTCTTCTTCCGTGCACAGTCGTCTTTCTTTCTTTCGTTGTTTGAATAGAATGCATCCAGTGTGTATCACTCACGTGTGTGTGTGTGTGTGTGTGTGTGTGTGTGTGTGTGTGTGTGTGTGTGTGTGTGTGTGTGTGTGTTTGTGTGCGTGTGTAAGTCTTTGTATGTACTTTATTCTCCCTCTCTCTCTCTCTCTCTCTCTCTGTTTCATTGTTATAGATACATTTCCTTAACGTTATTACAACTGCAGCATATCAATTCAAAGGCTATCAAATGACTGTGTTTCAAGTCGTGACTATGTAAGCCAAGCTGTCCAAATTGTGTTTGTTATGCATTACTCCTCTCCATAGAATGTGCCACCATTCTACAGACATTCCACATTTTGCAGTTTTATCTCTGACATCAAAAACTGATGTTTTGGAATGGTATTGAACTGTTTGTGGGTTTATGGCGGATATTCATATTCAACAGAAATATCACCTAACTTAATTCATCATTCTTTCCAAAGCAATTAAGTGAAAATACAGGAGTTAGACCATGATCAATTTTACCTTTTTGCTGTGGTTTTCGTTTTCATTTCTTTTAAATTTTGACAGAAATATTCCTGTCATACAGCCATTCTCCTTCAGTGAGGATCCTTAGCAATGCATCTGTGGCTTTATTTCACATTCTTTCTGGCTCTCAGCCGACCCTTAGCAATGCATCTGTGGCTTTAGTTCACATTCTTTCTGGCTCTCAGCCGATCCTTGGCTTCATTTCACATTCTTTCTGGCTCTCAGCCGATCCTTAGCAATGCATCTGTGGCTTTAGTTCACATTCTTTCTGGCTCTCAGCCGATCCTTAGCAATGCATCTGTGGCTTTAGTTCACATTCTTTCTGGCTCTCAGCCGATGTAAAAGTCGCTGCTGGCAGAGGGATCTCCGTCGTTCCTTTGCCAGGCTGTGGGCGTACAGGCAGGGATTCAACAGCGATGGTAGGGGCATCAAAAACAGGACCACGCCCACATGGACCTCATCTGGTATGTGCACAACGGAAGCGGCCAGCAGATGGATCAGGCTGACGATCATTCGGCACGACAGATTGGTGACGCACATCTGCTGGAGCCGTCTGGCAATATTCGAATCTGCAGACAGGGAAGCAGCATCTACAAATGAGAAGGGGTTGCTTTTGATTTTAAAGTACACGTAACATTGTCCAGCTCCCACCAGAAAGAAGAGAGTCAAGTGCATCACACCATCAATTCCAGTGACGTAGGTGGAAGAAAAAACATCATCCCTGTCTGGCAGCAGTGTGCAGATCCCCAGCCCAGAGTAGCTGGCTGACACGGATGTAGGAGAAATCCACGGCACCACTGCCAGCAGCAGGCCCAGAGTCCAGGCCACAGCACACATCAGATGCATCACTGGTGAGGACAGTGTCCTGTTGATTCCTGGACAGTGGAGAACCAAGGCCCTGTCTAGCGTCAGAAGGACCATGAAGAACGTGGACACCTGACGAGACAGAGTGGAGAACACACCAGCCAGCTGACAACCTACGCTGTGTCTCCAGGTTGTGTCCTCCCACACGTAATGACCACGATACAAGCTGTCTGCTGTCAGGATGATCACCAGGTGAAGCCCAGAAACGAAGTCTGACACGGACAGGTGAGTCACGACCACGCCGTAACTAGCTAGATGACGTGACTTCTTCAACACCACACGGAACACAAAGCTGACCACGTTGCCAAGGAGAGTTAGTACAGCATAGGCAGTCAATACATAAAAATAAGTCTCTTTCCCCAGCAGTGAATG
>CM065724.1:73475980-73563480 GCA_033310375.1 Conus canariensis
GATGGGAGGATTTGTCGACTTTCAAGGTCTCATGCCAGTTTTCTTGCTGTGATTCGTTCCATGAGCTTTCGTACTATATTTTGCATAGTGAGTATGTAGTAGCCATTTAACCAATGGCGATCTTTTCCTGGTTTCGGTAAAGCTTTCAAGTGGCTGTGTGTCCAGTCTTCTGGGACATAGCCTTTGTCAAAACTCTCCTGGTAGAGACTGAAGAGTTGGGCTCTGTTGTCTTCTGAAAGCTGTTTGATATCTACATACCGTACTTTGTCTGGACTTGGAGCACTATCCTTAATGCTGTAATTTCATCATCAATGCCAGTCTGAGCTAGGTCTTGGCTTTACTTGGTCACATATGTCTTCTTTTCCTCCAAATTTCTTTGATCACTCTGTTATATGAAACGTTTAAGTAGAGAGGACCCTTTCTCCATATTTGTCTTGTCTTGAGTTTTGTGATCCCATCAACGTCTGAGATATCTGGGGTTGCGTTTGTTTTGTGTTTTCTTTCCATGCGATTACAGAACTGCCAGAACTGGGTTTAATAGCTGAATCAGGGCAAGGTTTTCTTCTTTCTCTCTGCCAAATTCTTACAGCCTTGCGTTTCTCTTTCCAGGCTGTTTCCGTGTCTATATTCCACTAACAGCGTTGACCGATTTGTTTGCTTGTAGTATTAATTCTTTTGCATCTTCTACTCCTTAATGTTCCTATGATATTCCATTTATTGTTGTTGTATTGAAAAGGGTCCTTTTGTTCCGTTTGTGTAACTTTTGATAGTTTCTGTAAACTGAACACAACACGGAAATGGCCCTTCCATGGTAAAGAAGTACTTCCGCACTCATGTCTGCTGTGAATGGTGGTCCAATGAGTGCAAAGTCAATGACATTGTCCTTGTCACCCTGCCTCCCTGTATGTGTTGGAGATGATGATGGCAGTGCACTAAGAAGTACTTCATCCAACATCACTTCCAGCGCAATTCCTTGAGGACTGGTACCATGTTGAGCCCACATTTTGAGCGTGCATAAAGATCTCCACATAGTATAACAGAGTCCCCACATTCATGTTCTATTTCCTCCAGAAAGGTCCAATCCGTTTTTGATGTGTGGCTACCTGGATGTATGTATGCATTGATGAGTATGAGGCTTTTCTGATTACCATCAGGTCTTTCCAGCCTCACACCCATTAGTTCACGTGTGTAGCTAAACCATTTTTCCAAGACTATCCTAGACAGTTTGTTTTCCAAGTCGTTTTTTTTAATTATCATAGCTAGTCCTCATCCATCATGCTTTTGAAAGATTATGAAGTCATCCGAATGTAATTGGTCTATGGGCGGCACTTCTAGTTTCTTGTAGACACAGAACGTCAAAGTCACATGCTAGTTTTTCAATTGTTGAGATCCTCTTTCTGGCACTGCAGCAGTTCCAAGTACAAATCCTGAAATATTTCTGGATAGTCTTTCAGCTTTCGTTATATTCCTACCTACCTTCCGTCTTCTCCCATGTCTCTTGCTATGCTGACTTTTGGTTTGAGGGGATCCAGTCTTAAGTCCCAAAGCTTGCACTCGAAGATCCCCAAGGTGCAAGCGAGACAAAGTATTCTGAGAACCCATAAGAAGGTATTCATAGTGCTGAGGGGTCATAAGCGGTCGCCCTGACAGAGCCTCGTATCAGGGAAGGGCAATGGATGTCCATACATGTAGGGAACGCCTGCACATATGAAGTCCGTCAGCCTGGTGTCGCCCTAGGGCCAGACTGCATACAGTTCGAGACTGTTCAACCCCAACAGCCATTCATCCCGTCGGTACTGTACGAAAGCCTTGGGATTGGGGGTGGTCAACTCCAAAAAATTGGAGGTAGGAGGTGGGGGGGGGGGGGGGGGAGGGGGGGAGGACAACAGGGGACATAATAGTGAAAAGCATACATCATTAAGTTGTTTTCTGTGTTTGGTTTTCTTCTGTCCGTGAAAGCGCCAATAATTAAAAATCAAGACAAACAGGAATGGTACACTTGTCACAGGCACTGTCAGGTACAACTTGAGCAGTTTTTTCCCCAGCCAAGGCACACACACACACACACACACACACACACACACACACACACACACACACACACACACACACACACATACACACACACATTCTTAAACGTACACACACCAAAGCATACACGCTCACACCTATGGACTGTCCACTTAACACTTGCCTATCTTCATTGATGCACACTTACCAGTGCAAGTTCGTTTTCTTTGGAAACAGGGGTCTTGAAAGACTCAAAGTGTTATTTCAGTCTGGTTTCTTGTTTCTACCATTGGAAAGGCATAGCATGAGTCTGCCACGTTCTCTAGGAATCTTCCCAGTGCCGGCCTGAGGTTATTTCAATCTTTGTTTAGTTGGTAATGGTTCTTGCTCTTCCTCTGAGTCTGGATATGCTATCACTTTCTCTCTTGATGCTGTAAAAGCTTGTGCCCAAACAGCGTAATTTGTCAATTGACTCAGGTTGCATCCCATTGAAAGAAACTGGTGAGAGTACTTGTCCTGATGTCTTGTTGTTGAGGGTGCAGACCAATGTCTGGGCCTTTGTAGGGTTGATCAGCGATCCAGCTCCATTGGATCACGGTAAATGAAACTGAAGAGCTCGATTCCGTCTTTTAAAACTGGGTTGTTTTTCATTTAGAATCAACATCATCAAATGATACCGATGCTCTTGTGAATGTAAAAGGATTACTATATTTTTCAAGAGTGAAATATTTGTTTTGAATATTATATCTATCTATCTATCTATCTACACACACACACACACATATATATATATATATGTATATATATATATATATATATATATATATATATATATATATATATATATATATATATATATACTGTATTAAAAGCAAGTTAAAATCAAGCTTAAAACCTACAGATCTGTTTCGCGCTGTCAGTGCGGTCGTCAGGGTGTAGTGACTACAGATCTGTAGGTTTTAAGCTTGATTTTAACTTGCTTTTAATACAGCAAATGCCGCTCCCACTCTGGTCGAGCACTCTTTTTAAAATAACGCTGATCCTCAGTACTACCCTCTATATATATCTATATATCTATATATATATATATATCTATATATATATTTGTTACATTAAAAGCAAGTTAAAATCAAGCTTCTAAAAACATCTACAAATTTGTTTCACGCTGTGCGGTCGTCAGGATGTGATGAGCTTGTGTTGCCAGTGCCACGTATATATATAGCTAGCTGGTTTGCTGTTGTTTTTTCCGTGCTACATGTGTTTCTCAGGTGTTGGTTTTTTTCGCTGATAGAAACTTCCATCTGTGTCTGCAATTGTTAACCATTTCTGTTCTAACATTTAGAGTTGCCAACTGTGGTTTACATAGTATAATGTATTTCTCTGTTAGGCATAGATTGCATTTTTTTGAAATGTTGTTGTATGATGCTGCTCTTTTTAAAATTTTCCAAGATATGTTGTAGTCTATGTTTTTTTCTTTAAGTTTCCAAATGTATTTACTCAATTCTGTTTGGTTTTTGTATCTTTCTTTGTTGAATGATTGTTTATGGTTTGCATATCTAGTTTTGAATTGGTTTTCCGTGATACCTACATATGATTCTTTTGCGTTCTCTGATGTTACAGTGGCTTGGTACACAATGTTGTTATAAAGGCATTTGTTGCTTAGGGGGCACTGTTCTTTTTTGGTACAGTTACAAGATTTCCTTTCGTTACCCTCCTTTTTTTCTGTGCTGCTTTTCATTTTGTTTGCTGAATCGATGGCATTTTTAAGGTTTGGCATACATGAATATGATAATTTGATGTTGTTTTTGTTGAATATCTTGAATAATTTATGGTCTTTTGGGAAAGATGATGTCAAGATTTTAAAGAATTCTTTCCCTACATTTGTTTTAACTCTTGCATCATATGGGGGATTGTACCATATGATATTCCTTTTCCTGTTCTTTCTGCATCTTTTTGTATCATTGTCTGGATCGTATCTTAGTTTGTAATTGTAGCTCTGAATGACAACCCTAGAAATATTGAAAATAAGAAAAAAGAATTGTGTAAAATTTTCCACAACCAAAACTTAAAAATCACAATAGAAGCAAACAAAAAGATAGTGAACTATTTAGACATAACGTTAGACCTCAACCAACACACATATAAACCATACAAGAAACCAAATGACACGCCTGTTTATGTAAACATCAAAAGCAATCACCCACCCTCCATACTGAAAACAATACCCAAAAGCATAAATAAAAGACTATCCAATTTGTCATGTAACGAAACAGTATTCAACAACGCTACAGCTGAATACCAAGAGGCGTTACATACAAGTGGCTACAATTACAAACTAAGATACGATCCAGACAATGATACAAAAAGATGCAGAAAGAACAGGAAAAGGAATATCATATGGTACAATCCCCCATATGATGCAAGAGTTAAAACAAATGTAGGGAAAGAATTCTTTAAAATCTTGACATCATCTTTCCCAAAAGACCATAAATTATTCAAGATATTCAACAAAAACAACATCAAATTATCATATTCATGTATGCCAAACCTTAAAAATGCCATCGATTCAGCAAACAAAATGAAAAGCAGCACAGAAAAAAAGGAGGGTAACGAAAGGAAATCTTGTAACTGTACCAAAAAAGAACAGTGCCCCCTAAGCAACAAATGCCTTTATAACAACATTGTGTACCAAGCCACTGTAACATCAGAGAACGCAAAAGAATCATATGTAGGTATCACGGAAAACCAATTCAAAACTAGATATGCAAACCATAAACAATCATTCAACAAAGAAAGATACAAAAACCAAACAGAATTGAGTAAATACATTTGGAAACTTAAAGAAAAAAACATAGACTACAACATATCTTGGAAAATTTTAAAAAGAGCAGCATCATACAACAACATTTCAAAAAAATGCAATCTATGCCTAACAGAGAAATACATTATACTATGTAAACCACAGTTGGCAACTCTAAATGTTAGAACAGAAATGGTTAACAATTGCAGACACAGATGGAAGTTTCTATCAGCGAAAAAAACCAACACCTGAGAAACACATGTAGCACGGAAAAAACAACAGCAAACCAGCTAGCTATATATATACGTGGCACTGGCAACACAAGCTCATCACATCCTGACGACCGCACAGCGTGAAACAAATTTGTAGATGTTTTTAGAAGCTTGATTTTAACTTGCTTTTAATGTAACAAATGTCGCTCCCACTGTGGTTGAGCACTGTTTTTAAGATTGCGCTGATCCTCAGTACCATTCTCTTATCTATCTATCTATATCTATATATATATATATATATATATATATATATATATATATATATATATATATATATATATATCTCTATATATATATAGGTAGATGGATAGATAGAGTTCGGTGATTAAAAGTTGAGGGCACTAGGGATGTTCACCCTACTGTTAAGGTCTTCATACTTACTGGCGATGAAGCAAAGGCTCTTCAAGCTAAGACGTCATGCTTACTGGCAATGAAGCAAAGACTCTTAAAGCCAAGATGTCATACTTACTGGCAATGAAGCAAAGACTCTTAAAGCCAAGATGTCATACTTACTGGCAATGAAGCAAAGACTCTTAAAGCCAAGACGTCATACTTACTGGCAATGAAGCAAAGGCTCTAAGACGTCATACTTACTGGCAATGGAGAAAACGCTCTAAGACGTCATACTTACTGGCAATGAAGCAAAGGCTCTAAGACGTCATACTTACTGGCAATGAAGCAAAGGCTCTAAGACGTCATACTTACTGGCAATGAAGCAAACGCTCTAAGACGTCATACTTACTGGCAATGAAACAAACGCTCTAAGACGTCATACTTACTGGCAACGAAGCAAAGGCTCTAAGACGTTATACTTACTGGCAACGAAGCAAAGGCTCTAAGACGTCATACTTACTGGCAATGAAGCAAAGGCTCTAAGACGTCATACTTACTGGCAACGAAGCAAAGGCTCTAAGACGTCATACTTACTGGCAATGAAGCAAAGGCTCTAAGACGTCATACTTACTGGCAATGAAGCAAAGGCTCTTCAAACCAAGACGTCTAACAGGCTTGGTAATACGGTAGTGCTCTTCGTCTGGCATCATGAAAATTCAAACGCTAAAGTCACGAAAAGCCATGAGCACGACGAAACCCTGGGGTCTAACCCTTACCCTAGATATGCATAAAAAGAATCCACATTGGCAAACATTTTTAGAACTGACGTTTCCCCTTTGACCTTTTGGAAACCCACATACGAAAAACAACTCTTCAATGGGCATCTGCAGACATCATGTCCCCATTTCATGTGAAAGTATCCTAAGATTGTCCGCTAAAGTACTAGCACACAAACACATTGAAACACACACACACACACACACACACACACACACACACACACACACACACACACACACATGGTGGTGGTTGGAGAGTATCACAAACTTTTCGTCACTGCAATTACTTTTTCTTTAAATGTAAGTTTGACGTGATTACGTCAAGCAGCCAGCAGCCCGACCATATTCTGTATCCAAAGAAATAGTCCTCTATTACAAAATATTATTAGCTGTTTAAAGTTCATTAATCAACTTTTCAAATGAATAAGGTAATCATTTCTTCATATTAAGTTTATGTTAATGCTGAAAATGTATCTAAGAATATGGCCCAAGTGCTAGATTAATCTTGTAGTTATGGATCCGCCGCTAGGAGAGTAGGAGTACACAAGCGTCAGATCTAACGGATTCATTTCTCTTGAATGCAGCGAACCAGTTGGGCAGCCACAATCGGACGCCGCAGTGCGTGGTTATATTTCCCACTTTTTCACCAATATCTATATTCATCAAGGCCTGGATGTAACATCTTCATTTCTTCATTACGACGAAGGAAAAAGGAAAGGATATTCATCGAGACGTTCTGTGAAGCGTTGTGTTGACAGTCGAAGACCCATAACCAATGTCAAGACTGTGTTTAGTAACTAGTATTCTGTGGAATTTCTTCAAGCAGCAATATTTATATCTTTATTTACTGACGGTTGAATTATTATCATCAATGCATTACAATGGAGGCATCAACGTACAAGGAAGGAAAAGAAAGAAAAGAAGAGGAAGCCCAAGAACAGATAAGATCTATGTTTATTTGTACTTGTTTGGTCCGCTCTGTGTACTTTTGTTATATGCATAATGTAACAATCGTTGTAATAAATAGTTGAAGTATATCTGCCTGTCTTTGATGAAGAGGTGTGAGGGATTGAGAAGTGGCATGACAAGTGTGAGAGGAATCCAAACTAAAAAAAAAAATTAGTAAGAGTCACAGAAGAAAGAAACCCTAGACCACCTTCACCTTTAGAAGGCTGTGACAGAGAAGGTTAAGGGATATATATTTTTCACAAGAAAATGCAGCTTGTTTTGCTCTTTCATGACTTTCTTTTGCTTCTTAGGTGGCACCTTTGGTTGGTTTTTTGAAAACTCAACAAACATATATATATATATATATATATATATATATATATATATATATATATATATACATATATATATATATATATATAAAATATGTGTGTGTGTGCGTGTGTGTGTGTGTGTGTGTGTGTGTGTGTGTGTGTGTGTGTGTGCATGTGATATATAACGTATATTTTCCTCAATCCTCTCCAACAACCACCTGTGTGTGTGTGTGTGTGTGTGTGTGTGTGTGTGTGTGTGTGTGTGTGGTGTGTGTGTTTATATATATATATATATATATATATATATATGTATATATACATATATATATATACACATATATGTATATATATATATATATATATATATATATATATGCATGTATATATATATATGTGTATACATATACAGAAGAGAGAGAGAGAGAGAGAGAGAGAGAGAGAGAGAGAGAGAGAGAGCATAACGCAAACGTGACACGAACCTGCTTATTACGACACTGCCTACTGGTGAGAGAGGGGCAGAGCGGAAACTGACAGAAGTCTTCATCACTGTTGTCCTGGCAGTCCTGGTGATGGTCACACACCAGACTGTACGGCACGCGCTGGTCACCTCGCAGACATGCAAATGAGGGAGGCAGCAAGGTCCTGTTCCACGTGCAGGAAGAGGATGACGGAATATCCCAGTTGTGTCTGTTAGTTCCGTACTGTTCGCTGCTGGTGGCAAAACACTGAATGAGAATATCACAAGCAAGGAAGGGGTGGGTCTTGTAGCCGCCAGGACATTCTACAAGGGGTATGCTGGCCTGGCTTTTGCTCCTAATGCTCGGTCTGGAGAAAGAACTGTGGTCAGGGCGATGGCGCTCACACAGAGGGAACATTGTGGTTTTATTCTTTGAACAGTCGTTTGTAAAAATAAAAAGCTCACCAGTTTTTTGTGCAAACTGCCCCCTGGCACATGTCTTCCCTGTCTTATACTCTCCAGGCTTGATTAAAGTGCTGGCTTTGTTTGTGATTGGGAAAAAGCACATGCTGTCATCTGACCATTGGTGGACATGTACATAACTAGGACAAAACAGAAAGAATTCTTTAAAGTATCATAGACAATGTGTGTGTGTGTGTGTGTGTGTGTGTGGCGTGTGTGTGTGTGTGTGTGTGTGTGTGTGTGTGTGTGTGTGTGTGTGCGCGCGATGCTATTTCTTTCTATTTGCGTGTCCTGAATCAAACTGTCAGCCCTTCCACTTTATAGGGTGACGTCTGTTGATTTTTAACCTCAATATTGGTTTGTTTGTTTTGATATTCTTTTTGTTGTTTTTTTTCTCCTCCATTTATTGGTCTTGATAGACTATGTCTTTAAGGTTTCATACTTTTCATTTCTAAGCAGATTGTAGTCTTTCATCTTATATGACCTTTTTTTTTTTAACCCGTCACTCTGAGTTTTTGATTGCATTTAGAACCACCTCACATACACGCAGAAGAGTATGCTCGACTTAGACTATCGTTTGTGCTGACATTGAAACGTTTCAGCCAGGCAGGTAACAAGGAACCCCAGCAAGCCTGATAAGCTGTCCACAGATGCAGCTTGCTGATCCAGACATCCACCACTCTGCAAGAGCAACACACTGACCCAGCACTCGCTGCAGAGAGATTACTTCTCATGCCTGTTAATGTGATGCATTTTAACTTGGATTGATTTGGATATTTGCTCCACTTAGCGTCTGGAAAATAACACCATGTGGAAACAGGTTTTAGTTCTAGTTCTCGTTTGCGTGACTGGTGCACTATGTGCACTTCAACGTCTCCATGAATTGTTTTTACCCCCTATTGTGGCGTCAGCACACTGGCCTTTGCATTGCCACCTTTCCATTTGTGGACAGAGTTTAGTCTACTATACTTTAATAGTTATCATTTTGCTTTTCACTGAATGCCTATTGTGTATGTGCATGCACGCGCACGTGTGTGTGTGTGTGTGTGTGTGTGTGTGTGTGTGTGTGTGTGTGTGTGTGTGTGAGAGAGAGAGAGAGAGAGAGAGAGAGAGAGAGAGAGAGAGAGAGAGAGAGAGAATTGAGATCAGGTTTAGGAGAGAACGATGTCACTTGAAGTTCAAGCGGAAGTATGCCAGATCAAACAGGCAAACAGACAGAAAATATTTTGTTTGAGGTCTGAATGCACACCATACTCACGTGCTTGGAAGTCCTGAACCTGCTGACGTCAAGCCTAACGTGAACTGGGAAGTGATTCCAAACTGTCTGAATAGACTCATGACGCCCTTCGACTTGGTCTCCGTGTTGAGCACTGCTAACCTGGATTCTATTGTGGCACACACTTCTCTGGCCTCTGTGTGCGTCATGATCCTGGGTCTGAGAAGTACATAGCACCTGCAAACATTCCCGAGAGAGAGAGAGAGAGAGAGAGAGAGAGAGAGAGAGAGAGAGAGAGAGAGAGAGAGAGATATGCCGAAGTAACGTGAAAAACTGCAACTTAATTGTAGTTCTCCATTACCACTAACACGAAAATGACTTTAAAATAAGCAAAGCAAGAATAAAGCATTAATTGATAAGAGAAATGCAAACCCAGCTATCTCTGCATTAGTTTTAAGACATTATGAGAATACATTCAGAGAGAGACAATAACAATGACAATGACAACGACAGTGCTTTATTGACAATAGTTAAACAACCCTTATGTCAAGGGAGTGCATGCGCAATTTCCACTGTGTTACCAAACTCTGCCAACAATAGAACTGCGAGTCAAAATACAAGCGTACACACAGAAAACAACTGAACAATACTAATAACTAGAAACATGAAGAAAAAGACCATTCATCAAACAATATTTTTATCACGATAAACAACTTATTGCATACTCATGATTTACAAACACAGTCTACATATTAAGTTTTTTCTCTCTCTAAATCGAAAAGCTTCCGCCACAAACCTAGCAAATGAGTTTACAATGTCTAGATTTTCAGAGGATAAAATACCAAAGAGGTTTTGAGTTTGGCCGAAAAAGGACTTAGCAGAACAATCATTTCTAAATTTATTACAACCTGGGCATCTTAAAACGAAGTGTTTCAGAGAGAGAGAGAGAGAGAGAGAGAGAGAGAGAGAGAGAGAGAGAGAGAGAGAGAGAGAGATGGGGGCTCACCCTGATTTGTCGCGAGGGATTGCGACATTCCATGGTGTAAGAGCCACTCGGCGCTAATATTATAGAGCTATAATAAAAGAAGGTCGGACAGTTCGATTCTAATTTATTTGGGTACTGAAGATCTCCCGTACTTAACTATAGGGCGATTTGCGAATGAGTTGTTATGTGATCCAGGCACTTACACAGATATCTCAGTTGTTCTTACAACAACAGGAACAACAGCAATAACGATTTCTATTAGTATCACTACTATTACTGCTACTACCACCATTACCGCCACCACTACTAGTTTTTTCTGCTACTGCACACCTGCCACCAACGGAAAATCCATGCGGGGCACACATGTCATAGCCACAGTCAGCTTCATCCTCTCCCCCATAACATTCAGTCACCAGGTCACAGAGGGCCAGGTGCTCGTTGAAGTCATCAAACCAGGCACAGAGCAGTTCCACAGGTCCTGGGGGGTCAGCTGGGGAACGGATGTGTTCTGCAATGGAGAAGAAAAGAAAGTTTGAAAGTTTTGATATGAAAAGACAGAGACGCTGCCTGCCCTTTTCTGTGCTCCTTTCCTTTACCTGTTTCCTGATCAGCCGCCCAGCCTATTGCTCTGTCCGTCTGTCTGTCTGTCTGTCTGTCTGTCTGTCTGTCTGTCTGTCTGTCTGTCTGTCTCTCTCTCTCTCTCTCCTCTCTCTCTCTCTCTCTCTCTCTCTCTCTCAAAATCACACTGGCACTTTTCAAATTCAACAAACACGAAATTTGTGATCAGACACACACACACACTTAGTCTAATATCACCATTGTTGTGAACAGACGTTAAATTAAATCAATCAAATCAACACACACACACACACACACACACACACACACACACACACACACACACACACACACACGCTGTAGATAGACAGATAGATAGAACAGATAGAAAATTCTCTCTCTCCCTCTCTCTCTCTCTTTGGAAATTTGTGTACGTCAGGGTGCATGAGGGAATCACATCATTGCATTGTTGTTAGATTCTTCTGTTCCGTTGTAACCTCTTTCTTTCTTTTCAATTTCATTGAAGATGATGTACCATTTTACCCCTTATGATGCTTAGCACTTTTGTTTCTCTCTATTTGTATTAATGTTGATCATGCAATTCTGCAGATGTGTATGTTGTAAAATTTTTCGTCACAGAGCACACCATAAGCTATTGCTTGTTACTGCTTCAGTTCAATAGTTTGTTTATGTACACATCCTTGATCAATAAAGAAATACTTTAGAAATACAATAAAACACCACATTAATAGGATTACCGCTCCCCCAAAACGGCGTGTTGAATTCTAAAACGGTTGGATCAGATGCGGTCGGATATGAATAGTATTACCGATGATGAATTTAGAAACAAAAGGCTTGCCATTGAACAGGTCAAAGTGTTTGCCACTCCTGATTACCAATAAGTAAACAAAGCACAGGTCCTTTACCTACTATCAGCAGTGTAGGGATCTCCGACTTAATCTCTCGTGCATTATATACTTTCTCGATTTATCTTTCCTTGTTATTCAGATATTTTCTTCGTTGCTTGGTGATAACTTCCCCACTCTAGGGTTTTTATTTATATTCACGTATTCCAATTTTGTCCAAATATTTTTGAAAATTGAAGGAAAAATCCAAATGAACCAGGGCGTTTATTGTTTTGTATCTTTTATAAATAATTTTCTATCGCTTGTCTGTAAAACATCTCCTGTTAGGCTTTCTGTGTCTGTTAGTCTTGGTAGTCTGTTAGTTAGTGTTTACTCATATTCATCTCCATAACTTTGTTCATCTAAACTTAATAGCGATTTTGTACAATAACCACATTTGAATGTCGATCTATGTCTTTTCCTCGGTCTTTTACAAGTTTCACTATCAATCTGTTGAAAAAAAAAACTTTTTTTAAATTCCGAAAACTGCTACGGATCTGGTCCGTGACTTCAATGATACCCTTTTCAGTATGACAACAATGAAACAACAGTTCAAAAAGCGAAAGAAACTAAATGTCAACTATCTTGAGTCTTTTAATTATGATTCAATCCTCATTCAGTTCTGGCAACTTTATCTTGGCATGGAAGAAAAGCACAGTACAGTCTAGATACCCCAGACGCCGATGGGACCATGAAGTTCAAGATAAATGAGGGGAAAGGGTCTACCGATACGTTTCATAGAGCAGAGTAGTCAGAGAAATTTGAAGTAAAAAAGGTTCATATTACCAAATTAAATAAACGTCTAGCTTAAACTAGCATTGATGATGAAATCACAGCACCAGAAATATATCAAGCAATAGCTAACTGCACTAAAGATAGTGCGCCAGGTCCAGACAAAGTACGTTACCCACAGATGAAACAGCTCTCAGAAGAAAACGGAACCCATGTCTTCAGTCTCTACCAGGACAGATTTGATGAAAGCTCTCTCCCAGAAGACTGAACACACACTTATCTGAAAGTTTAACCGAAACCAGGAAAGGCTCATCATCGGTTAAGTGGCTACAGTATACTCATTTTTGCAGAATACAGTAGGAAAGCTCATGGAACGAATCACAGCAAGAAAAGTCGCAAGAGACCTTGAAAAGAGACAAATCTTCCCCCCCCCCCCAATCCGGAACGCTACGGAACAGGTAGATAAAAGAGGAAAATGCGGCTACTTTTGTCTATGAAACACACGAAGAATTTTTTTTTAAAAAAGGGGGAAAAACACTGGCAGTTGCAATAGACCTGAAAAATGAATGCAGCCAAGTCCAGTTCTTGCCTCTGATGAAGCTACTCCTGGACTATGTAAGTCAGCAGCACACTGTCAAAATGGATTGCAGCAATAATTCAAGAGTGAACTGTCGTCCTATGATTTGGAGACTGGATGTCTGAACCTCATAAAGTCTCCATAGGGATTACCTCAAGGTTTTCTTCTCTCCCTTGTTTCATACGATCTTTAGACTGAAGGCCTTGGAGACTTCAAGAAAAACGAAGTTGCTCGAGTGTTGACACAAGTAGATGACGTCTTATCTACAAAACATCAAAGAATACTCAAGAAAGAACGAAACCAGCATGTGAACAACATTTATCAAAATGTCAAGATACTGGATCGTCCATCAAGTCTACGAAGGCGTAGACATTGATCTGTTCTGTCGACAAAATCAGACTTCAGACTTCAGACTTTTATTATATCCCCATATACACAAGGAAAATGTTTTTGCAGGCACGTAAAACACAAACACAAACAATTCAACGTTAATCATTAATTCAACGTCAATCTGTGGGTAAAACAGGCCTCTAAAACAAAATCACCCCTTTTCCCATGTGGTTTATGTACATGTACAAAATTAGACATTTATACCAATACAAATCCATACCCAAACATTTACACCCCCCAAACACACACACACACACACACACACACACACACACACACACACAACACACACACACACACACACACACACACACTCCCAACGTGTGTGTGCACCGCGTGCCCAAACTGACATCAGAAAAATTGCCCTCGCCAATTTTTTTCCATCAATATAAATTGAATCAACTGAAAACCGACACTATTGGGGTATAGCCTCGGACAGAATGCTGAACTTTAGAAAACATATAAGAATATAGGTTTCTGGATTCTGGATTCGACATTAGAAAAGTAGTTGCAGACTCAGAATCAAAAACTTACTTGGAGAATATTTCGACAGGGTCGCCCTGTCTTCTTCAGCTCACTGTTGCTGTTGTGGCAGCGAGGCTTGATGGGACGACTGTTGGGGGGGGGGGGGGGGTGAACGGTTGTCAGGATCTGATTGTAGATGGGAGTTGGGGGGGGGGGAGTTCAAAGCCTTGATCTCTGTTCAGGCTGGGGCGTCTGGTCTTAATTTCGATGGCTTCTTTAACTTTTCTTTTTGTGAGGAAGGGCTCTGTAGATAGGATCTTGGTTTCTTGGGGCTGAAACTGTGGCCTGTGGCTTGTAGATGTTCATGTATGGCAGAAGTAGATCGGTTTTGGTGTTCCTGTAGACGGGTGGTGAGTGGTCTTGCTGTCTCGCCAATATAGGTATGGGTACAGTCTTGACACCCTACCTGGTACACCACACCACACTGCTTGAGGGGGTCCGTTTTGTCTTTGACATGGGTCAGTTGCTGGCGTAGGGAGTTGGTGGGTTTGTGGAACACTTTGCATCCATGTTGTTGGAAGGTCCTGGCTAGACGCTCTGAGACTCCTTTAATGTAAGGGATCCCCACTTTCACAGTGTCCGTATCTGTAGAAGAAGGGTAGCAAATTCGAGGGTTGTCCCACATCCATGCAGGGTATCCATTAGCGGAAAGGGCAGTCTTGATGTGTTCTTCTTCTTTCAGCTCTTCCTCCTTAGTGGAATCCACAAACCCACCAACTCCCTACGCCAGCAACTGACCCATGTCAAAGACAAAACGGACCCCCTCAAGCAGTGTGGTGTGGTGTACCAGGTAGGGTGTCAAGACTGTACCCATACCTATATTGGCGAGACAGCAAGACCACTCACCACCCGTCTACAGGAACACCAAAACCGATCTACTTCTGCCATACATGAACATCTACAAGCCACAGGCCACAGTTTCAGCCCCCAAGAAACCAAGATCCTATCTACAGAGCCCTTCCTCACAAAAAGAAAAGTTAAAGAAGCCATCGAAATTAAGACCAGACGCCCCAGCCTGAACAGAGATCAAGGCTTTGAACTCCCCCCCCCCCCTCCCATCTACAATCAGATCCTGACAACCGTTCACCCCCCCCCCCCCCAACAGTCGTCCCATCAAGCCTCGCTGCCACAACAGCAACAGTGAGCTGAAGAAGACAGGGCGACCCTGTCGAAATATTCTCCAAGTAAGTTTTTGATTCTAAGTCTGCAACTACTTTTCTAATTTAGAAAACATGTTCAAAATATCGTTCTTAAATGCGAAAAGAGACTATCTGCCATGAAAACATCGGCACCTAAATGCACTGAAAAGCGCCATTTCTACCGACTGTATCACGCAGTTGTATTAAGTGTGATTGACCATGGATTAGGACTATAATACTGTCCCAATCTTCTCAAATCGGATACAATTCAAACTGAAGCAATGAGACTGATCTTGAGAAGTACGAAGGACAAACCTATGAATACTATGTGATACCTTTTTGGCCTTCCTTCAGTGCGAGTCAGACACACACCAGAACAAGTGAGGGCATATTTCAGAGTACTTGAAAATCCCCCTAATCCTCAGTCAAGGAACAAAAGGCGATTGCCTGGGACGTGGAAAGTCATGGATGAGACAGGTCGAAGACAATATACAGCTTGTGTGCAAGTTAACAGAACTCAAAGAAACGAAGGACTGGGAAAAAGTATCTCGACCACTTCAAACACCTCTACCATATTGCAATTGTTATGGAGCCCGGAAGACACTGTTCAGAACGGCAAGAAGGCAAAACCAGCACAGAAATTCAGATGCAAGAGAAAAACCTCGGTATAACGAAGATATTGTTATATACACTGATGGTCCAGTCACCAAAGGTAAGTCAAGCTGGGGATACACGGTGAAGAAAAATGGCCGCACTATTCAGGGAGAGAATGGTGCATACAGTTTAACAAGCCCAAGTCTAACAATGAGGTACAAGGAGTGACACACACACTGCACTAGCTCTCTCCACAGACCACCTTAGCACTCAGCAAGGCATGACACTGACTGACTTCATGAACCTGGTTCAAAAGTGGAAAGAGGAATGGGAAGCCTTGCTTGGCATGAAGTAATGTGTATCATTCCACTGGAGAGGCTTATATGGACATACTGCCCAGGACGTGCAGGTGCCAAAGGAAATGAGAGATCAGACACATTAGTGGACAAGTCAGTGATAAGAACGGGATCATCACTGATCTGATGTGAAAAACAGGAACAATCATCTCAGCAAACATGGTCAGAGCAGCAGAAATACAAAAAAGAATCCAGGCAATTGAAATGAGATGTACCGGAAAATCTTATGCATCTCCTGCAAAATCATCGCTTATGAAGTGCGCAAAAGACTGGAGGCAACCACTGAGCCCTTTGAAGACCCGTGGAAAACAACCAAGGAACGAAAACTGAACTGGTATGATAAGATCTATCGATCGGCAGACCTTGCCAAAACAGTTTGACAGGGAGCTATACGATGAAACAGAAGAAGGGGCAGACAGAGACAAATGTCGGAGGACAACAGTCAGAAATGGACAAAACTAACATTGAGCGATGGGCAGAAAGTGGTAGAAGACAGACGCGGATGGGGAAGGACTGTGTATTTAAGTAAAGCTCTAACGGATTTCAGAGGTACGAGACTGATAATAATGATATCTTTACCACAACAATCCAATCAAAAGAGTGCATTAAGACGCTGAAATGTCCCCAGTCATAAAGAACGCTCGGTTTTCTAATTGATCTACTATAAAGTTCGTGAAAGATTTTGTAATTTCAGAGTACGATATCTTTATAAACTTTGCATATTCTGTATTATGCTAGAAAGACAAGAATAAAGCATGAAAAAAAATATTCGGGCACGACAAAGCACAAAAGAAAAGAACTTTTTTCTCACAGTGTAAACTGTTGAATCACTATACTAAGTGAAGAGCTAATGCGCTTACTGCATGTATTAGCAAAGCAAAAGTACAACACACACACACACACACACACACACACACACACACACACACACACACACACACACACACACAGAGGCACGCACGCACGCACACATGCACTCACACACACACATACACACACGCACGCACACACACATACACACACACACACACTCTCTCTCTCTCTCTCTCTCTCTCTCTCTCTCTCTCACAAATACACACACACGCACGCGCACGCGCGAAAATTACTAAATCTGGATAATTATTTATTACCTTGTGAAAGGAAAAATAAAGAAACTCAGTGATGCAGTTATCGATGCATGAAAACGTGAGTGATGGCCACACAACAAATCGAATCAAAATGGCGCTTTCTTTCCCAATCACTGGTTGGTGTATTTCTTCCTTCTTAGCTGCGTTTGATTCTGTGCCTGTCGATAAAACAAGACATGTTTCACAAGGCCACCTTTTAAGATAGAATCACTTGAGATGTCATCATTACACTCATCTACAGCATAAGAGAAAAATCAGAGGCATTATTTATTTTTGGAATTTCGATCTGTTTAAAGTCACATCAAGAGGTCCATGCAAATAATGTTAATTTTTGTCCAGTCTTTTCAAACAATTAAAATATTATCAACAAACAAACATGGTGCAGAATATATGTCACTGATGTTCCCTGTTGTTTTTTCCTGCTAAATATGACTTGACTACAGGGTACAATTGCCTGAGATCTGAATATCTTCCGATCCCAATACATTTGCGTGATCTTATGAACAATGATGTATCCGTTGATAAGGATAACATTAAGATATGTAACTTTCTATAGTTTTCAAGTCACACAAACCCCATCAATCAAAACAAATGAGATCATTGTTATACTTTCTTGAAGAGGTCCAAGTACTGTACAATTACCATGTGATACGCCATGCTGATGAATTAACAGGAAAAAGAGAATGGGTAAATAAAGTGACAGAGTGTGTTGGACGAAAAAATGTCAGCTTGGTGTATGATCAAACTGTCATTTTTCATCACAGACAAAGGTGAGAATGGGACAAATGTGTAATGTAATAAACAAGAAAAATGTGTTCAAGTAAATATTCAAGAGTTTTCTGTTAATGAGTATTGTTTGGTTTTTCATTCATTTTCAAACAGATTGAATTATCGTGTACTTGGCATTTTCTTCCCAAATTGAAATTGCCAGCTGTTACGAAGACCTCAGATCTAAAACTTTGGCACTGTATCATTGAATTGCAGATACATGTTAGCATTGCTTAATCAATTTGGTTTTATACTCACTTATTGCCTTATATGATATGACAAGAACAGTTGTTATATAACAACACTGAAATTAACGTACTGATTCGCATTTAATTATTATAGGTAACATTCAAATTGTATCGTAATGGCGGTCTTCATTAAAGCAAAGTACCTGCCATCTATTTCCTCTCTTACAATCATTAGGGCGCGATTCCGGTTGTTTTGGACATATTACACAGAAGAAAAAGTGACCTGGTCTTTAAGTATTGTATGAACAAATTAGTTGACCCTACGCAAGAAAATGTATAGACATATACTGAGGTTTGTGTGAACACAGGATGGACTGTAGCACACTTGTCTGCAGAGGAATATTTAGTAGAAGAGAAGGGCAATAACCTCTGACCACCTAACGGTCTCAGAGGAAAGGCGAGAGGAAAGGGGTGGAGACGGCTGCAAATTTGATTAACCAGCGCACTGCAGCCTACAGCTGCCAGCTTCCTCACGCTAACCTCCCACAAGCTTTCCTCCCTACGCGTAATGTGATACTAGCTGTCTGGCTGATAGTGTGTTGGAAATAGGGCGCTGTGTTTCTTCATTAATACTTTGTGCCAGAATGCAACGAACTGTGGTCGATTGATGTCACTGGAGTGTGGGGTCTTTGACTGACACACACAGACACACGCGAGTGCGCACACATGTGCGCACGCACATCCACAAATATGACAACAAAAACAGCATCTCTCTCTCTCTCTCTCTCTCTGTATATATATATATATATATATATATATATATATATATATATATATCAATTGCAATTGGCTTAATCAATTAATTGGTTATAATTGAGATGGGTAAGGGATTTAACCGGGAATGCTTGTCATCTGTTATGCATTCGGGATTTTATTGGATTTGAAATTTTCCAATTGAGGGAAGTATGTGTGATTTTTCGGGGAGACATAGGCCATGTGTTTCTCCATTATCACCTGCAGTTTTGCACCCTGTGTTTTCTGTGACCATGCCTGTCTTTTCCGTAAGTTGACGAGTGCGTGTGTCTGCTCCCCCCCCCTCCCCCCCTTGTTCCCCATGTAATGCCAGGCCGAAATGGTGAAAATGGATGAATGGAACGCAGTGACTTTCCAGAATGTGCTGCTTTGGAATGACAGGTGTTTGAGGGAATCATTTGCGAAAGAAAGCCATGTATTCTTTGATATCACTATCCAGTGTGTCGACCTCATCTGTGTCAGTCATGGGTGTTTGATGTGAGATGTTTGCGTGAATGTGGGGGAAAACAGTGTGTTCAGTGTTCTGAATTTCTGACAAATGTTGCTAGCCTTCAGAATGATGTCTGTGTCCTGAGTCAGTACTGCTGTTTTGGCCACTACACTATCACACAGATGTTCTATTGTGTCTGGCTTCAGGTAGGTATGGCAGTGGTTACCAACAAACAATCGTCCATGGTAGGCCTGTGCATGTATTCCATGCTGCTGAAGCACAACATCCAGGTGCTTGGTGACAGGGCCGGCCAGTTTTGGAAGATCTAGCTGTGACTGGAGTTCTTCTATGTCCTGTTGCTTTTCCCACACCAACTCTGTAAGGTCATGCTGCTCTTTCTGGAAAACACTGAGTGGCGCTGTTTCATTTCCCGGCTCATTTGAATAAACTTTGTCTCCAACATTCTTTTTTCTTCTACAGCTGCCAGGATCTCTTTCTGTTGGTTCACGAACTCAGAAAAGGCCGAGTCAGAGCTGACCTGTTTCCCCTGGTTTGCTAGTGATTGCCCTATGTCTTGGTCAAGGCTGTGGTAGTTCTTGTCCAGCAGGTCATGATGTTTCTTGACCACGCCCAGCAGAATATGCAGGTATGGGGGTGCTACATGTGTCAACTCCTAATCAATGATGGGCTCCCTGATAACATTGTTGTATAGTTTCGTGATTTTCTCTTTGGACTGTGTGTATTTTCTGTAGTCTGCGCTGATGCCCAGCAATGTGTACTGTGTGATATTGCCTTCATTGCAGTGTGCTGGTGTCTGTATTTGTGACTTTGATGCATTGCAATAGAGGCATGGGTGTGTTCCCTGAGCACCTGACAGTCCATACAATTTGAGGAGAAAGTCGTAGCCCCCGAACAGGAATACTTTGATCCTTTTGTCCTTCCATGTCATGGACTTCAGAGCCTCCAGTTGTTGTTGGTAGGGATCTATGATTCTTCTCAACTTCCATGGACTGTCCTTAAAATCCACAATGGCCAGGAGACAGGTGTTGCGCTTGGAATTGGGTCTGTGAAGATTTGCAATTTGTATCATGAGTTTGAATGTGTCCCCTCCATGATTGCCTCCTATCTTCACCCAGACCTCATCTTGTGGAACTGTGTTGTGCCACATCAGTTTGTTGTGTTTGTCATACTCATCTAGTAAGTTGCTAACAGTCTGGGGGATGTCTTTGATTTTTCCTACTGCTGTCTCTACCTCTTTTTGTCTCCTTCTTCATCAACATACACAAGGTTTGTCTTTTCTATTTCTGTATCTCCAAACATTGCTTCCTTCTGTGCCTCTCTCTCTTTCTGTTCACTTTCAAATGTCACCCCAACACTTCTGAAAAATCTCTTCTGCATCCTGTGTGCTGTCCAGCTCATCCAGGGGGCGGTTCGCAGTGCAGACCCTTGTTCTCTGGTCACTCTCACTGGGCCACACCCAGCTGCTTCCAGAACCTTCTGTCTGTGAGACTGAGCTGATCTCCTGATTTCAGAGCCCTGTTGTTTGATGACGTCTTCTTTACTACTTCCTGACATGTTCATTCTGATTTTCAGCATCATTTGGGACTGCTTTTTCCACAGCGGAGAGAGTACCAGGGCAGAAGTTTTATGGGGCTGTGCGACATTTTTCAACACTATAGGTTGACCTCTGGTTTTGCACCTGACAGTCACTTTGTTTTCGGATTGTCGCAGTTTTCTTTTCCAAGCCGCGTCAGCAACTTTTCTTCTCCTTCAGTGAGAGGTTTATCGATGTCCTCATCGTCTGAGTCTAAATATACTGTCTTGCATTTCAGTTGGGGGAAGAGGGATATTGTGGCATTAGTGACAGGGGTTTGACAGTGGTTGGAGAAGTTTGTGTGCACAATGTTCTCCGCTTTCTAACTGGTGTTGATGTTGACTGACAAAGGGACGTTGACACACTTTCATCAGTGTCAAAACAAATATCAGACTGATCAAAACTTGCATGTGCAGATTTGGATATGTTCGCTATAATAGGAGATGTTTGTGTGCAGAATGTTCTTGGCTTGGGGGTAGATGGTATAAGACAAACTGACGTTGACACACTTTCATCAGTATTCAAGCATACATCAGATACGTCAACACATTCAAGTGTCGAGTTGGATGTGCTAGCTATGACTGGTGATGTTTGTGTAGAGAATGTTCTAGGCTTTTTCACGGGGGTTGATACCGATGGAGAAAAATGATGACACATTTTCATCTGTGTCCAAGCACAGATCAGACTGATCTAAACATTCTTGGGTGGATCTTTTGACGGGTTGGCTTTTCTTTGTTTTTGGATGGCCAAGAAGGCAGGTTAATTGAAAGAATCGACACGATGTACACTGACTCAAACAAAGATCTGGATCGAAAGTTGCCAAGATTTCTGACATTCTCTATGTCACGAGCAGCATTTTCCTTTGTAATATAACATTGAGAATGTGCTGACATGAGTCTTGTTTTTTCAGTTTATGGTAGCATTTTATGCAGATACACTTGGACTGTTTGCCTTCTTCATCTCCAGAAATATCTAGACTGAAATACTGCAACAAGTCATTGGAGAAGTTGACACAAAGTTTAGAGTTTAATCCTTTATCTTTTAGCTTTCTGAGCACCTGATTGCCGCACACATGGCACAACAAATCTACACGTCTTTTGTGTTCACTGAGGTTGTGTGCAAACGCCTCCGTTATTACTGGTACTACAAACATGCACACACGTACAAGAGATCGGAATGAAGTAGGCCTGCATGTAAGCAACAAGACTAGCCAATGCAGGGTCGGTCACACACACATACGCATACGCAAACACACGCGCGCGTGTGCGAGCACGCGAACACACACACACACACACACACACACACACACACACACACACACACAGAGAGAGAGAGAGAGAGAGAGAGAGAGAGAGAGAGAGAGAGAAATGACTAGGTATTACAGCGTACTCTACCATGAAAGCACGCTTGGGTACTCATTTGCACACTCTTACTCTCATGTATGCACCCCACACACACACACACACACACACACACACACACACACACACACACACACACACACACACACACACACAGAGAGAGAGAGAGATAAGCACTTGGTGGATGTACAATGTCTTAACACCACGGCTCCCATGTTGCGATGAATCACACTCGGCTATACAGAGCTGCCTGGCACTTCACTGACACCACTGTCTGGCCAACTGATGAGAAGGCACAACACTCACGAAAAGAAAACTGAGCGATGCACACAAATGCGGGAGGTACCAAAGTTATATCAACGGCACAAAGAATAAGCACAACACACAAATCACACACAGAGTAAATCATATCCAGTTGTGGGATGTGTAAGCATAATAAAGCATGATGCACAAGAGAAAACATCAGCAGAAAAATCATGCAGTACTCGCTGTCTGCAACTGCCAGAGCACTGTTCCCACGCTCCGCCTTTCACTCCACAGCGGTGAAGGTCATAGCGTGGGGTCATCAGCAGTGCATGTAGGTCAGAAACTAAAGAGGGCGATTTTCGTCTGGGCCGGACGGCTGTAGTAGATGTTTTTAATTTTCTAGATATTAAATTCTCAAATATTTTTGTGAAAAAACCTCACACGTTTTCTTATTTGCAAATAAGAAGAGCTCAACTTCAACACAACAGCATCTATTCTACACATGTTAGGATGCCTTGTACATACTCTGCAGGTATGATCAACAAGCTAGAACTGCAATCAGAGACACTACAAGCATAGAAAGTGTATTGAAACCATTGTTATGTACCTCTACTGTACTGACATATTGTCTGCACCTCTGGATTGAACAAAATGACTCGTAGACACCACCGATATAGAAAACATTGCACCATTGTGGTGTCTTCAGCGTACTGCAAACGTCATTCAGGCAACGAGTGTCCCCAATAAGTGTTTGACAAGCCATGCACATTTTACTCCTATTAAATATTTTTCTCATATCTCAGTCAGTTCCTTTTCCCTTTTACTTTTAATCTTCTTGGTTTCGTTTTTTACCGAGAGAGAGAGAGAGAGAGAGAGAGAGAGAGAGAGAGAGAGAGAGAGAGAGAGAGAGAGAGAGAGAGAGTTAGTTTTCCTGTAAAGTTGTATGAAGTAAAGCAAAACATCCTATTTCGATGTGTATCAACATGAGTCAAATTTTGCCTTTATGAGTGTGGTCGGGTTTATTACTTGGATGCAAAGCTATTACTTTATGGAAAAATCACAATGCCACTCATCTAATTTTCGGCCACGTGGCCTTTTTCAAGAGAAAAAAAACAAAAACAATCCAACTACGTGATGTCCATCTTTGGCAACTGGTCAGGTTTTTTTGCTCTGACCAGTTGCCAAAGATGGACATCACGTAGTTGGATTGTTTTTGTTTTTTTCTCTTGAAAAAGGCCACGTGGCCGAAAATTAGATGAGTGGCATTGTGATTTTTCTATAATGTTTTCTTCCCTTTGGAGGACTATTGCTTTTATTACTTTATGACTTCTATGTGTTTCACCTTTTGCTCATTCAGTAAAGCACAGTCATCAGCCAACCATGACCAGCCCAGATGATGTGGACAAATTCTACGAGGTTCATCACACTATCATTGCTAGTGTTCCGAAAACAGACAAGCTCGCCATACTTGGGGATTTCAATGCTAGAGTCGGTTCTGACAGCACCCCCTGGGAAGGTGTCATTGGCAAACACAGAATAGGCCACTGCAACAGCAACGGCCTTCTGCTGCTACAGACCTGTGCTAACATAAACTATTGATTACCAACACAGTCTTTCGTCCCCCCCCCCCCCCCTAATCGTAACAAGACATTGTGGCACCCTGGCTCCAAGCATGGGGAATTCATTGACTACATCATTGTCAGGAAGAAGGAAAGGAAGGATGTAAGAGTCACCAAACCCATGTGTAGTGCCACATGCTGGACTGACAACTGTCTCATAATCAGCAAGCTTAACATCCGGATCCAATGCAACAAGCGCCCACAAGGCAAAAAGGCTCCAAGACAGCTTTACGTCACCACGCTGAAAAGCACCATAACCAAGCAGTAGTTTGTAGAACTCTGGAAGAATGCTTGGAATCCAGCTCTCTGGATAACCAGAATGTGGAAGCCAACTAGTCGACCTTCAGAGAACTGGTTTACAACTCTGCTGCAGAGATCCTGGGACCAGCAGAAAAAAAAAAACAGGGACTGGTTTAATGAGAAATGTGATAACATCCAACAGCTACTGGATACGAAACATCTTCTGCACAAGACTTACCTCAGTGACACCAAGTCTATTTTAAAAAAAAGATACGTTCAACAATATACCCAGAACAGTTCAAGAAAACTCTGAAAAATGCAAGACATGTGGCTGAGCAACAAAGCTGACAAAATCCAATGATCTGCTGACAGGCATGATATGAACTTTTATGATGCCTTGAAAGACATTTATGGACTCAACTCATATCAGGATCATCTCCTCTGCTCAGCGCTGATGGAAACACATTGATCACTGACTAGGAAAAGATCTTGGAATGCGGGACAGAACGCTTCAGCGACGTACTAAACCGCCGGTCATCCATCAATGATGAAGCCATTCACAGGCTTCCTCAAGTGCCCATCAAGGAAGAAGTGGATGAACCACCAACCTTCTTGGAGACCCCCAAAGCGATGTTCGCTGTCCACTGGCAATGCTCCTGGCTCAAAATCCATGTCAATTGTGGTCTACAAAGAAGGTGGCGCAGGTCTGACTGAAAAGTCAGTCATCTGTTTCTTCTGATGTGGCAGCATGACATGATCCTTCCGGTGTTCAAATATGCATTCATAATCCATTTGTGCACGCGCAAAGGGGATATCCAGGCTTGTGACAGCCACTGAGGTATATCCCTCCTTCCTACAGCAGGTACTTGCCAGGATTCTGCTGAATCGCCTTATAACACACCTTGAGCAAGAGCTTTTGCCAGAGAGCCAGTGTGGCTTCAGAAAAGACAAAGGAAAGACAGCTTCAAGAAAAATGTCAAGAACAAAGTGCCAATCTGTTCACCAACTATGTAGACCTGAACAAGGCCTTTGATACTGTCAGTAGAAAAGGCCTATAGAAGATAAGATTATGGCTAAAATGAATGCCCACTGCAATTTGTCTCTATGGTGTAACAGTTCCTTAACAAAATGCAGGCCAAAATCAAGGACAATGGAAAAACATTAACCCATTCCCTGTCACAAATGGTGTAAAGCAAGCCTGTGTTTTGAGACCCACTCTGTTTAGCAGAATGTTCTTTGCAATGCTGACTGAAGCCTTCAAAGAAAGAGACAGTAGGCATTGACATCAGATTCAGAACACATGGAAATCTTATGACAAACATCATCAGGCACTTTCTGTTTGTTGATGACCACTCCCTCAAGACTGGCTCAGAAACTGGCATGCAATTCAGCATCAACAAATTTTCTGTAGCCTGCATCAACCTCGGTCTCAACATTAATTCAAATAAGACGGAATTTTTGCATAAATCCACGCAAGGCTGAACATCACAGTCAATGGTGTGAGACTCGGACGCAGTGACTACATTTACCTACCTTTGCCGCACACTGTCTCAGAATGTCATCATAGACGATGAAGTCAGCGTCAGAACTACAAAAGCAAGCGTAAACTTTGGCAGACTACACACCAATATTTGGAATAGAAGAGGAATCATCTGACGACCAAGATGAAGGCATACAGAGCAGTTGTTCTCCACACATTCCTCTACGCATATGACACGTAGACAGTGTTCCAACGGCATGGTAAGAAGCTGGATCGCTTCCATACAAGCTGCCAAAGAAGGCTGTTAAACGTGAAATGGCAGGACAAAATCCCATACACAGAGGTGCGTGGCCAAACAGGCCAGCCTAGTATCTACACCATCCAGTCCTAAAGACACAAAAAATATCCATGAAAACATTTGATATTAACCCTGACACATGGCAACAAACCTGACTTGGATCGAGCAAAATGGCGCTACTCTGTCCACAAAGGCGCCATTTTATGTAAAGAAAGCACAGCACAGTTAGAGGATGCTAGTTTGTGATAAATATTCGAAGAATCGTTTGAGAAAACTTCAAAGACAAATGATGTCTGAGATGACAAGAAAGTACGAAAATCATAGTGTGTGGATAATTTGCCAGGTGTGGGCTCCACTGTGAATTTTTTTTTGGTTGTATTCCTTGGGATAAAAATTCCGCTATCTAACGAGAGTTGCTGACCCCAGGTCTTCTCCTTGAAAACAATTATACATGAATCACATTGCTGAACAGTATCTCTTTTGACAGTGAAGCACAAAGGTAATACAAGTTCATAACTTTATTCAAGTAAGGAGCTTAAGTTAATTTTGTTGTTTTTTTCCCTTGGAGAGATTAATAGATACATATTTTTTCCTGAGAATGAGACAACATGACCCTGGTGGTGTATTTACCTAATAGCCTGAAAATCAGTTTCTCCATGGAGATTAGCTGTCCGGAGTACAAAGACAGTTCTTGGATTTCAGGAGAATCTGGAGGCATCATGCTGAGCATTATCACGTGCTGAGGAGGAAGGACAAGCGTATACTGGCCTTCGTAATAGGGAGGTTCCGTCGTTGGCACCAGAACTTCAAAATGGCCCTCAACATAACCTGCACACACCATTACATGGTGGTTATTCCATCCATAGTTAGATGATATATCATTCATAGTCAGACAAGGTTAGCTTGAACAGAAATCTGTTTCGTCAAAAAGCCAGTACAAGTCGGTTAAGAAAGCAGACTGGAAACTTTACGCTCGTTCAGACACACAGTAAGCAGAAAACAGGAAAGTCGCTTTTGCACAAAAATGTCCTTTCAGACGTCACAGTTGACAGACGTACACATCGTACTATGCAATACATTAATCAATGCTGACAGCAGAAGAATGGCTATGGGGAGAGAAAAGAGAGAGAGAGAGAGAGAGAGAGAGAGAGAGAGAGAGAGAGAGAGAGAGAGAGAGAGAGAGAAGACATTCCCAAAGCTGGACACAAAATGATAACCTAACACTGCCTTACACGCTCGAACACACAGCATTTTCTGCTCTACTTGCTCGTTTCAAAACTGTCCTCAGAATTCTATAACTGATCGCAATTGTCGCAACAACAACAAAACAGGTATCATAGAAGCAAAGCAACGTCGGGATTCTAATCAAGTCTAGAAGAAAGGAAAATACGGGTGGGCAGAGAAGCGGAGAGGGGAGAAGGGTAGGCGGATACCTATGTACATATTAAACAAATAAGTAGTGAGGGATACATTCGTCCGTCATCAAAATGACTTGGCAAAGATTATAAAAGAAAGGGGAAAAACGGAAAGGTCAGTTTGACAGAGAAAAAAAAAAAAACAGCGTCAGATTATCACATAAGATCGTTCACTAGCAGTGTATGGGAGCGTCGTGTCTTTAACTTGGATCTTGTAAGAGATTCAATCTCCTGCAGATTGATCGAACAATAATTTGGTGAACAAACTAGTCGTGAGGGGAAAACAAGTTCAGGCTATAATTTTCACTCGTCATTGGAATAACGACTGGACAAAGATTAAGGAGGATACGAGAAAAAAGGAGGGGAGGAGGTGGTGCGGGAAGAAAAAACAACGGGAATGAGCATTAAGGTGTTAGATTACATATGTAAAATGAAGGAAAACGGGAATGAGCATTAAGGCGTTAGATTACACATGTAAAATGAAGGAAAACGGGAATGAGCATTAAGGCGTTAGATTACACATGTAAAATGAAGGAAAACGGGAATGAGCATTAAGGCGTTAGATTACACATGTAAAATGAAGGAAAAAAGGGAATGAACAATACAAAGTTAGATTACACATGTAAAAAAGAGGAAAACGGGAATGAACAATAGAACGTTAGATTACACATGTAAAAAAGAGGAAAACGGGAATGAACAATAGAACGTTAGATTACACATGAAAAATGCTTCACAGGAAAACGGGAATGAACAATAGAACGTTAGATTACACATGTAAAAAAGAGGAAAACGGGAATGAACAATACAACGTTAGATTACACATGTAAAAAAGAGGAAAACGGGAATGAACAATAGAACGTCAGATTACACATGTAAAAAAGAGGAAAACGGGAATGAACAATAGAACGTTAGATTACACATGTAAAAAAGAGGAAAACGGGAATGAACAATACAACGTTAGATTACACATGTAAAAAAGAGGAAAACGGGAATGAACAATAGAACGTCAGATTACACATGTAAAAAAGAGGAAAACGGGAATGAACAATAGAACGTTAGATTACACATGAAAAATGCTTCACAGGAAAACGGGAATGAACAATACGACGTTAGATTACACATGAAAAATGAAGGAAAACAGGAATGAACAATACAACGTTAGATTACACATGTAAAATGAAGGACAATGGGAATGAACAATATGACGTTAGATTACACATGTAAAATGAAGGACAACGGGAATGAACAATACGACGTTAGATTACACATGTAAAATGGACAACGGGAATGAACAATAAGGCGTTAGGTTACAAAATACAAATAAACACACAAAACAAGATGTGAAGTAACGCAAATCTAATAGACTGTACAAAACAGACAAACGAATTTTCAACACAAAGTGTTCACCAGACGTGGCAAGTTGCAAGCAAACATCAATCATGAACAAAACAGTACTTCCCTTTTGGCTGTCAGGAGAGAAATAACAATGCATCCACCAGTAGGAAAGAAAGTGAGGACTGTTCAGAAAAAAAACAAAAAAAAACTCGGTAAAGAAGCAGGCAGCAGGGAGAGATTAAGGTCAGAGGTGGGAAGGTAGAATCTGAGAAGTGAACAATAGATAAAAAAAAAAAGGGGGGGGGGGGGGGAGGGGGGGAGGGGGGGGAGGCCTCTAAGTGTAGGTATGATGTCTGCATTGATAAAAGGGAAATTTCGTTTGATTACACATGTAAAATCCTTCACTGGAACAATATTACACATGTAAAATCCTTCACTGGAACAATATTACACATGTAAAATCCTTCACTGGAACAATATTACACATGTAAAATCCTTCACTGGAACAATATTACACATGTAAAATCCTTCACTGGAACAATATTACACATGTAAAATCCTTCACTGGAACAATATTACACATGTAAAATCCTTCACTGGAACAATATTACACATGTAAAATCCTTCACTGGAACAATATTACACATGTAAAATCCTTCACTAGGACAATGCGGTGACCAAGGTAGACTAACTTGAAAACAGAACCATTCATATCGCCTGCTCTGTGGTAATTTCGTTAGATTACACATGTAAAATCCTTCACTGGGACAACACGGTGACCAAGGTAGACTATCTTGAAAACAGAACCATTCATATCGCCTGCTCTGTGGTAATTTCGTTAGATTACACATGTAAAATCCTTCACTGGGACAACACGGTGACCAAGGTAGACTATCTTGAAAACAGAACCATTCATATCGCCTGCTCTGTGGTCTTTCCTCCGCTGATTTAGACTCATCATTCAGGCACGACTGACTGTGTCAAAGCTCCCTTGGCGGCAAACAGAGATATACTACAGTCAGTAATTCTGCAGCATTTTCACCACCAAGGGTTCAAAAACAGAATTCAATGGCACCCAAAAGCAGCCATTGAAGGAAGAAAAGTAAAACGAGAAGAAAGTGCTTTATAATCATACGCTTCTGAAAAAAAAATCATCACGTAAAGTGTATTAAATGTAAGTTACAAAAAAACTATGAACCTATGCTTGATAATCCATTTAAGGATGCAAGAGACCTCAGAAAGTGTCAACAGTCAGCATGGACAGCTCTGCTGTTTCAAAACCCAACATTGTTAATCACACAGTGCTGACAGCAGCCAGTAATTGAGCAGAAAAGCCTTTACTTGGATCTCCCAGGAGATGGAATCTCCAACTGGGGAAAAAAAGTGCAGGCAAACAATACTTATATCCTTGCAGTAATGCCCTGGCAAATATTCAGAAAATAAAGTTAAACGAAAAGGGGTGCCTGGGAGAGGCGGGGGAGGCGGGGGGGGGGGGGGGGGGGGGGGGGGGTCGATTTGTGAGAGAAAGAAAAGGGGAATAAAAGGTTAAGGCGCTAGATTATAAATGTAAAATGCTGCAGTAGCAGCATATGGGGACCATATGTCCGTTTTGAAAACAGAACCATTCATATTGCCTATGAAAGGCTTTTCGTCCATTGATTCAGACTCATCAGTTGGCCACGGCTGATTGTATCGGTGTCCCCTTGGCATCAAATAAAGATGTACTATAATCTATCATTCTGTGGTATTCTCACCACCAAAAGTTCAAAAACAGAATCCAGTGACACCCTAAAGCAGCCAGTGAAGGGTAGAACAGTCAAAAGAGAAGAAAGTGCAGTATGGAAAGAAGTTGCTGACCAAACAATAGCATGTTGAACAAATTAGTAATGGGAGAAAACAAATGCAGCTAACAATTGCTCCGTCATTACTATAATGACTTGGCAGAGATTATGAAGCCACAAGAACGAAAGGCCCTTCGCCTTTGTTTGACAACTAATTTAAGTTCCTCTGTGTATCAATCATCGAAACACCACTGATGAAATACTATACTATTATCTTTAAATTAGAGTACCGAAGCCCTGAGTTTGATCTTAACTCAAATGGGAACTGATCCCTGCGGCTGCATTATTTTACTATTTCCTTCCACTCACGTAAAAATTCTTTAAGCTGTTGAACTATCGTCACTACAGTTGACTTGTAAAATCTATTTCAATGTTCCACATCAAAGATCATTAATGATATTCAAGCTGTTTCCATTGTCAAACAGCAGCTTACACACGCGTCCCGCAGCGCCCAGTGTGCTATAAATGTACAATCTACTTTTAAACAATGGCACCAAAAGTATTTTACCCTTTTTTCTGGAATAGTGTCATATTTCATAGCTTACCTGTTGTCTTCGACACGGTGGAAATCTGGATGTCGTATCTACTGACAGACTCTGAAACTATACAAATGTGAATTTCAAAGTAAGAAGTCGGATTCTGAAGGTGAAGTCCAATGAGAATGTGACTGCTGCTACTGATATAGTCATCCATGTCATCGGAGTCTTCAGTTTGACAACACAAGCGCTGTGGAACATCAGCATTCCATTTCTTAGCATCCAGGGAAACTGGTTCATGCACAGTGATATAGTTTTCATCATTTCCACCATAATCATTTTGAGCGGACACCCTAATTCTGTTACTGTTCTTGTCAACATTCTCCACATAAACCCAGCACACCCCAGTGTTTTTAAGGTTCAGTTGTTTTACAGGAGGCAATGAAAACTTCACACCGAGGGAGCCATTCAGAAAAAAATCATATGGCTGGCCTGTTTGGAAACACAGACGGGCTTTTTTGTTATCCCAAAAGGAATCGTATTCCATGAAATAATAAGAAAGTACCGATGAAATGTGAAGAGTCAGAATTAGTAAGCGAATTCCTTTCTCTGTTATCATGTTTCTGGATTTTGATTCTGGATGAAGATATGGATGCCAGCATAATAATCTCTCAAGGAAGTGAGAAGGATGTGCCACCAGTCCTTTCAGAAACAAGCCACTGAATCACACAGTAAAAAAAACTTGCACGCGCTTTGAGTTCACTGGAAGACACGAGGGTTGCTGATTCACTCTTTATGAAAAATTCGGTCCAGTCTGTCGGCAAAGGCACGCGTTTCTGTCTGCTGAAAGAGTAACAATTAAAGATGTCATAAGTTTTATGAAGGATGCGCCTTTGCATGTTAAGGAGACATCCAGTTTGGTTATTTTATTGAAAGATGCATTAATGGTTTTGACGAAACTTCGAATTAAGCTTTTGCAGTGTCATGAACAAATTAGTGTGTTTCTCCCCGTGTTGGTTAGAAGGTTACTGAATACTAGACAGTCAAATCCTGTTACATGGAAAGGATGGGGAACACATCTGAATTCAACTGATGAGTGTCTCCTGGTGAACAAAAACGATTCTAGGCCCATCGGTAATGTACACACAGATTTTGCATGGTGAGCGTGAGTCAAGAAAGAAAGGAAAAAGAAGAAGAAGAAGAAGAAGAAGAAGAAGAAGAAGAAGAAGAAGAAGAAGAAGAAAAAGAAAAAGACCGCCTTAAAAAAATGAAAAAAAAGAAAAAAGAAGGAAAAGAGAGAGAGAGAGAGAGAAAAAAAAGAGAAACGAAGAAAAAAAAAGAAAGAAAAAGAAGTAAAGGCGGGGGTGGTGGTGGGAGGAAAAAAAAAAAAAAAAAACAACAACAAAAAAAACAAACGATTCTAGGCAGGCAGTCATAACCGCAGTTTCGCTCACAATTTGTTGGTTACAAGGAACAGACATCGAATGGGGGTGAGGGGTGGTGTGGTGTGGGGTGCGAATGCAGTACTTGCTGTATAACACCTTGCCTTCATTTTGTGATAAGTGACCACCTGCCGACAGGCATTGGCTGTATTATACTCACCTCTGTGTGTGTGTGTGTGTGTGTGTGTGTGTGTGTGTGTGTGTGTGTGTGTGTGTGTGTGTCTATCTGTCTGTCTGTCTATCTGTCTGTCCGTCCGTCCTTCTGTCTGTCTGTCTGTCTGTCTGTCTGTCTGTCTGTCTCTCTCTCTCTCTCTATATATATATATATTGTAAATACATACCATCTTCGTTAGCTCATATGAGAAATAAAAATGTTTTCAAACATGCATTTCTGTGGAATAACAAGGCAATGCAATCTGTGAGATCCAGAAAGGACAGGCTTTGCTGGGAATTCCTTACTGACGTAGCTACCAAAATGCTTCCTGTATTCTTTCACAGTTGGATTATTGTCACTCTCTTCTTAGCAGTTGTTCTGGTTGCACATGTTGTTCCACTGTACAAAGCGCAAAACGGCGGCTCGTCGTTATCTTAAAAGATCAGTGTTGTCCAGACTGCAAACGTTTACTCATGACACTCCATCGGATCCCTGTTTCTGCAAAGGTTGACTCTGACACAGCCTGCTATGATCTCGTCACAGGCAGCTCTGCTCTTGTTTCCTTTGATCCACGCCACGTTGATACCCTGTACACATACATACTCTCGCTCTCTCCGTACTTCTTTTGATTCTTGACTTCTTTCTTTTAGTGATAACAGACATTTTGTTCAATATTTTTGCTGACAATAGATTTCACAACATGAAAATGACTCAACAGCAAATATCAAAGAAGCAAACCTTGGATGATTTCAGTCTGGTCTAAGTGGAGGTAAGATGTAAAGAAAATAGCAGCAAAACTCACTGACAGCTGTCGGAAAGGTTGAGTGATGGTATCCACCCTATCATCAAAACTCACCGACAGCTGTCGGAAAGGCTGAGTGGTGCTCTCAACCCCATCATCAAAACTTACCGACAGCCGTCGGAAAGGCTGAGTGACGCTGTCCATCCCATCATCAAAACGTATTTTTTTTAACATCTTTATTAACTGTTTGCAATGTTTTTTTGTTACAGTGGAGAAGGAACAAACACACAAAAAACAAACAAAACAAACAAACAAACAACAAAAAAAACCCAACATAAACAAGCATCACCTCCCTACCTACCCTCCCACACTCAAACATTCATCCGTTCCCTCCCATCCCAATCCACTTCCCCCTTCCCTCCTTCTGTCATGCTGTTGACAATATGTTGAATAGGCATTGCTCATACATGTAGCTATCCTTTTGCATGGATACAATGTGATGTACAATATGTTGAATAGGCACTGCTCATACATGTAGCTATCCTTTTGCATGGATACAATGTGATGTGCAATATGTTGAATAGGCACTGCTCATACATGTAGCTATCCTTTTGCATGGATGCAATATGATATATGATAAGGCATCATTCAGTAAGGTAAGCATATTACAATTATATCAAAGTGTATGCATGTCTGGGGAGTATATAGCATAGATGAACTGACAGATGAATATAAATATACAAGAGGGATGGAGAGATGGACACATAGAAAATGAAAAATAAAACTAAGAAAAAATGTTTGACTGGATCGGTTGGATGTTTGTGAGCTGAAATACTGCAAACAATATGAATCGTTTTTAACACTTACAGTTATTTGTTACATTGATAAAAGGGCCTCACCACATTGTCATATGTCATGAAAATAAAAACAAACAAAAAGAGAAGTGCCAGCAATCGCTCGCTAGTTCCAGAGAAGTTGATCACACCACTAAATAGAGGAGAAAAATGATTCATATATCAACCATTTAGTGTGGAGTTTATGTTTATATACGCATTATGTTTTTCAATTTGGTATCGACATTTTAACATTTTCAGAAAGCCTGTTACATGAGAAAAATTGCCTCTCAGTTTACATGTGTATAAATATTTTTTTCGCCAAAAGAATAATAAAGTAGAAAATATTATCAATAACAATCGTTGCATCGAATCCTAAAAGAACAAGTGATTCTGTTAGACGTATATTCTGGGCATTGGTACATTTTTCTGTTATTAACTCAGTAAAAATGTCCCCGAAACGCTAAGGATAGGTACACCTCCAGAACCTCCAGAACATGTGATCAATACTATCCTTACACAGCCCCAAAAGCTGCATCTGTCATTATTAACGACTCTGATTTCTTTTAAGATTATGTTTGTTCCCATGCATCTGTGTAATATTCTGAGTTGAAACCATTTGAGCTTTATATCCGATGTTTTATGAGCATTCGGGAAGCATGACTCCCAACCACGAGTTTGGGACAGTTTCAAATCCCATTTATCGCAACACGGAGCTCTCTGGTTATTTTCAATCATTATATTATAGTACATCTTTGAACCTTTGTAAGTGGCGAACAGCAGAGAGGAGAACTGATATATTCATTGTTTTCGATATGCATTCCAGATGCCTGTATATAATCAAGTACAGCAGACTTGTACCTGGCAAAAGTAAAAAAAAATCAATATTTATATCATATTTTTCTTTGAAACTTCTCAGTGAAAGAAACTGTCCATTGTCATAAAAAAATGAGTTAGATAGGAAATATCGTTTTCAAATATTTTGGAGACAACGTATTTTTTCCCGACTTGAATACGCTTATTGTAGCAGCTAATAGTTCAGCTCAATTTTTTGGCGCACATTTGTAGTAGAGATGTTTATAAGCTTCAAAAACGTCTGCCCAGAATTGGCTGTATTTTGGAAATTTTGAAACAATCTCTGGACCATGTTAATTGATCAAAAACCATTGCGGGAAGTTACTGAGTAGTATATTTGTCCATTTTTGCTTTGATCTTTCACTTCTAAGGATCCAAAATACTTTCAGAGATGTTACAATTTTTGTTTAACTGTGGAAGACCGATACCTCCATCTTTACACTTTCATGCGCGGTTTTTCGTCTGATTTTGTCTGTTTTCTTCTTCCACACAAATTTATAACAGATTTGCTGGCATGACTGGAAAAATATATCTGGTGGATTTCGCAAAAGCAGCCAGACTGGATTAGTTTTGAAAGGATTACAGATTTTGATACAGCGATTCTACCAAGGGGGGTTATCTGGCGTTTTACCCATATTTGAAACAAGTATTTGACGTCAGCTAGCTTCTCTGCATAATTCATTTCCACGCATTTTTTCAAATCGTTAGTGAACCAGATACCTAGTATTCGAAATTTTGAAGGATTCCAATCAGTTTCTAAATGTTCCATGTAACGAACTTCACTATTTTTCATGCTTCCTAACCAAATTGCGCTTGTTTTACTTAAATTCATATGAAGACCTGACACATCATTAGATTTGAGAAGAGCTTCAAGACAAGTTTCAAAAGATTTTCTGTCACCAGCAAGTAAAAACTCTGTGTCATCCGTGTATTGTGAAAGCTCATGTTCAGTGTCATTTATCTTATTTCCCCGAATGCCTTGATTTTCCCTCACCATGATGGCCAATATCTCAGCACAAAGTACGAACAAATACGGGGAAACTGGGTCTCTTTGTCGACAGCCTTGTTTGATTTCAAACCATTCTGAAACTTGGCCATTCACAACAACGCAAGACTCTTTATTTTTATTAAACGTGCTTATCTATGTACATATGTCCTTTTGGAAACCAAATACTTTTAGTTCTTTAGACATAAAATTCCAGTTAATTGAATCGAATGCCTTTTCAAAATCTGTATTTAACAACAGGCCAGGCAGATTATAGTTATCTAAATAGGATATAAAATAACAAATATCAATCTCAGACTATCACCGATGTATCTATTTCTTATAAACGCTGTTTCGTCTTTGCTTATAATATTAGGCAATACACGTCTTAATCTATTTGGAATACAAAAGATCCTATCTTATAAACTACATTCAAAAGTGAAATTGGTCTCCAGTTTTTTTATGAACTGCCGGGGTTTATCCCCTTTTGGAATACATGTTATGATTCCTTCTTTCAGAACACTTGAAAGCTCCCCTTTTTCGAAACCTGCGTTTAGCGCTCGTACAACGAATACCCCAATATTTTTCAAAAAAACTTTTAAGAGTTCTGCACTAAAACCATCAGAACTAGCAGTTCTGTTGTTTTTCATTGTCCTAAGGACAGATGTCGCTTCCTCTGGAGTGATTTCTCCTTCCAGTTCAGCAACTTCAACTTGATTTCAACACGGGATGTCTTTTAGAGAATGTCAATATACCGGTTCTAACCCCCCCCCCCCCCATCTTATTTCGCCCGCAAACCCCACTTTTCACATAAACAAATTTCTTCTCATGCCACTTTGCCAAAAAGTAACACTTTTTTGTAAAAAAATTAACGCGCAAAACCCCCCAAAATTGAAGGATTTAATGTCTTAAAGTGGGGCTTGCGTGCAAAGTGGGGGCTTACGTGCAGATAATCGTGAACATAGATATTTACATTCTCTCTGATTAATCTTCTATCTCAAGCACCACTAACAAATCAGAACAAACAACTGGTTTTCCGTCTTGGTTAGTTATTTTTACACACACTGAATTTATAGGCCCTTCAACTAGTTTTTTAAATTGAGCGTTATTAAATGTATATGACTGATAATCGCAAAACCCCACCTCAAGTGATGGTAGTACTCTTAAAACTGTAGATGGTTGACCATTAAACAAATTAGCATCTGTTTTTAATTCGCTTAAATGAACATACAACCTTGGGTTAATTAGAAAATCAGATGGTCTACTACCTGCATACTCATAAAGCCCACTTTCTAAGTACTTATGGGTGTTAACGCTATACGTTTTACCACTATCATAGAAGCCTAAAATTCGCGCAAGTCCTCTAGGAAAAACGTACTCCCTTCTTTCTTCTGGAAAGTGCATAGTAATTATAAGATTTGCCTCGTTGATTTTTAACTTAATGCCAAAATTGCTAAATACTTCTTTTAAAGAACAAAAGTTGTAGTAACCATCAGGTATTTTTAACTGCTTTAATAAATTACCTTGCCCGTCCTTAACACCCACCCAGTTATTCTTAGTTTTTTCAGATATATTAATCCACTTAACTTTTAAACCAATTTCTCTAAGAGCAACCCTATTATTACCGCGCCTATTGTTAATTGGATACTTTAAGAACACACACGTGTTTTGTTTGGTTATATAAATGTACATCCTTTTTAAATCCTCTTTTAAAATCTATTTAAAATGGAACCTTTTAAATATAATGAAAGTGCCACTTACGACGTAGGAGGGGTTTATGAGCCCAAATCTTTGGACTTCAGTGTCCTAACCATTGCAGTAGATGAAACATATGGCTTCCAAGTCAGACTTGTAAACCCACTAACTAGATATTTAAATCCTCCAATAAAGAATGATAATGTGCCATCAGCATGGTCATCCAACCCTATGGCTTTTTACCAGAATCAGTTAAATTTTGCCATTTACTGCTCAACTACTGGCTGTGGTGTTTCATATGCAAACCATTTATACCACCCCAATCTCTTAGTAAGGTCAGTATATAACTTTCATGTTTATTACCAGTATAGACGCATACTAACTGAACTACAAGTACGCCTCCCCAACGACAACGCGTTTAATCCATTTCTCAGCTCAATGGACAATAATGCATATGAAAGAATCTGCAACGAATTTAACATTAACCCTTCAAATAACTTTAGACAAAAGTTAGACCGCAATCACGGGTTGGGCACATTGTATTTGTGGGGTCAGCGTAGAGAATATAATTTTGACTACTGGCCCGGCCACACCTCTTTTAAGCCAAACTCCCAAGTTAGATTGGGATCAATAGAACAAAAACACCCCAATGCTTGGGCAACATTTATCTTAGATGAAAGTAAAGGCCTAACAATGCCAGGAGTGCAAAGACTTAATGACTCCATACGCACGTACGTTTGGTGTCTATTAGGAGCGCAAGCACAGACCAAGTCTAGCATAGTGGATCAATCTACAGGCTTTGACGCCAGAAAACAATTTCTAGCTAATTTAGAAGATGCTATTAACTCTGCTGTTGATTTACCTTCTAGCATACAAAGGTACCAAAACGTTCTTTTACATGCTAGGTCAAAGGTTGACTTTGTTGTGGGTCATGGATTATACATGCTGCCTTCTGACCTTAGACTGCAGATTGGCATGATACAGAATTATAATAATGAAATCCTCATAGCTGGAGACGACCAAAACTTAGGGCATAATCAAGGCTTAAACACAAGGCCCGCGCCAGCCATTTAAAAAAAAGTATCTAGCCCTGAAAGCGACCCTCCACCAGTTATAAGCAGCCCATAGCCAGAAAGCGGTCCAACACCACCTGTTGATGTACCTCACCCCGACAGACACACTAGCGAAAAGACAGCCCTTGTTGTGTTTTTAACTTTTACTGGATTAGCCATACTTTATTTCACTAAAAATTAAACCGGCAGCCAGCACTCCTAACGTCCACAGATGGTCAGCCATATAACCAACCACTTTGCCTATAGTAGACAAAACCCAACTAACAACACTGCCTATTATGCCCGGCAGAGCATCAAGCGCTTTGACAGCTAACTTCTTTAATAGGTTTGCCAGATGGTGCAATTGTTTTCTAATCCAACTTTTACCGGGCTGAGGCGTTGGAGGCGCTACCGGCCCTTCCGGTGCACTGCCGGTTAATGCATAAACCAGTGTAGAGATAGCAAACCCAACGGCTGTTAATATACTAACTATTGTAATCCCCTGTTCTCTGAACAGAGTCTTTATTCTTTCGGCTAACGTAGTATTTTCATAAAGTATTCTGTTTATAGTTTCTCTGATTCTGTTTGTTTGTGATGCTAGCTGTGCTCTGTTAGTAGACAGCACTTCTAACCTGGCTGCCCTTTCTAGCATTAAATTCTGTATTTTCTGCTGTATTTCAGCCTTTACTTCTAACCCTAAATTGTTATCATCTGCATTAGCCAGTTTATTTTTTTCTTCTTCTATCTCTCTATCCAACTCGCCAAGTTTTGCCAAATTGTTTGTTAGTTCACCCCTTATAGTCTTTAGAGCAGTATTAAGACCCATGATTTCACGCATAGGCAATGGAGAATCATCAATTGTTTTTAACTGTGTCTCCTCATTAAAACTCGTCTCGATTTCTGCTATTAGTTCGTCTGCTGTTCGATTTAATTCTTGAAGAGGTATGTTTTGTATTTCAGATTGTGTTGGCAACCTTTGCTCCAAGTTCTGTAAAAGACTAACAGCCTCAGACCTTAGATTTAAAATATTTAATCGCCTTCGGTCAGCAACAGGGAGATCTCTAAGAATTGTGTTCTTGCTTAAAAACTTGGCCGGGTCTGGTTTTGTAGTAAGTCGTACAAGGCCTTTACTAGTCCTTACGTACAGATGATTCTTTTTATCCATCTTAAAATCAAAAGCACTGTGGCCTTCTGGTGGCTCTAGTCCTATGCTTCTATAGAATGAGTTAATTTTATTTGTTAATAGTTCTGCACGAGCTACAATAACTCCAGGGGGTGTTTCTTCTTCTAATGAAGGGATTGAAGAACCTGCTCCTTCAAGTTCTTCTTGCAATGAAGGACCCGATTCTGTTTCATCATCTTCCTCAATAGGATCAATTGCGTCAAAATCTTCATCAGCCATATTTATATATTTAATATTTTTTGTTTTATACAAAATGAACCCATACGGTTGCGACCTTGATCCATTCAGAAAAGCGAAGGAGCCCCATGGCATAAAAGGCATAAGACAGACTGTGCGCGTTGTAAATAATCCATCAACAATTGAGCCCAATGAAATGTTAACAGTAAGATTTAGTGACCTCGGGCCTGACGATGTTATAATGCCAGGCACTGCCAAGCTATTATTCAAAATAGATATTGAATCGGCGGATCCTAATGCTACTGTCGTTGCTAACCTGCGCAGGGCCATCATTAAAAATATGGTAATTAAACTGGAAGGTAGAGAAGTCTTCTCACTGAGTAGCGCAGACATTTTTAATCTCTATTCTGATCTGTGGCTGCCCAGAACAGAAAGAAAAGACAAAAATCTTTCAGGGGATCCAGAGCCCAAACGGTCTTAAGCACAGGCTTAATGCTGCAGATGCAAAGGAAGACGAGGGAGACCAGGCAATAGCGCGAGCATTTAAGAACAGATTTTGCATCCCTCTAGATTTTGAACTGATAAAAACCCATCAGCCATATTACCAAGGCGCACTAAGAGACAAACTTACTTATGAACTGACATTCAATGACAGCGGGTCTGTTATTTTATCAGATGATCCTCAAGCCAAGTACACTATTAGTAACATCTCTCTTAATTTTGACGTTGTTACTAACCCCGAACTGGCTAGAACAATCTTAAACCAGTATAAAAGTAGGACGGTTGTTTACTTTGAAAGAGTTTTACACCACAGTCTAGCGATTAAAAACAAGCAAGACGCTGTCTGGGAAATAGCTATAAGCAATTCTTTAAGGTCCCTAAAGGGGGTTCTCTTGCTATTTACTAAACCCTCAGCTCCTTTTAAGAGGGAATCTGAGGTGTTTTACCACCCAAAAATTGAGCAGTTGTCTTGCACAGTAGATGGCAAGCCTTTTCAGTTGTATTCGGCCGGACTTTTACCCGACCAACACTTTGATGAAATAAGAAAATTGTTTGCTGGAGGCAGACAGACAAGCCCCACAGCCGATCATGTGTGTAAAAAACTTCACCTTCACGATGTAAGACTCGAAGATTATCTAACAGACAAATATGGACTATGGCTGGATTTTAGATCCACGTATGACAATAGACTGCACGGGAGTGGAAGAAGGGTAGGGTCAGATGGCATACTCATACAGATTAATAAGGAAAAGGAGGAGAATGGCCAGATACAAATGCACGTTTTTGTGGTTTATGACGCCCAGCTGAACATTGAAGAAAATAGACTGAAAGAAATAGCCTATTAAAACAGATGGATAGTTTGAACTTTTTGCCAAAAGACCCGCACTGTTCGCTTATTTGTGGGATTACTGGGTGTGGGAAAACTGTCTTCGTGCTTGATTTGTTACAAACAGTCTACAGGTTTCATTACGAGTACATTGTTATATTCTGCACAACCATTAAGCACAACAAGTCTTACAAAGAAAGGCAGTTTGTTTGGTCAGACGAGAATATATTTCTAGTTGATCCTACTGACAAGCTAAGCGACTGTTTAGAACATTACTATAGGCTATTTGAGGGAACTGAAACGCTGTTTATTATTGATGACTGTTCAGCCGAACAAGACATTGTTAAAAAAAGAAGGACTCTGTCTAAGCTAGCCTTTAGCGGAAGACACGCATTAGTTTCTGTTTGGCTCTTAACTCAAAAATACAATGCTGTCTTAAAAGACTTTAGATCGCAGTTAAAATCAGTCATCTTATTCTATACTAAGGACAAGGACAGTTTTGAAGAATGTTTAAGTGAAAATTATATAATCAGGGACAAGGATGAACTAAAAAAAATAAAAGAGCAGTTAGAAAAATCTAAGCACGCTAAACTATGCTTGCGGACTGACCCGTACCCGCCAGTTCAATACGTTTGCTTATTATAGATTATTTATTATAGATTATTCATTACAGATTGTTTATAATAAATTGTTTATAATAAAAAGAATGTCTCGAGGGCCAGAATCAAAAGCGGAGTTAGCTCCTAAATGCGTTTCAGTAGAGCTAAAAGATCTAGCAGACACAACTGACTTTGATCTAATAGGAGTGGAAGGAAATGTTTATGGATTTGAGTACACCGATGATGGTGTTTACAAACGAATAGAAATTGAAGATAAAAAACGGCAGCAATATCCTACCCTGGAAGAGATAAGAAATCTAAGGGCAAACGATTTTGGCAAACACGAATACAAACTTCATAAACGAGAGAATGCCTGAGCGTTGCTTCCTGACATTAACTGGGATTTAAAGTTTGAACTACGAAGCCCCTATGTATACTTTGATAAGAAAAACAATTTTAGAAAAGCTTTGAATGAAGGACACCTTCTTTTTAGCCTAGTCCCAGGAACACAACAGAAAAAGCAGATTGAAATAACTAAGCAGGGCCGTGAATATATGCTGCAGAGAAAGAAGCCCTTAGCTGAAGTGGGGGATGACACCGTTGTCTTAGTATTTAACCCAACGGTAAAACCACTGCCTAGAAAAATGACGATGCTTTTTCGCTTATTTATTACTCCGAGGGAGTCTGACCCTAGTTTGCCAAAGCATACGTTAATCAGAGGCATAGAAATAATGTCTGAAAAATTGGACGAACCTCTCAGGCTTGTTATTGCTATTACTAAAAATGGGGATCAAATAAACACTTTTGTATCTTCCGACAAAGTTACTGTGATGGTTGACAAAGACAAACTAACAGTACTTTCAGTAACTAACAGTATTTTCATTAAGTATGTTGATTTTATTGGGTTTTACTCTGTTGATGAAGTACTGCCAGAAGAGTTAATAAGAAGATATGTACAAGATTAATCTTAATTAATTCTCTCTCTCACCCCCCCCCCCTCCCAATCATACCTTATCACCCATTTATCTTCCATCCCCTTCCCTCCCTCATTAACATTACCCACACACCTTTCACAACTACCCACACATAACTACCACCACCTCTTTCATCACCCAGCGAAATCATTTATTTTATTCACCTAAACTTTTTTATTTATTTATTTATTTATTTATTTATTGGAAATGAAATGAGGCAGGGAACAGTAAACGATAAACAGTAAACAAGTTGGGTATTTTTTGCTCCCATAAGAAAACCTAACACAGAGTAACTTTTATTCAAGACTGGCACAGCCTTTTAAACTTGAATAAAGTCAGACAAATACATAGACGAACAATCTAATAGTGGGGGATAAAACAAGCGCAGGCCAACAACTGAACTATCTTCATAGTAATGACTTGGCAAAGATTTGGACTTAAGGAGGGGGGGGGGGGGGGGGGGGGTAATTTGAAGATGGAGAAACTGGGAACATGAAATTAAGAAAATATGTTACAGATATGAAAACTCTTCACTAGCTGCATAAGGGAACCATCGCAACCTCTTTTGAAGGCAGATATATTTGTATTGCAATACAAATATATCTGCCTTCAAAAGAGGTTGCGATGGTTCCCTTATGCAGCTAGTGAAGAGTTTTCATATCTGTAACATATTTTCTTAATTTCATGTTCCCAGTTTCTCCATCTTCAAATTACCCCCCCCCCCCCCCCCTCCTTAAGTCCAAATCTTTGCCAAGTCATTACTATGAAGATAGTTCAGTTGTTGGCCTGCGCTTGTTTTATCCCCCACTATTAGATTGTTCGTCTATGTATTTGTCTGACTTTATTCAAGTTTAAAAGGCTGTGCCAGTCTTGAATAAAAGTTACTCTGTGTTAGGTTTTCTTATGGGAGCAAAAAATACCCAACTTGTTTACTGTTTATTTATTTATTATTATTATTTTTTTTTTATTTTTTTTTTATTTTTTTTTTAAAGTTTCTTCTGTTCATGTACTTATTTACCCCTTCTATATATAATTTAATTTTTTTTTTCCCAGTTTGCCCCCCCCCCCCCCCCCCTTACCATTATTATCAATCCACCATTATCACAACCGTCACAAAGATATCACACCACCCCACTAAACTAGACACACAACCCTATCGTATCACACAACCCCCCCCCCTCCCCCCACGAACCCCCCCCCTCCTTTTCCTCTCCCATAATCCCCCTTGTCATTTCCGCCTAGCGGCTATTCTCCCCACCACATGGACTAACAACAGATGAGTCATTTTCGTTCTTTGTTTGTACTGTCTTAAATGTTAAATGTGATTTATTTTTTCGCCTGAAGAAGACCCAAGTGGTTGAAATGCATCGTGTCTTGTCATGTGCTTTGTTTGTCAATGTCATTGGCGGTAACTAACACCCTCTCTTTCTAAATCTTAATTAAAAAATTAATCTTAATTAAAAAATGGATGATCAGGCTCAAAAGTTTTGGTTAGAGCAAATAACTGAACTTCAAGAAGAAATAGAAAGTGACTTGGATAAGTATAGGGTTACTAGAAAGAAATATGCTAGAGTTTTAAATACTCTTTCTTATATAATCACCGGCTCATCAGCTGTAGCGAGCGTAAGTGCTGGGTCTAGCGTTGCTCTTTTAGCTACTGGGGCCGGAGCGCCAGCCTCTTTAGCATTAGGGAGCCTTGGTTTGGGTTTAGGTGCTATGTCTATGATTGTGAGTGCTGTTTTTAAAAAAAAATAACGCCTAAACTACAAAAGCACACTGCCGTTGTAGCCCTAGCATCAGCAAAACTTTGTTCATTAAGACTGAGAATAAGCAAAGCATTGCAGGATGAAAACATTACAGCTGAAGAATTTGAGCGCCTTATGGCTGATGGTGAGGATTACAGGCGACAAAAAACTGAACTTCAAAAGGAGTGGAGAAAGACTTTTACTTCGCAACAGGTAGACACTGAGACAATCAAACAGAACATTGAAAAACAAGCAAACAATCAGTTAAACCCAAAATAGACTAAAAAATAAGATGTGAACTAAAATAAATAAATCATAAGTTTAACAAAAAAATAAATACTATTTTTTTAACTAACTAACAGGCACTGTGTTTGGTGGAACAACTTGCAACTCTTCGCGAACAAACGGTCTTCTAGGGGCGGGCTTTTTGGAAGAAAGAGTTTCTCTTAAATAATACACGGGAGGGGTTGTTTTCATAATTCTTTCAACTTCATATACGTCTACGCTCCATATAGGGTCTGTGGCTCTAATTCTAACATCGCCCTCTGCCTCTCCAGGCGCATACAAGTATCTTACTTTTAATCCCAAAGGCAAGAGTTTCTGATTGCCTTGGATGTCTTCAGTTATAATAATTTTTTTTAATTTGATCGCGTTCACAGGTTTAAGGCCTGTTGCTTTAAATTCTTCGTTGTTCATGGCGCGTAAGACTGCTGGCAATCTCCTAACCCATTCTGTGTTGCGTGTTTTGTCCATAAGGTCTCTATGATATTGATAGGTAAACAGACGCTCAGCCAGATTCTTATTAAAGTTTTCTACTAGAGCCTGGGAGCGATGGTTGCCTGGGATCCCTCTCTTAACTGTAACACGGTGTCTTAAAAACAACTGGTTTACAGCTCCTTTAAACTCTTTCCCATCATCAACCTGGATCAACCTAGGATACTTTAATGGACCTCGCATGTATATTTGTTGTAAAGCCACAGCCACAGCAGTTGAGCTTTTATCCGTTAAAGGCTCAGCATCTTTATACCTTGAAGCCATGTCAACAACTGTAAGAGCATACTCAAACTGTTTTCTTCTAACTTTGTCATGTGGAAGATACAACAAGTCCATCTGGTGAGTGTCATTAGGAACTGAGTTAACAAATCGAGGCCTTATTATTCTTTTTGGGGCAGGCAGATATATTTGCCAGATCGCTTGTTTTGAAAGCCAGTCTTTCGCTTCTGATTCAGACACCCTAGCAGCTTTACTCAGTTTATCAATAGCAGCCTTTCCTTTCCAATACCCTCTAGGAGAATAATATATTTTGTACTTCGTATCGTCCATAAGAAGGGACTGTTTTTTTTTTTTTATTACATTTTAACTATGTTTTTAGATTGAATATGCAAGAAGAAAGATTGCTCCCATAGCACCTATAATAAAGCCTATTTCCACCATTTTCTGATCCTCAGATGGTTCATAAAAGTCAGACAGTTCTGGCGGTGACGATGTTAGAAACTTCTTTCCTGTCACTAAGTAATATTCATTCATTGCTTCATCAACGTCTGTAAATGTATGCTCTGCATGTCCCTGTTCTCTTAACTTTTTATTAATAAAGTCTAAGTGAGCAATCCTCCTTTTCTCGTAAGCGTCTCTTGCCTTAGCTAAATCTTCCATTGCCTTGTTATGGCGTTCTCTCTCTTCATCAGACCGCAGTTTACTAAACATATAATTGCTGCCAGAGAAAGCCAACGCATTAACAATAGCTCCTCCCACCATCAGAACTAATCCGGACATCCTTTTTATAAATGAATGAATCTTTTTTATAAATCAATATTTTTAGAATGAATCTTTTTATAAATCAATATTTTCTAGAATTAATCTTTTTTATAAATCAATCTTTCTATGCATTGATGTTTTCTGGGATAATTCCCCGTGTAACAAGAAAGTCTTTTGAGGCAATTCCTGCAGTTATTACAGCTATAACCTTAACAACATCCTCAATGTCTAACCTTCCTAGATCAGCTGGTCTCATTTTAAACATGTTTTTTGCTAACACGCTGTACCCTATACTAAGACCGCTGATTACAGCAGAGTGGTAAATAGTATTGATGATCTTTGCGGTGCTCATGTTTTTTTATTAACTAAAAAAATAATTAAAATAATCATAATATGAAAGACTGTCTATGTGCTTTTTAATCAGATAATCTTTTGTTGCTAGAGCTAAAAATAAGGTTGTAACTAGTTTTGGCGAATCTTCTATCTTTCCCATGTTGGACGGTTTTATTCTTAACAAACATTTTGCTAGGGTTGAATAAACTATAACACCAACAATGGGCACTGCATAATTAACCAGTGTTAAACTCATGGTTTTAAAAAGGCTTTATTATTTTTATTGTTTTAAAAAGAGTTTAAAAATGGATTGCGACGAGCTATTAAAGTGTCAGGAGGCAGCAGACCCAAACCTCTGTCATAAAGAAAGATTATACTCTCTGGCTGCGTGTGGGAAAACCAGGCAGTATTTAGGCGTTGAACTAAGTATTGAACAGATTCAGCAATTGTCTACATCAGACGTTGAGAAGTATTACGCTAGGTACGAAGCACAGCTAGGATCAAAAATGGTTAGATCGGTGGGACAGACAATGATTAGTTTATATGCTAAGTTAGTAGGCAAGATAGCGCCGATTGATTCAGAAGAAGATTTAAAATATGACTTAACACAAGATCCGGTTTTAACCAAGTCCCTAGAATCTCTTGCATGTGACATGTATTATAGATTTGGGACGTTGTTATGTCCATTCATCATGGGATTAATTACTTTTAATCATATTAATTTTAATCATATTAATTTTAATCGCACTAAAAAAATGAGCGAGCAGGAGAAGATTGCGACTCCACAGGAGCAGAATGCCCCACAAGTGAGTGTCCCACAAGTGAATCTACAGGCGAGTGTCCCACAAGTGAGTGCCCCACAAGTGAGTAGTGTTACTAAGTCTAAAAGTCCTGAGCGTGTTGAGGCCGGTCGTAAACTAGCTGAATGGAACATACTGCAAAAAGCAAACCAAGCAGCAAAACAAAAATTATTAGATAGTAATACAACATCAGCACCAGCGCCGCCACCGTCACCAACAACACCACAATCAAACTATAAAATGTATTATTATGTATTGGGGGGTATTGTTGTTGGTGGAGGGCTTTTGGCATACAAGTGTCTAACCCCATACTTAGCAACAAAGTTACAAATCCCCACAAAAACAGTAAAAGAAGAAGAACCAGCTTCTGCAAAAAAAGCACAACCTCCTTCTGTAAACCCATTATTTTTACTGAATTAGTTTTTTTAATGTGTTGTTAAGTACAAGTTAAGTACTGGTTAAGTACAAGTTAGGTCAGTTATAACAAGTTAAGTGCAAGTAAAGTGCAAATCATGTTAAGTACAAGTTAAGATCTTAAGTAAAGTACTAGTTAAGTACTAGTTAAGATCTTAACTTAAGTCAGTCAAGTTAATCTTTCAAGTCAGTTCTCCAATGACCTACAGCATATGAAAACTCAGGATTAACGTAAGTTCGCTTGTTATTGCTAGAGACTAGTGATTTCTTATTAACAGCAGTTGTGTTTACTTGATGAAGAGTAGAGCGCAGATTAACATTTGTGTGATGAAATACTTTGTTTTCAAAGAGAGCCTGCTTGTAGTTGTCGTGACTTATATTATTTTTTACAACTTCTTTACTTATGCCCTTAGCCTCATTACATGCCCCCATGGGCCGGCCTTCTCGTGGCGGGGGTGTTTCTCGACTAACCTGAGCCCACCCCTTTTTCTTATCTTTCCTGTTTTTCTGCCTACTGTGTCTTTTACTATCTCTTTTTCCCCCATAAAGTCTCCCCACAGAAACTGCAGCCTCTGTTTCGTCTAGTTTCTGCCTACCTGGCTCTTTACTCTGTACTTTAATCTTTACTTACAAGCCTTCTTTGGAACACTTCTCCTTTTCTCTGCGGTCTTCTTCAGACCCACCGTGTTTTGCCGTGCGGTGCATCCTGTAAGTGGGGGGGAATGAGATCCTGGTGATTGAGAGAGCCTACTGTTCTCAACACATCACTTTGGCTCGGACCTCCTCTAAGACAGGTGGCATACATTGGCCCGTGTATGTCAATCGGCTGCCTCTACGTGAGGTTGGGTCAAACTGGGTAGTTCTTGGCTGGCCTTGGAAACCTTGTAAGTGTTCACCGTCTGTCCCCGGCGGTGTGTCATGATCTTGGCGGAATAGGTTAGTTATGTTCTATCTGGTGTATATCCCTGCTGAAACCCGGATGGGGTCAAGAGTTGGATTTCCCCTTGACCCTGGCCCATTGTTGGACCCCATGGTGGGTGGGTAGGCAGGGATGAACTTTAAAAACTCAAAACTATGGCTCACTCCCAACAAAAAAGGAAAAGAAATTATTCCTCAGGCTCGAACTTGGACTCGGACTCGGATAATGAAATAAGGACAGCAACTGGTTTTTGGCCTTGTTGGTTGGTGATGGAGGGTGTGGACGAAGCTCGCCCTCTCTGTGGGGTGAATGGATTGAGTCCTTTTGCTATTTCGAGAGGAGTAGAGGGACTCTCCGGCGTACCCAAATCCATGAAACGGCTACGAAACGGTTCCTTTTTGATAGAATGTGCAAAACAGAAGCATTCTGAGTTGCTTCTCAAGTCGACGACGTTGATTGACAGGCCAATCAGAGTGACACCTCACAAAACTTTGAATTCAAGCAAGGGCGTCATCAGGTGTCGTGATTTGAGAGGCGTTTCCGAGTTAGAAATAAAGACGGAACTGGCTTCCCAGGGTGTGACCCACGTTCACCGGGTTCTAGCACGAAAAGATCAAGACCGTGTGCCAACAGATACTTTTTTTCTAACTTTCTGTACGACAACTCTCCCTGTGTGTGTGAAGGTCGGATATTTGAGGGTTCCCGTCTCTATGTACATTCCTTCACCTTTGCGATGCTTTAAGTGCCAAAAGTACGGACACATTAAGGACAGGTGTACAGAACAGGAGGCGTGTGGCAAGTGCTCAAAACCAGTGCATGAAGGTCCGTGTGATTGTCTGCCCTGTTGCATAAACTGTAAAGGCAACCATCCTGCTTTCTCGAAGGACTGTCCAGTCTGGCGCGTCGAGTCCAAGATCCAGAAGGTACGCACGGAGAATCGAATTTCGTTCTTTGAGGCAAGGAAACTTGTGCAGAATAGACAGCCCTCCCTCAGCAAGTCATATGCTGATGTCGCCAAGGGGAGCATGGTCAGTGTTGGTGTTCAGACTGAGACTGTTCAACCTCAGGCCGGCTGTCAGCATCAGGATCGGCAGACGCAACAGGAGCCTCAGCATGTACAGAAAGACAGTGGAAAAAGAAAGCAAAATTCAAACAGTGCCTTGGGTGGAGGCTCAATATCCACCTCCCCCCGGACTCCTCGAGAGTCTGAGCCCCCTTCCTCCAATCCCAGACCCTCTGGGAAGGCTGCACAGGTAGCCTCTTTGTCTGGGGAACACTCCAGAAGTCGACCTGTGATGAAGCCTCCTCTTCCACCTCGTCCATCTGGGGGTGGAAATAAGTATCGTCCTTCGTCAGCCAAGAAGGTGGTATCTCCATCGCCTTCTTCCAATCGCTTTTCTCCTTTGGAGATAGAAGGTGATGAGGACAATGAGATGGAGTAATTTTCTTCTCTTTTTTATTGTCATGGCCCTTATTCAGTGGAATATAAGAGGCATTAATGCCCAATATGAGGAACTCCAGCGGTTGTGTTCTGACCTCAAACCTAGTGTTGTTGCGCTGCAGGAAACATTGTTGAGACCAGGAAAACATTTTTCATTGGCAGGCTTTAGTTCAGTAGGTTTTCCTGCTTTACCTACGGATACTGGCCATGGTGTCACTGGGGGTGTTTCCCTTCTTATTCACAGATCTTTATTATTCAGCCAAGTTAACTTAAATACCCCATTACAAGCTGTTGCGGCCAGGATTACTTTCAATAAAACAATAACTCTCTGTTCAATTTATTGTCCTCCTTCTGGTACAATATCTAAGCAACAAGTCATTGATCTAATAGATCAGCTTCCACGTCCTTTTTTTATTTTGGGAGACTTCAACGGGCACTCCCCCCTTTGGGGTAGCTCATATTCCTCACCTTGGGGTCTCATGCTGGAAGAGATCTTTAACGAACTGGACTTGTGTTGTCTAAATGACAAATCACCAACATACATGCATTCTTCAAATGGTACTCTTTCGTGTTTAGATTTGTCAGTGTGTGATCCTTCATTGGTTCTAGACTATGATTGGTCAGTTCACGATGATCTGCACGGGAGCGACCATTTCCCTGTAATACTTTCTCCAGTTTTGAAGGAACCTGTTTCCTTTCCTCAGTATTTTTGCTTTAAAAGGGCTAATTGGGATTTCTTTCGTTCAGCCATAACTGATAAGCTAGATGCTGAAATCGTCTTCCGATCAGAAGATCCAGCGGAGTCCTTCACTAATGTTTTGTTATCATGTGCGAGAGATACCATCCCACTCACAAAACCAGGTCCACAATTACCTGGTACACCATGGTTCAACCAGGATTGTAAGAATGCTTGCAACATTCGCAAGAGGGCCCAACGTTCAGTCTTTCAGCATCCTGTGGCCCCGAATGTTCGATCTTATCAGAGGAAAAAAGCAAAGGCGAGGTTTGTTTGTAGAGGAAGTAGACGAGTGTCTTGGAGAAATTTCTGCTCTTCCCTCACATCAAACATATCCAAGAAAAAAATCTGGAGAGTTGTTAAAAAAATTAGGGGCAAGAACAGCTGCCCTTCAATCCACCATTTAAAACTTGATGATACACTCATCACTGACAAACACGCTGTGGCTAACTTGCTAGCTTCCACCATAGAAACCAACTCTTCCTCTAGTCAAAAATCCACCGCGTTTTTAAAGATCAAAACGCAAGCAGAAAAAAAAAGAAGCTTGACTTTTCCTCACCCAATCAGGAAGACTACAACTTGCCCTTTAATCTAAATGAACTGAAGTCTGCCTTGCAGGCATGTCATGATTCTGCTCCTGGTCTTGATGAAACACATTATCAACTCTTAAAACACCTTCCTGACTCAGGTCTTAACATTCTGCTTCAAGTTTATAACCAGGTTTGGACGTCTGGGTCTTTCCCAGCTTCATGGAAAAGAGCCCTAATTGTTCCCATTCCGAAGCCAGGGAAGGATCATTCAAACCCAACCAACTATCGTCCAATAGCCTTAACAAGTTGTGTTTGTAAAGTGATGGAAAAAATGGTAAATGGTAGGCTCATGTGGAAATTGGAAAGTGATGGGCTTTTAGGCATGGAACAGTGTGGTTTTAGAAAGCATCACTCTACCATGGACCATTTAATCAGATTGGAAACCACTATTCGAAACTCTTTTTTAGATAAAAAGCATGTTGTTGCCATTTTTTTTCGACATAGAGAAGGCCTATGACACGACGTGGAAGTATGGAATCCTGTCAGACCTCCATCGGATGGGTTTCCGTGGCAATCTCCCAGTGTTCATAGAACAGTTTTTGGCAGACAGGTCCTTCCAGGTCCGTGTGGGGACAACATTGTCGGAAATTCATGAGCAGGAAATGGGTGTTCCACAGGGTGGTATCCTTTCCCCAGCCCTGTTTAGTATAAAAATAAATGAAATTGTAAACTCTGTCAACCAAGGTTCAGACTGCTCTCTTTTTGTTGATGATTTTGCCCTTTATGCATCTGGAAAGACATTTGCTGGTGTACAGCGCCAACTCCAGTTGTGTGTCTATAAAGTCCAACAGTGGGCAGTTGAAAATGGGTTCAAATTTTCATCAGTTAAAACAGAGTGCATCCACTTTCACAATTTCAGACAACTTTTCCCGCCACCAGAAATTTTCATAGATAAGGCTAAAATTCCTGCTGTCACAGAAGCCAAATTTCTGGGTGTTACCTTTGACCAAAAATTGAATTTTAAAGCCCATATTCAGAAGTTGAAAACATCGTGCCTCAAAGCCATGAATATCCTCCGTGTAGTGGCTCATACGGATTGGGGTGCAGACAAACGCACACTTCTCCATCTTTACAGGGCGTTAGTTCGATCCAAGTTGGACTACGGCAGCATCATTTACGGCGCCGCTAGAGCCTCGTATCTAAAAGTCCTAGACCCAGTTCACCATCAGGGTCTTCGCCTCTGCCTTGGCGCTTTTCGTACTACACCTGTTCATAGCCTATATGCTGAGGCAGGAGAGTGTTCCCTCTCTCATAGAAGAGTAAAATTAGCTTTAAATTACTACACACAGCTTTTTTCAGAACCAAACAACCCTGCCTACGACTGTGTTATGAATCCTCATTTCCAAGAGAAATATGAAAGAAGTCCATCCAGTATTCCCCCTTTCGGTATTCGCATCCTTCCTTTTCTGGAGGAGGCGGATATTGATGTTGGGGTCATCTCTGACGTTTCCAAGTTTCCTCAACAACCTCCTTGGACGTTTTCGTCTCCAGAAATTAGGTTTCATTTAACCGTGCAGCGCAAACAGAACACGAGTTCCTTAATTTACAAACAATTATTTTTAGACATGTGTTCTAACCTTAAAGAACATGTGGTTATTTTTACTGATGGTTCAAAGTCCGATGTTGGTGTAGGGTCCTCCGCATATGTTCCAGCTTCGGGAGAACAACTGTCCAAACACATTCCCTCTGAAAACACTATTTACACTGCGGAACTTACTGCACTACTTTTGGCTTTGGAGTTGATCAGGCAGTCCCAGTCTAGGAAATTCCTTATTTGCACAGATTCTCTTTCGGCTTTAGAGGCTATAGGAGCAAGAAACATAAAACATCCGGCTCTTATCAAGTTTTTTACCATGTTTTCTTCATTAGTTTCAAGGGGTTTTGAGATTTTGTTGGCCTGGGTGCCAGGTCATGTGGGGATCAGAGGCAACGAAGAGGTGGATCGGCTTTCTAAAGAGGCTGTCCGTCTTCGTCCTTCTAAACTGCTTGTACCATCCTCAGATTTAAAAGGCAAAATAGCTTCGTATGTCAATTCTTTATGGGAGGAGGAGTGGAGCCTCCAAGAAAACAATAAGCTTCATCAAATACGTCCAGATTTAAAGGAACATCTTCCCATGGCTGCTGGCGGTCGAAAGGGAGAAACAGTATTGTGTAGATTGAGGACGGGTCATGCTTATTTTACTCATTCGTTTTTATTGAAGGGAGAAGACCCGCCTTTCTGTGTTGCCTGTGATAGTCAGATATCTGTCCAACATATTCTTTTAGACTGCTGGGATTTATACGACATTAGAAGGAAACATTACACTGCAGATAATATGAAGATTCTTTTCCGTGATGTTCCCCCTGACAATATTTTTAACTTCCTAAAAGAAGTGAATTTATTTCATCGTGTGTGAATTTGGTGTTGTTAGAATTTCTCTACCCAGTATTGATTTTTGCAGATTACAGTTAGTGATTTCAACGTGTTGGTTTTTAATCCTAGGATTAGTTCTTTTAATCTTGTTTTAATGGGTTGGGTAAGGTTTTGCTTTTAATCCTTTTTTAACATGTATACGTGGTAGTTTGAAACGTGGTGACAGTCCTGAGATAACCTCTGCTGTTGACGGGACTATAATTTTAATCTTAATCTTATTTTCTTCATTACAGAAGTCTGGCTAGCAACACTATACATCTTTGACCGCAGACCAACATATTCTCGTATAACCGTCCCATTAAGTTCATCCTTCATCTTTCCAATTACTTTCTTGTTTACAGTTGAATGTAAAGGACTGTCCTTTGGGTAGTCACATGTGTCATACCACCCATCAGCTCCTTTAGCTACCTCTGTTTCTAAATCCTTGTAAAAATCTTCTGTTGGGACATCCTGAATAAAAGAGTCGGTGTCTGTGTAAAGGACTCTAGAATCTGGATACAAAGGTTTAAAGTAGTCGTACAGAAATTCTAGCATTAACAGCTTAGACAACTCTAGCACGGTGAATCCGATAAACACCGGCTTGTCCAACATAACATCCTTTTTCTTCATCATAATACCAACCAGGCTGTCGCTAAATCTTCTAAAGTCTTGGTAGTTAGGTTTAGAGACCAGCTTAATTGCTTGTTTTTCTTTTGTAACTAATCTTACATCTTTACGCTTGTGTGGGTTCTCCATGGTTTTGCCAAAACAACTGTTGTTCATTAGTTTAAAAAAGTCTTTTTCTGAAGCGTCAGTGGCCGCAGTCCTAAGCTGAGTATTCTTCATAATATATGGTCTCATAAAGGGACCTTGTTCAAATTCTATAATTCTATGAATGGCGGTAAGTTTTAGTCCGTGTCTTAGGTAAAACTGTAGCAGTCTGTAATGACATACGTACTTAGTTTTGTGGCGAAGATTGGGCACAAGCTTAGGCGGTTCTGTGGGGGTCATCTTTAAGCTTTCTGCTGCTAGGGGGTAATCATTATGGAGGTCATGCAACTCTGTAGGATATTCTAAGTCTACCTCTAAGATTAATCCTATTGGATAATCGGGCGTGAGGCGCGGTAGATAACTCAACATTTTATTAACGTCATGAGGTCCTGCGAACATTTTAAAGTTTCTTAATGGCAGTGCCTGGCTCATGGCCCACCCATACAGATTGTTGGCGTCTAAGTACATTAGATAGTTGGATGGTTTAGTGGGGTCATAGTCATCTAAATACTTGTTGTTGGCTTTGCAGTAAGGGTGAGAGGCCATGCTAATGCCTCCTCTCAGCCCATCTTCAATCATCTGGAGTGTAGCCAGATCAGATATTAAGTCAATCTCAATGTTTGTAGACTTTAAGAATGCGTCCCAAGAAAGACCAGGGGCGGAGATGTAATGTGATGAATCTAGACCGTAATGTTTCATGCATGTAGATCTGTAATTCTGAAAGACGTCTGCCAATAAACACACAGCAGCCAATAAATATTGATCATGATAGTCGCCCATTGTTCGACAGTGTAATTCTGTCCAGGCTTTCTGTGCGTATTCATAGTCAGCATCGGCTATGTCCTTTCCTCTAAGACGGCTGTAAAAGTCTTCCTTTGCTGGCAACGCTGGCTCGTCAAACTTGTCCCACGAGTCCATGTATTCATAAGGGTAAACGCCTTTACGTACTAAAGCCGAGTTAAAATATTTTTTAGTTATTGGGCAGTCTTGTAGAGATTCTGCTAGTTTGCTTAAGCTCCCCATTAGATTTTGGGCAGAGTCATAAAAGGATAAACAGTCTACAGTAAAGGTCATGTACTTTTCTGATGACTGTGCAATACAGCTAACCCTCTTACATTCAGAAGTTATTGCTTGCATAATAAAGTGAGAATCATAGCCTCGTAAGTTATGAAAGAAGATAAGCAGTTTCCATTTTTTGGGGTCAACCTTGAGTTGAAGATTACAACTGTTGTGTGCTGCTCCCCTGAATTTGCCAGTAATGTGATCATGGTCTCTCACTGTTGGGTTTGCTTCCGCTGCTGCGCGTCTTTACTATTAGGTGTTAGCTCTGAGTCGCATATCCAGCAGTGTGTAGATGATTCATAGCGCCTTTGGTCTTCGGGAGTCATCCTAATGTCTGAGAGATTTAGCTGAATAGAGAATTGATTGCGAAGATGCTTCATGTGTTGTAAAAATCGACCGGCTGCGTTGGGGCCTCTGTAAATCTCTGGTTGTGTGTGTCCGCCATCTGACCTAACAACAACAAAGGCATAAGAACAAATCTGATGGTGGGTTAATAAAGCCGTTTTTTGTTGTGCCTGCTCTTGAGGGCCGTAGTACTGTGGCAAAATCGCTTCAAAGTCAGCATAGACTACGTATGGTCTCATCTGCAGTTTGTGTATGTTTTTAAAACTAACTTTAGACCCGGGTGGGGGCGTAAGAAGTTCGGTTTTACAGTCTACAAAACTTTTACAATGTTTCTTATGTTTGTCAGCTGCTTCTATAGTTGGGATCCTGACCAAACACCTTCTACAAAGCTCTTGTTTAGATTCGTCCTTTGATGTATAGGCTAACAATCTGCTAATTGATCTGATTAATACATAATGGCTCTTGGAACCATCTGTAAACAGAATCAAGTCTACATGCTTGTTAAGGGATTCGCCTAAAGTGGGAGCATTGGGAGAAATCCTTAGAGGGACAAGATTGTTTGCCACAGACCATGTGTATACGCTTACGGTTATTGGTTTGTTTTGCTCTTCAAACCGGTTTAAACTGTCTATGCCTACTGGAAAGTTTATGTTATTAAAGTTCAGCTCATGTGTGTATGCTTTATAATTAGATACTCTGTCTGCATGCTTTCCAACGCGATGTAAGTGTGCCAAAACACACCACATGAAACACATATTGTCAGAATTTTGTATGTTTAAGACTGCTCGTTTTAACACTAACTCTCTTGGAAGAGGAATGTAAGAATTGCCAACTATAGGATAGAACTTTGTTTGTCTTAATCTGATTTCAATGACTGTTCCTTCAGACCAGCCGGAGCCGCGTAATTTCGCTTCTTCACTTGCATGGTTAAGCTGTGTAAGCATGTAATCAGCCCATTCAGAATTAAAGTCGTAATAGCTGATTACTTCTTTTTGTTTAGTTGAAACCCAGACTTGCATGTTTTTATCATCGGGGGTTACATAATCAATCAGAATGGCCAACAACACTTTTACTGGCGGGCCAATTTGAAGAGACTCCGGGATTTTAGAAATGGCATGTGTTACGCTTTCCTGAACGCTTGAGGGGTTAATAATGTCCATGTCTACTTCACTAAACGTATTGCTTAATTGTTCATTGCCGTCAAATATCTCCTCCCACGTATATAGTTTTCCAACCTCGGATTTACTTGTGGGGTTCATTTTTTAACCCACAATATTTACGTAAATTAAAAAAAAATAAATGTAAGTAAAAGTAAGTAAACGCGCTTTTATTCTTCACCCAAGCGTTGCAATACTTCAAGACACCCTAATCTTACAAGAACGCCTGCCAATACTTTAGCTTTTTCTGAATCACTACAGTCAATGTTTAACTCTTTGATTGCTTCATCAAATAGTTCACTATGATTTTTTTATTAAATTGTTTACATCATTCTCAAACCCAGATTCACCAAAATCAATGTTTAACACTTTCATTGTTTCGTCACATAGTTCATTACAATTTTCTATTAAAATCATTAGATCAGATTCGCTGTGTTTGGTCATCATTTTTAAACCTAAAAATTAAATAAATAAAAAAATAATTGTAAATTCAGCTCTGCAACTACCCCGGATTTCTGCCTTTCTTGTTCACACAGAGAATAATCATTAACAATCATAATAAGAAAAAACAATAATAATGAAAGTGATTTGTCTCCCTTTAATTATGCATAAAAGTAATTGTCTTCCCCTGAATTAATTATCTATTTATAGATTAATGAGAGAGATTTGATTATTAAAAGTTGTGTTTTTGTGTTTCATTTGCTAAAGCTTTTAATATGAATATTGTACAAAGTAGTAACTAAAAAGTACTTTAACGTACAGTTGTTGTTTAGCCTTTAAAAAATATTCTGCTTGAATAAAAAATAATTTTAACAACAGTCACACATATGCATAAACACCATAAAACTATGAGAGCTTTCAGTGTGTACAGTATATATATTAATCCTAAAAGTGTAAAGTTGGGAATATGCCTGCGGTGGTTTTGTACTTGTTTGTCATGGCATTTTGAAAGTCCAAATTTGGCCCTATTCTCTGCCCTCTAGTGACTCTTCCAATTTTCGTTTGTGTTTGTCTGTCTGGGTCACTGGCGAGGCTATAAACGCCCGTGAACCCAAATGTGGTCACTGGCGGGGCTATAAACGACCGTCAACCACAATGTGTAACGTGTGGTCACTGGTGGGGCTATAAACGCCCGTAAACCACAATGTGTATATGTGTCCTAGGAAGAGTCACTACAAAGGGGGTGAGAGAATTGTCCCAAATTAGGCAAATTGAAAGTAGACAACCAAGTATAAGAAAATACCACTATTAGAGGCATATTCGCAAAACTCTTCGCATCTTGGCCACATTAGGCGTGACCCTCTGGGTCTGGCCCCAAGGTATTGAGACCTTGACAATTAACAGACACAAGAGAAAGATTCCCATCCATTTCTAATTTAAGAGAAAAAGGCAGCAATAGATACACTGTAATAATTTGCTTAATGCATGAATTAAAAAAAAGAAACAGTTGACACCTGCAGAACATAAAACCATTGAAAAAAACCAACAAGTTTTTCATTCAACCCGAGCAGAAAAAAAATGTATCCTAGGCCAGGACACACATATACATGCAATACACAAATGCAACAACATCAAAGGAGAAACACACACACACATACACACACACACACACACACACACACACACACAGAGGACAAATTTGTATGAAAATAGAAGAAAGAAAAAAAACACTTGACAAGTAAGCGTTGGGTGCAAGGAACAATTTAAAGTCAAGGGTGTGTAGGAGAAAAAAAAACTAACAAAAAAACCCTAAGCAGGTAGTATGCAAACTGCAATCTCGTGGACTAAGGTGAAAATCTTTGAAGTCATTAGGCAACATGTCTTCACTGACGTTAAGTAACTTCACTGACAGTAAGTAAGGGAAAAGTATGGGTATACATCTGAAGGCGGCGGCAGGGGGTGTGGGTCGGGGTAGGGGGTGGGGCGGGAAGGGGAGGGAAATGATCTTACAATTAAACCGGAGCGGACGTAAATTGGGGGCAAGGAGTAGGGCGGCGGAAGAAGGGGAAGAGGGGTAAGGAGGTAAACACACAGACAACAACAACAACCACAAAAAGAAAAAGAAAACCTCTTCAACTGGCATTTGAGCACATATCAATGACAACAACGATGACAATGATAATGATGATGATGATGATGATAATGACGAAATAGTATGCCCATGCCTCGGGTCATAGTTGCCTGGCCTCTGTCCTTGCTATGGTCACCCACCAAACACACATTCCTGTGCTATCATTCAGGTTCGTTATCAATACTGATGCAGACACAGCCTCAGCACTGATGCTGATTCACCCACCAAACACACATTTCCTGTGCTATCATTCAGTCTCGTTATCAATACTGATGCAGACACAGCCTCAGCACTGATGCTGATTCACCCACCAAACACACATTTCCTGTACTGATGCAGACACAGCCTTAGCATTGATGCTGATTTTCAGTCACCGGGGTTGTCAGCTATGGTCCAGTGCTCTGCTGTATGAACCATTTGACACCAGGTATAGCCTCCACAGCACACTTCAAATGACGTGTGCTGTGTGCTTGGTGGAGTGGTCCCAGAGAGAACGAATGAATGAATGAACAAACGAAATTTTATTTAAAGAGGGTAGTTTATAAACATTAACAATGCTTTTTTTACATTCAGTCCTCTGGGTACACAAAACAAACAACAAATCCAAACTTCAAATAAATTGGGTAGAAATACAAATGCATACAAAAAGTAAACAAATTACGAGAAACGGACAGAAGAAGAAGAAACGATAAGCCGAAGACGGGGGACAAAATCATGCAAAACATAAACAGCCCGTCAGTCACGACATGAAATGCTTCAAGCTTCCAGAACCATGCGGCCATCGCTATCCAGCACTCTCCGTCTCATCCGACATCCGCCACCACCATCTCCATCCGCATCCATCGTACCCGATTCAGACTCCCATTCGTAGATAAGACAAAACATTACTACTGAGAACAAAGAAAAATATATACATGAAATTGCGGATAGGACCCAGAGAAGTACTGTCCAAAACTGTCGAACAAACCGGGTGGGAGCAAATCCTGCACCACTCTTAGAAGCCTGCGCCGTGTTCACATAGGGTGCAGGCACGCACAGGGCATTCCATTAGCACGTGAAGGGACATAATTGCTCCCTGGCTGATCCCATTGTGTAATGGCTACTGGATGTGACACGACGGAACCTCCAAGGAAGCGTTCCCATGGGTGTACCAGCCCATATTTCATGACAGCAGAGCCCACCGGCAAAAAAAAAAAAAAAAAAAAACGCCACCGCCAAGCAACTGCCGTGAGCATCCTGTAGCCTCACTCGTTGCTGTTCCGCTGGCAGGTGATGACAATACAACTCCAGACACGGCCAAGCTTTTGCCATGAGGTCCTACATGCTCTCGTAAGAGAATCTCAGGTCACAGTCTTTCCCGTTGTCAACAGGACTTCCCTGCGATCAGTGAGTCTCTCCTCGCCGTCATCAGACTTTTCCCCAAAGTCGGCCAAAAGGCAGAAAAGCAAAAGATACACCTGAAAGTGCGGGTAGGACCCAGATAAGTACTTTCCTAAACCGTCAAACAAACCAGCTGGGAGCAATTCTGCACCACTCTTGGAAGCCTGCGCTGTGTTCACATAGGGTGCACGGCCAAGCTGTCGTCTTGAGGTCTTACGTACTCTCTGAAGAGAATCCTAGGCCACAGTCTTTCCCGTTCTCAACACGACGTTGCCAACAAGCTTCCAGAACCATACGGCCATCGCTATCGAACACACTCCGTCTCACACAACATCTACCACCACCATCTCTATTTGCATCAATCACACCTGATTCCAACTCCCATTCGTAGATAAAACAACAAAAAAACATTACTATGTACCATCATCTTTCACACACACACACACACACACACACACGCGCGCGCGCGCGCGCGCGCGCACACACACACACACGTACAACTATCTATCTGTAATCCAAAAAAAGCAATGGCAAAAAACGGAGGAGAGAGAACACTGATCATTTTTAATGTCATTAGCTATGTATACAGCCTTAATGACATGGGGGATGCAAAGCAAAGAGCAAAGTACTTAAACAGGAAATTCACAACAAACTTGAATTAAAACGATGCTGCTATCTCAACATTCATGGATACAATTACACACGAAAAGCTTTAAGAAATGCCAAACTCTACCATCCATCTATATTAATATATATTCATTCATCACTGTTTAAATTTAAATGAGGAACACACACACACACATTGCATATATATATATATATATATATATATATATATATATATATATCGAGAGTAAGTAACTGAGCACCATTCCAGCAATATTCAGAGCACGTTGGTGTTGCAAGAACTTCGAGAATATTGATATATAAACATTGCTTGCTTTTTCGCCTTACATTAAAGTAAATAGGGGGAAACAAGCTTTCATACCTGCAGTGTTAGATAATTTTATCTAATGAACAGTATGTGCTTGAGTGGGTGAATATAGGATAAGAAATGTTTCTCAAAATGAGCATTCATTCAGCAAGAGTATAGTTTTCAAGGAGGTGACACTCTCCAAACGGGAGAAAACTCTCTAATACATTATAACTTCTGATCAGACACCGGTATATCGAAATCTGATTGCTTCTCCTCAGTGACCCCGAACAGGCCAAAGTAGACTAACCTGCCTTTTAGATTTTAAGCAGAATGCTACCCCAGAAAAGGCTGGTGTGCAACACCATAGTATGTTTGTTGAATTTTCAAAAAACCCACCAGAGGTCCCACCTAAGAAGCAAGAAAATTATGAAACTACAAAATAAGCTACATTTTCTTGTGTAAAGTAGAAAATATAAAAAGATAACATCTTAGACACAAGTGCTGAGAGCCAGTTCGTGGAATGAATCCGAAAGGGACTGAACTATAATAAACTAATAAATTCCAAGGGTAAGTAACTGAGCAACATTCCAGCAATTTTCAGAGCAGCTTGGTGTTGCAATGACTGCAAGAATATCGAATTATAAACAAAGCTTGCTCTTATGTCTTAGATTAAAACACACACACACACACACACACACACACACACACACACACACACACACACACACACACACAGAGAAAGAGAGAGAGAGGGGGGGGGGGTTCCATAACACCATCCAATACATTAAACGATCTAGAGGTTAGGTGAGGGAGGGAGGGAGGGAGAGAGCAGACAGATGGACAGGCAGAGAGAGTACAATCAAAACATGTAAATAATGTACGCATATATCAGCCAATGCTAACTTTAGAATGCTCTTTTTTTGTGAAGCTCAGTCCACAGCCACAACTGATCACCATGTGGGCGGTTTCTATACTCCACCTGGCTGGTTCTATCACGTACTGCTAGAGACGTGTCGGATCGACCAAATAGTGTATAATCTTAAACGGCGACACTTTGTTCCGCAGCAGACGTAAGTAAGTAATCTCCCGGTAAAAAATATCACCAAAGGTCACATTCTGTACTGAGTTGACCTTGTGTACTGCAACGCCAGAGCAGAATATTCCCCCAGGGGTTCATTTTATGCCTGAGGTGGCAGTTTCTAAAGCAACGTTCATACATACTGTCACTAGGTAACATTCTGTACAGCAACAGCGCCCCACTCACTGTTCATGGAATAAATGGGGAAACAGATGAATGATATGCTAAGGCTCGACAAGGCGCAACATAAAAAAGGGAGACAGCGCCTTAATTAAGAAAATTGCTGTAAGTCAAAGGTAATGAATTTAAAACGGAAAGCTCTGAGGCCATGTATGGTAATCTGAAGCAAGAAAGTTCAAGATGCGGTTATTGTGTAAGTGGTCGTCTTTACTGTTCAGTGTTCAGAATATTGTCAGACAAATCAGTGCTGACAAGCTGAGGGCACACACACAACACACACACACACACACACACACACACACACACACACACACACACACACACACACACACATTCAACGATAGTAATGGCATATCCGATATTGGGTAGGGATCCAAGGTCTTACCAGCACCCTGGGCAAATGCGTAAGTGAGGCATCTGCAAAGTTGTAGCCACGAGACCCTTTTCTTAAATTCTCTCATCATGGAAGTTAATTAGTCTACCCATCAGCTTTAAATCATGTGCAGTGTAGTCTTGAAACTTAGCGGATGTGGTGTAGCGTATATGGACAATTCTGCACGCACTGACAGCTCTTTGATAAAACTGAAACTTAAAAAGAGCATGAGTTTTGGAAACAGATAGATAGATAGATAGATAGATAGATAGATAGATAGTTAGATAAATAGATGGTAGGGCCTGAGTTAGAAAATTGGATGCTAATTGTTCTCACAGTATTCAAAAACTACCGTTTTCTGGACAATTCTACAAACAGATAAAATTGGCGTTTACACACACACACACACACACACACACACACACACACACACACACACACACACACACACACACACACACGTTTTCCCCCTCAAGTGCAGATGAAAAAATGCGTTGGCCAAACGACACGTGTATTTCCACAGCCACTGGCTGAAACTTGTTTGCCACACTAATTGCACAAAGATTCAACTCAGCAAGGCATCTTATATAAAGCATGGTATTTTACAGAGGATTACTCGACCAGGGCAATAATTTGCACCTCGCTGAAACCTATCTTTCACCATGTTACCACGCCCAGGAAGCAGATGGGAATATACACCATTTCGACATGTATTCGGTTTTCCTCTCTCATACACTTCACTTGGATGGTGAAAACTTCCTTCACTCATGGTATTCACTGTTCCTGGAGATGGGTGTTGCCACAGACTGCGACTGAATTGTTTTGATTTGTTCTTCTTTCACTGTGTCTTCTTTCTTTCCTGTGTAAGTCCTCATAGACTTTGATATCCGTGTAAGTCCTCATAGACTTTGATATCCAGTTTGTATTATGCGTATCGGTATGAAAAGGTTAAATCTTTTACGTTTGAATTGTTTCATTTTCATGTATGTCTTTGTACAAACACTGGCGGGTGGCACAACTCTGATTTTACAAAACTATCAAGAAAAGCATGGATAGTTCAGTATCAATCATTTCTATGAACTGTTAGGGCCTGAACAATAGACAAAAAAAGAAGATATATATATTTCATAATCGAAAAACCAAAAAGCAGTGCATATACTTTCAGCAAGATATGTATTTTGAAGAAAGAATGGAGCAATGTATTCTTTCTGAAAGGCGCTACCAGGGGTGGTTTTCAAGCTACGCGTTCAATTCAAGAGGTGCAGCAATACGTTTCAATAACAATCTTCAGTTTAAAATAAAAAGAGTGTCTACAGGTAGTGGGGGAAACAGTCTCATGGTATTGGTCGAAATTAAAGAGAAAGATTGCCTACTGGTGAGTGTATACGGGCCAAACAGGGATGACCCAGAATCCTATAATACTTTCTCCCCAAAAGTTAAAGAATTCGGTGTTGATAATGTAATGATGGGCGGAGATTTTAACTTAGTTCTTGATGCAGCAAACGATGATTAAAATCATAAAAATAACCCCCAAGCTAAAGAAATGGTTGACAACATAATAAATGATATAGCCTTAAATGATATCTAGAGAGAATTAAACCAAGATTGTCTTAAGTATACATGGCAAAGAAGTAACCCATTCAAGCAAGCTAGACTCGATCTTTTCCTTATTTCAAATCAGGTTGTTTCTTCTGTAGAAGATGCAGAAAATGAATGTGGATACAGGACAGACCACACCACGATCTTTCTGAACTTGAAATTGAGGGAAAAACCTAAAAGGAATACTTTTTGGAAATTAAACTCTTCACATATAAAAGATCAAACGTTTGAAAATGAAGTTGATGAAGAAATTAAAAAAAAAAAACTTTAAGAAGAATATGCAGCAAGTCCATATGCAAGGGTAGCAATCGATAACATCCCATAACCTGACTTTCATCTCTCAACTCCAGATGACATTTTCCTAGACTTTCTGTTATCACTCGCCTAATCACTCAGTACAGAACCACGTGAGAGTATTGGCACGAAGCACACAGCCAGGAATTGGACGAAGACACTTGCCGGCGACGGACGTGTGTGGCGAATCCTACCGAAACCGAGTTTTTTCCCCTGTGGTTTGTGTGTTCTTTTCTGCTTGTGTATATTCCTTATTTCTTGTCTGTAATTACTCCAGTTGGGTTGACTCTTCCTTATTTCGTTTTTTTTGGTTGCTTCCTAATGACATTTGATGACTGTAGTTCTGTGAAAGCGTAACTTTGTTGTATTATGTAAACCAGAGCTTGTGTGGCTGGCTTATGTATCCGTGTATGAACTGAGTTTTGAGATAAATGTGGGTAGATCATTGAAATGTGAAACATGCTTACATTTTAAACATTGCAAACCACTTGTATTGTGGGCTGTGCCTGATCTCTATTTGAATATTCCACTTGAGTTGTGGGTTACTGTCATTACGATTTTATTATATTATTATCTACACCTGAGAGTAGACACTAGTCTGATCGCTACCACTGAGGATGGCAGATCATGAGGGGAGCAGAAGTCCCACAGAGAAGGGACAGGATCACAACATTGATGATAGATGTAGTCAAGTGGACGTAAAAATGTGTCAGTTCGCAGACCTTTTTCACCAAAATGGAAGATGCGATCCTGAAATTGACCTTGGCGCTGAGTTCGCGTCAGGGTGCCACACAGATTAAGAACTGCCGCGGCCGAAAAAGATGTCAGCCTCATTCTTCCCCTGAGAGTTAAAATTAGTCAAAGTCGGAGACAGTAAAAGATGTTGCACCACAGGCACTTGAAATGAAAAAGAAAGAAATTTTAAAAAAAGAAGATAAAAGTATGAAAATGCGCATGAAAAACATGATCTGGAGTCGGAATCTGAGGTAGAAACTATTGATGAATGGAAGACAAACGCAACAACCAGTTTTCCAATTCTAAATATACTTAAAATGATGGACATGAAGTCATCACTATCTTTTCAAAATCAAATGTATTCTGGACAGAAGCGTTAGATGCATACAATGAATTTTTCTAAAAAGTTGGTAGTAGAAATTAAAGTGAACTCCTTGCAGATTCGGTGTTTCATAATCGGAAAATACAGATAGGCAAGAAACATATTGTTGGTAAAACACGGATTAGTAAAAGGATGCACAATATTGCAGATTTCTTGCTTCAAAATGGAAAGTTTATTCCATATGAAGATTTTAAACTGAAATATAATGTCCATATAGATTTTATCACTTTTTCTGGGTGTAAGAAAGAAATAACTGAATATATACGAAATAAAACAAATAGTTCATAACAATAAATGTATGGAAATATCTATTTGTTTTAAAAAGTTAACGGGTGTATTTAAAGGGTCAAAACTGTAGTCTGATATACTTATTGATAATAACACATGGCCAAAATGCTGCGAAAGATGGGACCACAAGTTGAAAGTTGAAAATGACTGGTATACATCTTATAGCTTCACAAGATATCTGATCTGAAAATGAAGTGGTTTCAGCTTGGAGTAGTACACAGGAGTCTCGGGACAATTGTTATTCTTAAAAACATTGGTGTACTGAACGGTAAATAATGTAGTTTTTTTCACGCCACAAAGGACAGTGTCACTAATATGTTCTGGCACTGTGGTGTTCTTCAAGAGATTTGGAAATCTTTGATGAATGCAATGAATAAGAAATGTCAGAATGTGTCAAATGTACGTAGTACAGAACCACCGTCTATATTTGGCTCTGATAAAGATATAATTATTGATCATATCTTTTATTTCATTTCGATATCTGCTCAACAATATTTGTACCATTGTAAATCAAATGGAAATATGTCTATTGTGAAAGCGTTTATTAATAAGTTGAAATACAGATACAATACTGAAGAGAACATAGCGCGCAAAAATATGGCATATAATAATATTGTGGCCAAGCAGACTCTTTAAAACACTTTACTTAGTTGATTTCAACAAAAACCCCAGAATTCATATGTATTAGATAAATCATTTGATTAAAAAGACAGCCTTACGTTTGACAGGTATGGTAATTTGGCGGTTTACATGTGGACAATATGTTTCAGGCCCAAAGCAGACATCTATAGGCCATTAAGTCCCTGTAATCATGGCTTAATCCCACCTTCATTGGCTTCAATCCAATGTCTTCGAGTTGACTGGAAAAATTGTCTTCACATATCTGCTTACTTAATTGAATACTTATTTAAATGTTAACCATTTGCATAGTCGGTCAGCTGTTTTCATTTTCACTTTTTCTTTCTTCTTCTTCTTCTTCTTCTTCTTCTGTCTTCACTTATATTGTTGTAACTTATTCCGAATGCTATGTATATGTATTTTTGTGTCCTACAGGTGTATGTCCCTTTTGTGTTGAAACCTCTGCGCACGGTCTTCTTTTGGCGCATCTGTAATTTCTCAACTTATTTGATCAAAACTTGATTAAAAAAAATTCGGTTTTCATCTAGCGAATGAGGGGACACCTTGTTAAGTGTAAGGTATGGTAATTTCGCACACATGACCTTCCAAGGTCTATAAAATGTGTTGCCGAGTCCGGAATAAGAAATGTTGTTCAATTTCCTCTTTAAAAAAAAGGAAAAGCATGTCGCAGTCAATAAAGGTGTTTGGCAGCTCACGACTGATACGCGCTTTGCCCTTTTCTTTATAGTGCCCCCTTTGGATAAGAACTCCGCTCAGATTGGGACCCTGTGGGCCAGCCTCATATGACGCCTGTTCCGGTGTAGAGTCTTTTGTTGCTCCCTCGGGGATGTACACTGAAAGTGCAGTGTCCGCTGGTCGACTGCCAGACAGGAGAGGACTATTTCCATCTTGCTCAGCGACAACTCGAAAGCTTGAATGAGAACATTCAGGTCTTAACGTCGACTGGAAGTTTCTGAGACACAACAAAATTCCTTGACGTTTTCATTCTCACATCGTCTAGAACCAAAATAACGTCATACAGAAAGTTTTGCATCCTCTCGACTGCGCAGAGAAGATAAAGTGAATTCAGTGCCCACAACTGTTCGTTATCTTTAAACACTAGTCCCGCAAAATGTGTTTTAAAGCATTCTTAGTTTTAATCGAAAGTAAATACAGGATAAACAGTGTGTAATTTCGATACTATAACTCGAAATGCAAAGTGTTGAACTTAAAAGTCCCACACACGTAACAAATATCTCACGTTATCCGATGAGATCTGGGTATGCTTGCAGTGACTGCTGCTTGACGCAAACTGTAAACAATCAGGCAAAGCAACGGCCAGTGTGCACCCCCTGAGTAAACAGTCTTCTGAAATTGTTACACTAGCTAGCTGAGGTCACTAATTTGGAAATGCTCCTATGATGACTTTGCTAAAACAAAGTAAAAAAAAAAAAAAACACCCTAGGGAACACTTGGAATGCTCAACTAGCTAAAAAGATAGAAAGATAGATAGCTAGCTAGATGGATGGATGGATGGATGAATGGATAGATAGTCCATGACAACAGGCCAACAACAGGATCAGGAATTCATGCTAACATGTGGCCATACGGACAGCCCACTGACCAGCAAGTGTACATCAAGTGGCGGGGGCAACAGATGAGAGATACTTCAGACCCTCTCGTGGGGCACCTCTGAACCAGGTAAGTTATTTTACACCCTCTGGACTCCAGCTCGTATGAACAGACATTCATATTTTCATGACCTGTCTTTGTGATGTCACAGTATGAACAGTCCAGCAGCTCGACACTACACGTGGTCACTGCAAACATCCTGGAAATGTCCTTGTTCTGGTCCTGATGATGTCAAATGTGTACCCATTCTTCACAAGCATATAGTTCATCCGGCTGTGGTACTGGTCGTTTGGGGAGTGCCATGTCTATTATTGGGATCATTTATGCCTACCGAAAATGTTAGCAAGAGCTGTGTCAGTATCACTGGCAAATTCTGTCAGGCGTTGTCTGCCTGCCGTCATTAGTGGTCTAATTACAGTCGGTAGTGGAGACATACTTCCGTTCTTCCTGGGCAACTGCACCAAAGTTGGTATTCCAGTCACCTCTTTAGTGAGTGTGTCTTTCTTGTCAATGTACCTGATGACTGCTTGGAGGTGGGAGAGGAGTTCTTCAACATTACAATCTTATGTGGGAGAATACATTGGCGCTACCGTAATGTTAAATGGTTTTGCTTGCAGGCGGATGGTTATAGTATATCTGGAAACGGCGTAATATTCCAGAACAGCGTTCTTCATGTTCGTGTTAAAAACGAAAAAGCCAACTCCATAGAGACGTTTTTCGTCTTACCCACTGTCGTATTCATTGCTCTTCCAATCTCCATAGAGATGTGTTTCGTCTTACCCACTGTCGTATTCATTGCTCTTCCAATCTCCATAGAGATGTTTCGTCTTACCCACTGTGGTATTCATTGCTCTTCCAATCTCCATAGAGATGTGTTTCGTCTTACCCACTGTGGTATTCATTGCTCTTCCAATCTCCATAGAGATGTTTCGTCTTACCCACTGTCGTATTCATTGCTCTTCCAATCTCCATAGAGATGTTTCGTCTTACCCACTGTGGTATTCATTGCTCTTCCAATCTTACTCGCAGTGGCCAGGAATATGTCAGGCGTAGATGTCCATTTCATTGGTCAGTCCTTTCAACTGTCTAGCTTGACCGAGTTCTTAGGTTCCAGGTGGGAAATGCAATTGTGTTACTTCCACGTATTGTCTATTGTTTCCGCCCAGTAGCATATTTTGCCTTCGCCATAGTGGAGGTTACGCACGCTATTGTATTTTTATTTGTCCTCATAGAATAAAAGGTAGTGAGTGGTCTGGCACTATCTCCGTATTTTCTTTGTCCGTGAGGTGTTTCTTCGGCAAGACAGATTGTACAAGTATGGGGAGAGAGAGAGAGAGAGAGAGAGAGAGAGAGAGAGAGAGAGAGAGAGAGAGAGAGAGAGAGAGAGAGAAGAGAAAACAAGACAAGACAGGATTCTTTATTTACGAGGATAATAGATAAGCACTGATGTGCTTTTTTTACATCCAGTCCTCGCCCTGAGTAGGGTCAACAATGCAAAATAAGTTAAAGCAACAAAATAAGCACGCAAAAAAGTGACTAGAACTACCATACGATACGGAAAAAAGTAAAATGAGAGAGAGAGAGAGAGAGAGAGAGAGAGAGAGAGAGAGAGAGAGAGAGAGAGGAGAGAGAGAGAGAGACGCAGGAGCGAAAGGAGTGCAGGGAAGGTTGATAGAAAGAGCGAGAGGGAGGGCAAAGCGAGAGTGAGTGCGGGAAAGAGCATGCTTAGAACAATCTGACAATCAAAAAATTCCAAGGAGACGCAAGACAATCGATTTTGAAGCACCAGGGAAGGAAAAAAAAAGAAAATAAGCACAAATGGGAGGGGGGGGGGGTGCATGATGATAGCCCAGTCACCACGGGTAGGGATGGCGGGGTGGGGAGGAGAGAATGTCATATAGATAATAAATCAAGTCATTCCAGCAGAGAGAGAGAGAGAGAGAGAGGAGAGAGAGAGAGAGAGAGAGAGAGAGAGAGAGAGAGAGAGAGAGTCGCATAAGAATACAAGCATAACGACATATGACAAGAGGGCAGGCGATAGTAGGAAACACGCGCGCGCGCGCGCGCGCGCGTGCCCCCCCCCCCCCCCCCCCCCCCCCCCCCCCCCCCCCCCCCAACACACACACACGTACTCACTTAAGACATACTTACTAAACAAAATAACATGTGCATTTCAAGTACAAAACACTTTCTAAATAGTCAGGTTCATATATAAGGCAGAAAGGGTGGTGGTGGTTGGAGGTGGATTTATGGCAGAGTATGCAAGCACTGGCACATAAGATGGTTGAAATAATGGTGTTTGACGGTTAATATGCATTGGTGTTGTTTAGTTGATTCAGGGAGCGAGTTCCATCGACAGGAACCTGAATATGTTGAACTGGATTTGAATAAGTCAATTCTAGGAACAGGGACATGAAGTTTGGGTAGAGTCCTTGAGGAATTTATTGAGAATCTGTGAACTAATGTTGAGGGTACCTTCCCACTCACAATCTTGGGCATTATGATCCCTTTGTTGTATTCTAATCTCAGACTTAAGGGGAGAAACTGAATCTTTTTATAGTCCGAGTCCAGACGACTACTGCTTTTTAGGAGGATTTATTTGAGTGCTCGCTTGTGTAGGCTTAGCAATGGTTTGAGGGTGTTAGTGCTAGAGTCCCATAGAGTCGATCCATAGTCTATGTATGATTGGATATGAGACTGGAAAAAGAGCTTGCGTGAATGCAGGTCGAGGAAGCGTTTGATTTTGGAGAGTTGAAAAACTTTCTGTGAAACCTTTTTGCACATTGAGGTTATGTAAGCTTGCCAACTAATATTGTTATCAATTGCTATTCCTAGCACTTTGAGGTATGTAACCTGTTCAACGGGTTCGTTTTTAAGATGTACAGGAGGAAACTAGATAGTGAGATTTTGTCTTTTTTGACTAGTTGTGATAAGCATGGATTTAGTTTTTCTAGGGTGAAGCGACATGTGATTTAGTTCAGTCCATTTTAGGAGGTCATTTGCACTTTCTTGTAAAGTTTGTGCAAGAACAGTAACATCAGAATGATTTGTGTGTATTGTTGTATCATCAGCAACGAGTTCACAGATGGATGTAACATGGAGAGGTAGATCATTGATGTAAATTGTGAACAGTAAGGGACCCAGGATAGAGCCTTGTGGGACGCCATAAGAAAGTATTTGAAATGAGGAGAAAGTTGTATTAATTTTCACACATTGTTGCCTATTTGTGAGATATGAGTGAAAAAGCGTAAGAATTCTTGTGGATACGCCATACAATTTTAATTTTCTAAGAAGAAGGTTATGGTCTATCACATCAAATGCTTTTTTTTTTAATCAATAAATAGGACACCACTATATCTGTTGTTGTTAATGCTATTTAGCCAGTCATCAACCATGTTAATTAGGGCTGTGTGGCACGAATGGTTGTGTCGGAACCCGGACTGTTTGGATGAAGGAAGTGGTAAGTATTAAGATGGTGTGTAATGTGTGTCTGTTTTGTGTTTTTCCAAAGGTTTGGAAATAGTGGAAAGGATTGAGGTTGGTCTGTAGTTTACAGGGTCTGAGTTGTCACCTGCTTTGTAGATAGGTATGACTTTCGCTTTTTTGAAACTATCGGGAAAATGATTTTTGTCGATGCATAAATTGAAGACGTATGTAAACGGATCTGTAACTGCTGTAGCTGATAGTTTGAGGATTTTGCCGTCTAGGCCATCCACCCCGCAGGCACCTGATTGTTTTGGGTGCGTTAGGTAGTGATAGACTTCAAAGACTGTTATTGGTGGAATATAAAGTTCGACTTGATGTTTTTATCTTGGCAATATTGTTTCAGTTTTTGAAGGTCGTTTGATCTGGAAGAATCTGTCGTGACAACTTTTGGCTATTGTACAAAAGTGGGTGTTTAGCTATTCGACTGGAGATGTCTTTAATTGCAGTTGATTTTGAAGAAGATTGATTGTAAGGTCGTTAATAGCTCTCCATACCAATTCTGGGTTCTGGTTTGATGATATTAGTTCTCGATAATATTTCGTTTTTATTCTGTGTTTTTTCTCTGCGTTTATGTGAATTTATTGCATTTTTCAATTTTCTAGATTTCTTTTCATAGCCATGTTGTTTAAGCATATCTCTAAGGTAACCTGCCTCCGGTAATTCTTTAGTGTACCATGCCGGTTTAGGATCATGTCGTACTCTAATCGTTTTTAGAGGGGCGTGTTATCATATATTTCTGTAAATATTTTGATCCAAAATTCAACAGCAAGATCAGAATCAATTATGTTGAAAACTGAAGAGAGATTTGAGTTTAGCAAGTCATGCAGAAAGTCTGTAAAGCAACGGTAGGTTATTGTCTTGTGTCCCGTTTTGGGAATTTTTACTCCCTTTTTGGACCATGTGACACACACTGGATAATGATCACTACAGTTTAGAACAGGGACGCAGGCGTCTGCTATGTTAGTTTTATCTGAAACATAAATATGGTCGATAAGTGTCTTTGAGTTTGGTGTGACTCTCGTTGGAGATTCGATGAGTTGATGAAGATTAAATAGATTGAATGCTTCTGTCCATTGGTTTTGCACTTTTAGAAGGTCATTGTTAAAGTCTCCAAGAAAATGATTTCCTTGGATTCTAGCGAGACTGCATCCATCATTGTAATAAATTTGTCGACCCAGTTTACTCTTTCAGACGGGTCCCTGCAGCAGAACCCAACCAAAATGGAAGGGTTTTTCAGCTTAACCTATATCCAAACACATTCTGCATTGTTACTTTCTAGGTGTATAAGTCGTTTGAAGCTAAGGGTTTCGCTGATGTAGATAAGAAGACCCGTCTCTTTCGTTTGTGTAGGATCTTTCCGGATTGTGTTATATCCTGGAATAGTTACATCATTATCGCTAATGTGTACAGCTAATCTGGATTCAGAGAGTCCTAAAATACGAAAGGGTTTACCATGATTCCAAATCAATGTTGATATATTGATGTCTTGTTAACTGCATGTTGGATATTAAGGTGACAGATTCGGAGTGCTTTGCATGGCCATGCAGACTGGTTCTTGCTCATTTCTAGTTGTGTACTGATGTGATGATTATAGGAATTGATTTTGCACCTTAACTGACGGTAAGATTTGTATAATCAAAGAACACAATAACATAACATGAAAGAGAGAGAAAATGAGGCTGGTTTACACACCGTAACAACTATTAGGAAACCAGAAGCGTATGAGAAGAGAGAGAGAGAGAGAGAGAGAGAGAGAGAGAGAGAGAGAGAGAGAGAGAGAGAGAGAGAGAGATTTGTACAGCCCAGCACGACATTAAAACATCAATATGTTTTAAACGGTCCCCAAATTCACCTCTGAGTGACATACCTTCAAAAACACGGTGTTATTTCCCTGTTTGAAAGCAATAGTGACTCGGTGTAATTGTCTATAAAAACAGCACAGTGTAAGCAACACACTTAGTATCAATAGTATTTCGTTAAAAAAAAAAAGCACGAACATTATTATATTACCGATCTACGGCGATCATTAAAGCATTCTGAATGGATGTGTGTGTGTGGTGTGTGTGTGTGTGTGTGTGTGTGTGTGTGTGTGTGTGTGTGTGTGTGTGTGTGTGTGTGTTGTATGTGTGTGTGTGTGCGTGCGTGCGTGTGTGTGTGTGTGTGTGTGTGTGTGTGTGTGTGTGTGTGTGTGTGTGTGTATGTGTGTGTGTGTGTGTGTGTGTGTGTGTGTGTGTGTGAGAGAGAGAGAGAGAGAGAGAGAGAGAGAGAGAGAGAGAGAGAGAGAGAGAGAGGTTTCTACACCCCAGCACAACAGTCAAACATAAAATATTCAAATGGTCGCCAAATTCCCCTCCGAGTGACATACTTTAAGAAACACTGTATAGTCTACTCGGCAGAAGACAAAGGTGACTTTATGCACGTACCATTGAAAACAGCACAGCGTGGACAATACACTATGGAATCAGATAGTATTTCATTCAAAGAGAACACTGTCATATTACCGAACAATCACTAGATCTATGGTAGTGATCATTGAAGCATTTTGAATAGGAGAGAGAGAGAGAGAGAGAGAGAGAGAGAGAGAGAGAGAGAGAGAGAGAGAGAGAGAGAGAGAGGTTGATTAAGCACATCGTTTACTGGATTATCAATAGATGACGAATCAGTTTCAGAAAAAGTGTATAAAAAGACCAAAAACGTAAAACCAATCCATAACTGGAGCCAAAATATTGGAGGGTATACTCAGGTACAACGTGTATTAGGTACGCACGGTCAAGTAAATGTATTAATGATCAGGTTATGTACAGTCAGGTGAGGGTATCAATGATCAGCAACCATTAAATGCTAGTTTTGGAGTGAACATAAAAAGAAACGGAAACAGACGGACATTAATCAGATCATACCAATATCAGTTCTGAACGTTGAGGGGACTATCTTGTCAGTCAAGGCAGCGAGGATGACTAACTAACTAGAAAAAAATTCAATGACTGTATGGTCAGTCAAGAAACGAGGCATTCTGGGAATGCGTGATGTTATACAGCACATGCCACGATAGTTTTAAAAAAGAAATCCAAACATCTAAATTTGAGAAAAAAATGGCCCGGCTATGTTGTAGCTTAATTTGTACGGATCAGTCCCATATAAGATGGCCTTACTAATTTTTGAGATGCATTACGTCTCAGCGGCCATTAATAAAAAAAAAAAGAAGTTTGAAGAATTGTGTCCATGGGATCTTAAAGATGTTGCGTACAAGGGCACCCACAATAAACAATTTTAACAGGAAGGTAGGACTGGAAAGTGTGTGCAACTTCTCTTACATGTTTATGTTGACAAAAGAAACAAAGAAAGACATTGTGAGCAGTATGGGTGTAGCAGACCCCAATACTTCATACTAAATGCTCCCAGTAAAAATCTTCAGACTTATGTATCACCTCGTTAAGAATGAATTTCAATCCAAAGAATGAAGAGCCTCTCATAACGGCAAGAAAAGTAGATGCCACAAAGACGTTCAATGAAGGTGGTCAAGGCACTCCAACGGTGACTGAAGAACCAGTCAAGTGTGTAGGCAAGTGATCTGATTAAAGACTCAAACAGGGAAACATAACCCAACAAACAACAGCAGAAAGCCTGGGGATGCTAAACCATTGGGCCCTTCCAGTCTGATGTAAAGTATGGTGCCTGCAGTTCATGTTGATTTTGAAGCTTCTTTCGCTCCTATTGATTCTTTAAAATTCTAGCCGAGTGGAATGTATTGAATCGAAAGAAACTATCCTCTGAAGGTATGGCTTAGTGGGCCATGCGTTTCTTTGACGTCATGCTAAGACAAAACAAAATAAAACCACACACACACACACGCACGCACACACACACACCACACACACACACACACACACACACACACACACACACACACACACACTTTATTCACCTACTCACATAACCCCACTGAACTGTCCCTAAATGTATCGTCGAGGAGTAAAAGATGGAAAAAAAGTTACCAACCATATTTGAAGGCACAAAAGAAATGTTTTGTGAGACGAATCTTCTTCAAACTGAAAACGCACAAATGAAGAGTTCAGGAGGCCACGCAGCTAGTAAGGGAACAGCCAGTCTCACACAATTGTTCATACCGGATCTGGCTTGACACTAAAACGTCAAGTGTCTGTCAGCTGAGAAATGGAAGAAAAGCTTGGTGTAGAGAAGATAAAGGAGCAAAATAATACCCCTAATATTAGAGAATATTAAAAGAGAACGTAGCAAGGGCGATACTGTAAAGAGACAAAACAACAATGGACGACCCAATGAACACTAAGCTGAAAGATAATGACGCTTGCAACCTCTTGAATGATTAGTTTTATCCAGTGGTCTATACAGCATCTCCAGTATAAGAACGCAACAGTAGTCAACTGGCATAAATAAGATTGTCCTGCAAGTTTACTCTGCGAATGAAAGCAAATGATTAAACATGATTTCGGAGCTCATACTAATAACCAACGATTAAACATGACTTCGGAGCTCATACTAATAACCAACGATTAAACATGACTTCGGAGCTCATACTAATAACCAACGATTAACTCATTGAACCCTGCGACCGACAAACCGTCGGCCGAGACACGCCCCCTCTCAACGCCTGCAGCCGGCAAATTGTCGGTCGGCAATACCCACTTACTTTCACTTCTAATCGCATTAATATTCATTAGGAAAGGGAGCTTACTTTACCGTACATTCCTTCCCAGTGATTTGGCGAGGTTCGAGCGCTGTTTCTGAGCAGTTACATGTATGTTTTTTCTTCGTTTTAGAAGCCAAAATGAGCAAACGAGCACGATACACTGTTAGACAAGTCATAGATGAGATCTTCCTCGACGATGACTCCAATTTCGACCCCGAAGTGGCTGTTTTAGAGTCGGAAGTTGGTGAAACTTCTCAAACTTCGTCGATGGCGAGTCTACATGTTGATGAAGCCGCCGAATTCCACGGAAACGATTGTGAACATGCGTGACAACAAAAAGTAGGTTTTTTTTTTTTTTTTTTACCAAAAGTTTATTTAAAAAAAATATCAAAAGCAAAATATTCACAAGAGAGCCTGAATTTTTGACATAACATAACACGTCTATTCATCAGCAAGTATGCAAAATTTCAACACGTTTCATTGAGTATTTTTTGTTGTTGTTGAGATAGACATGTTTTGTTTGGGTAACCATAAATTTTGCTGTTAACTCCCAAAACCTTCAGGCTGGGCGTGTCCTTCTCTAGTAAAATGGACAGGGTGCATAGGGTTATATATGACTTCAGAGCTGATACTAACAACCAACGATTAAACATGACTTCAGAGATCATACTAAGAACCAACGATTAAACATGACTTCGGAGCTCATACTAACAACCAACGATTAAACATGACTTCGGAGCTCATACTAATAACCAACGATTAAACATGACTTCGGAGCTCATACTAATAACCAACGATTAAACATGACTTCGGAGCTCATACTAATAACCAACGATTAAACATGACATCGGAGCTCATACTAATAACCAATACTAATAACCAACGATTAAACATGACATTGGAGCTGATACTAACAACCAACGATTAAACATGACTTCGGAGCTGATACTAAGAACCAACGATTAAACATGACTTCGGAGCTGATACTAAGAACCAACGATTAAACATGACTTCGAAGCTGATACTAATAACCTACGATTAAACATGACTTCGGAGCTGATACTAATAACCAACGATTAAACATGACTTCGGAACTGATACTAATCATCAACGATTAAACATGACTTCGGAGCTGATACTAACAACCAACGATTAAACATGACTTCGGAACTGATACTAATAACCAACGATTAAACATGACTTCGGAACTGATACTAACAACCAATGATTAAACATGACTTCGGAGCTGATGCTAACAACCAACGATTAAACATGACTTCGGAGCTGATACTAACAACCAAAGATTAAACATGACTTCGGAGCTCAAACTAATAACCAACGATTACACATGACTTCGGAGCTCACACTAATAACCAATAATTAAACATGACTTCGGAGCTCACACTAATAACCAACGATTAAACATGACTTCGGAGCTCACACTAATAACCAACGATTAAACATGACTTCGGAGATCATACTAATAACCAACAATCAAACATGACTTCGGAGCTCACACTAATAACCAACGATTAAACATGACTTCGGAGCTCACACTAATAACCAACGATTAAACATGACTTCGGAGCTCATACTAACAACCAACGATTAAACATGACTTCGGAGCTGATACTAATAACCAACAATTAAACATGACGTCGGAGCTCATACTAATAACCAACGATTAAACATGACTTCGGAGCTGATACTAATAACCAACGATTAAACATGACGTCGGAGCTCATACTAACAACCCACGGTTAAACATGACTTAAGAGCTGATACTAACAATCAACGATTAAACATGACTTCGGAGCTGATACTAACAACCAACGATTAATTATGACTTCGGAGCTGATACTAACAACCAACGATTAAACATGACTTCGGAGCTGATACTAACAACCAACGATTAAACATGACTTCGGAGCTCATACCAATAATCAACTTTTAAACAAAACTTCGGAGTTCATACCAATGACCAACGATTAAACATGACTTCGGAGCTCAGATCAATAAGCATTAACGTAAGATGCATGCGTCAAGGGATAACTAACTCTTATATCAATTCCTTTCACGAAATGAATGATTAGACAACCAGACGCTCCCGCAAAAAATGTCCACAAAAAAAGGAGCTACCAGATCGTGCTTTTTATAATGCAATACGCATGATACAACAACATATAAGAAGCATCACAAACATCGGAAGAACATACGCATTACCGCAGAATACCAACCAGATGATTTAATCACAGCCAATAGATTAGGATCATGGTTGACACTGCTGCTGTGATGACCAGAAACAAATATTTAGATGCAAAGTGTAGAGCAGAGGGGGGTGGGACTGAGAGACAAGAGGATGAAGGAGAGAGAGAGAGAGAGAGAGAGAGAGAGAGAGAGAGAGAGAGAGAGAGAGAGAGAGAGAGAGAGAGAGAGAGAGAGAATCGTGATCTTGAACAGTTCTGATGCGAGGACAGATATAAGGAATGGTGGGAACAACAGTGACAGCACAGCTTCCTGCATAATTTGCCAGACCAGTAGCGAAGACAGCTGGTAGATAACCAACTGACCATTTTAAGATCGCCTAAGTAACCTTTCACTACACTGATCGGTCCTGCGTCCCATAAGCCATCCCACTTGGAGAAGAGAAAGTCCACATCATAGCAAGCTATGTCAGGAAGCTTGAGTTAGGACTGAATTTAGTCATGGAAGTACTGTTTTCTTTGTGTTTCTTGGCACATCTTTGTAACTAAAGATACTTCATGTGCCCGGAAATTACGTTTGGAGGATGGACCATCGCTCAGCAAGCCTTATGCAAAAAGAAGTCCACTTATATCGTGTTATCAAATCATCCCTGGTGCTTTCTTTTGGAGTGTCGCTGTATGTTAATTGCAGATTCATAGACATAGATCCTCAACGTCTCCTAAGATTTGCTTTAGTGTGGTTGTGAGTTTGTTGACAAGCTATGCCAATGACATTGACTCCAGAAAATATTTGTCCCATTCTGTAGACTTTTCACCTAATCTCCTTCTCCTGCGTACTGTTATGTTCCGGACTCTTGCACCACACCACAAATTTCCGACAGAGCGAATGACCTTTGGTCAAAAGCCAGTAGCTGGTTAAAAAATATGAACACAGGTGAGTAAAATAAGCTCACTTTCTGGTGGTTTAACCATTCCAGGTATTTCTGATTTATCACTTGTACTGCCATACTATTAAGTATTAAGATTTGGTTGTACTCATTAAGAGAGAGAGACAGAGAGAGAGAGGAGAGGAGAGAGAGAGAGAGAGAGAGAGAGAGAGAGGAACAAGAAACGTTAGTACACACACATACACACTACTACTACTACTACAACTACTACTACTACTACTACTACTACTACTACTACTACTACTCTGGGAGAAACTGGATGCAAAAATCGTCCAAAGACTCGATGCACTGATACGGAAAAGCACCCTGGAAAACAAACTAGCCACATATGGGGACATTGTGTATGCCACATGCAGAGACGCCTACGGAGCAAAACTACCCAAAGAGAAAACACCTCCAAAGAAATCCAGACGCCAAGAAGAGATGGATGGACAAGATCAGGGTCCAAAAGAAAAACCTCAAGAAGCAAATGAAGACCGCACTGCCAGCTGAAAAACAAGGCTTGGAAAAACTCTGGAAAGACCTGAAAGCAAAACACAGCGACCTCAGCAAAGCCGAATCTACGAGGAAGAGGAAGAGCAAAAAGAAGAAGACACAAGAGCGCTTCTTCAGAGACCCTTCCAGTTTGCCAGAACACTGTTTGAGCAGCCAAACTCTGGGACCCTAAGTGTGGACAAAGGAGTTCTTGAGGAGCATGTGAAGAAAACATACTCTGACTCACAGAGCAAGCACCACTCGACATTCAAGGTCTGGTGTGGCCAACCAACCCTGAGGAACAGTTCAATGACAAACCTCCAACGTTGGCGGAAATCAAGAAGGTGGTCGACACAGCCAGAGCCAAATCATCACCAGGGCCAAACGGAATACCTTACCAGCTGTACAAGAACTGTCCCAAGGTGCTGGAGTGGCTCCACAGACTGCTGCGATCAGCTTGGAGAAACCAGAAGATCAGCGGCCAGTGGATGACGGCAGATGGTGTGTACATCCCCAAAGAGCAAAACTCAAGTGACATCAGCCAGTTCAGGCCAGTATCACTACTGAACGTCGAAGGGAAAATCTTCTTCTCTGTCATGGCAGCAAGGATGACCAAGTACCTCATGGAAAACAAGTACTTGGATGTGTCAGTCCAGAAAGGTGGCATCCCAGGCGTGGCTGGCTGTGTAGAACACGCCACAATGATCTGGGACGCAATCCGAAGAGCAAAAACAGAACAGAGAGACCTGGACGTAGTGTGGCTTGATCTAGCAAACGCATATGGATCTGTACCCCATGAGATGATACAGTTGGCTCTTGAGGTGTACCATGTGCCAAAGAACATCCGTGACATGCTCAAGAAGTACTTCAATGGCTTCTCAATGCGGTTCTCTACCAAGGAGTACACAACAGATTGGATCAACTCAGAAGTGGGCATTGCAATGGGCTGTGCAATTTCCCCAATACTGTTCGTGTTGGCAATGGAAGTCATCTTGAAAGCAGCAACAAGCAACGCAAGACAAACAGACCTTGGCGATGGATACAAGATGCCCCCTCTCAAGGCCTTCATGGATGACACTACAGTGATTTCATCCAGAGAAGACGAGACACGTCATGTGCTGTAGAGGCTGGACGACATAGATGCCTCATCCAGAATGAAGTTCAAGCCAAAGAAATCACGGAGTCTCTCACTGAGGAAAGGAAAAGTGGCCGAATCTGTGGTCTTCAGTGTTGCCAACCAGGCCATTCCAACTGTCACAGAAGAGCTAGTCAAGAGCCTTGGAAGATGGTATGATGATACGCTGAAAGACACACAAAGAGCAAAAGAAACCAAACAGATGTCGGAAGAAGGCTTGGAGACCATTGACCAGTGTCGGCTCCCTGGCAAATACAAGGTCTGGTGTCTGCAGTTCATGCTGATACCAAAGCTCCTATGGCATCTGATGATATACGACATCTGCACATCATAGTGGAGGCAATGGAAGCCAAAATCAACAAGTTCACAAGCAAATGGCTTGGTGTCCCACCCTGCCTGACTGACATAGCGCTGTACTGTCGCCAAGCAAAGCTGAAACTACCACTGAAATCCATCCTGGAGGAATACAAAGCAGGGAAGATCAGACTTCAAGCATGCTGGAGGACTCAGGAGACAAGGTGGTAGAAGCAATCAAGCCCCAGCTGAAGACAGGCAGAAAATGGCAAGTTCAACAGGCGATGGATTCTGCAAAAGAAAGTCTCAAGATCAGAGAAATAACAGGACACACACAGACCAACAGACAAGGACTGGGGGTGACCAAAACTGAATGGTGGTCAAAGGCCAAAGGAAAAGCCAAAAGAGACATGATGATTCAGGAGATGAGAAAAGAAGAAGACCAAAAAAGACTCCAAAAAGCAGTCGTCCAACGGAGCCAGCAAGCGCAATGGACAACGTGGGAGAATGCACTCCAAAGAAGTCTCACTTGGAATGACATTTGGCACATGGCCCCTCTCAGGATCAGCTTCATTCTCAGATCTGCATATGACCTTCTGCCCTCAAATGCAAACCTGGTGAAGTGGGGAAGAACAGACGATCCTGCATGCCCCCTCTGCCATGAAAAACAAACAGTGGAGCATGTCCTAAGCTCATGTAAAGTAGCCCTGGCTCAAGGAAGGTACACATCGAGGCACAACCAAGTGCACAAAGAGATTGTACAAGTAGTCTGGGCTAGTGCCAACACCACAAAAGGAAAAATCAGGACTCCAAAAGCACCCGCAAGATTCTTCACGGCAGGAGGCAGCAAATCATGGCCAAGAGCAACAGTGCCACTCGGAACATGCAGGCAGAGTCTGCTGGACGGGGCAGATGACTGGTAGTGCACTGCAGACCTCCCAGAATGGAAGAGTCACCCAGAGATCATCAGCAAGAGTGGCATGAGACCAGATATAGTAGTCCACTCTCAGTCAACCTAGCAGCTGATCATGATCGAGCTCACGGTGCCATATGAGAACAGAATGGAGGCAGCTCAAATCTACAAGACTGAAAAGTATGCTGATCTGGCAAACAGCCTGAGGAGAGAAGGCTATCAGGTCAAAGTCCTCACTGCAGAAATTGGAGCTAGGGGGTTTGTAGGAACGTCTGCATACAGCTTCATGAAAAAGCCCTCAGTTGCAGGGAGGGAAAAAACCAGAGCCCTGAAAGGAATGGTACAAGTGGCAGAGAGGTGTTCAAGCTGTATCTGGTCAGGAAATAACAAAAGTGAGCTTCATAAGGCTTAGCTTTCCTACAAATATCAGGTGTTCCAGTGGCTCAGTGGTTAGAGTGCGAGTCATTAAGTGGAACGTGAGCATGTCCCGAGGGTCATGGTTTCGAATCCCAGCCATGGCTCGTCCCAAGATGGGAAAAAAGGGGCAGCAGAGAGACATCCTGAGTCATGAACTGGGTGTGGCCCAACCCTCCTAGAGTGTCAGGAGATAAGGGCCGAAACACTTGCTTGAAGGGGGCTTCTCTTCTGAGGACTCTCTGCTGCCACGCTCTCCACGGGTTTCTTTCTACTGATGCATGGGTAAACCATTGACTTCCGGGAATAGGCCGGAGGACGTCCGGGAAAGACCGGAGGACACTGGCAAAGACCAGAACCAAGGGCTCTGTGGGCTGGCTCCCCACTTTGCCTTCAACATGTGGCTACTAAGTACAAAAGGAAAAGATGCTCCCAGGATTCACCGAAACGGGGAGAGAATGATGAATCCATCGGTGCTCAACCAATCACGACTGCAAATCCCAAACGGACTATGAACATAGACCAAATGGAATATCATGTGTCCGTGGAAAGCGTTTCGCTACCACCCGTGGCATGAAGATCCACAGAAGAAAGATGGATGTGTGAAAACTCATCTGAATGAGCAACAGCGCACTGCATCAGCAGATAAGACGTCGGAAGACCAAGGCCAGGATTTAAACCACAGTGCCAAGGACATCCACGCTGTTGGTTCGGATGAGGAATTTGCACAAACCCTTGATGCCAGGCGCCTGAAACTCAACCTGCCACGAGCAAACGAAACTGAAGATTGGGAGAAACTGGATGCAAAAATCGTCCAAAGACTCGATGCACTGATAGGGAAAAGCACCCTGGAACACAAACTAGCCACATATGGGGACATTGTGTATGCCACATGTAGAGACGCCTATGGAGCAAAACTACCCAAAGAGAAAACACCCCCAAAGAAAACCAGACGCCAAGAAGAGATGGATGGACAAGATCAGGGTCCAAAAGAAAAACCTCAAGAAGCAAATGAAGACCGCACTGCCAGCTGAAAAACAAGGCTTGGAAAAACTCGGGAAAGGCCTGAAAGCAAAACACAGCTCCCTCGGCAAAGCGGAATCTGTGAGGAAGAGGAAGAGCAAAAAGAAGACACGAGAGCGCTTCTTTGGAGACCCCTTCCAGTTTGCCAGAACACTGTTTGAGCAGCCAAAATCTGGGACCCTAAGTGTGGACAAAGGAGTTCTTGAGCAGTATCTGAGGAAAACATACTCTGACTCACAGAGCAAAGCACCACTCGACATTCAAGGTCTGGTGTGGCCAACCAACCTGAGGAACATTTCAATGACAAACCTCCAACGTTGGCGGAAATCAAGGTGGTTGACACAGTCAGAGCCAAATCATCACCAGGGCCAAACGGAATACCTTACCAGCTGTACAAGAACTGTCCCAAGGTGCTGGAGTGGCTCCACAGGCTGCTGCGATCAGCTTGGAGAAACCAGAAGATCAGCGGCCAGTGGATGACGGCAGATGGTGTGTACATCCCCAAAGAGCAAAACTCAAGTGACATCAGCCAGTTCAGGCCAATATCACTACTGAACGTCGAAGGGAAAATCTTCTTCTCTGTCATGGCAGCAAGGATGACCAAGTACCTCATGGAAAACAAGTACTTGGATGTGTCAGTCCAGAAAGGTGGCATCCCAGGCGTGGCTGGCTGTGTAGAACACGCCACAATGATCTGGGACGCAGTCCAAAGAGCAAAAACAAAAAAGAGAGACCTGGACGTAGTGTGGCTTGATCTAGCAAACGCATATGGATCTGTACCCCATGAGATGATACAGTTGGCTCTTGAGGTGTACCATGTGCCAAAGAACATCCGTGACATGCTCAAGAAGTACTTCAATGGCTTCTCAATGCGGTTCTCTACCAAGGAGTACACAACAGATTGGATCAACTTAGAAGTGGGCATTGCAATGGGCTGTACAATTTCCCCAATACTGTTCGTGTTGGCAATGGAAGTCATCTTGAAAGCAGCAACAAGCAACGCAAGACAAACAGACCTTGGCGATGGATACAAGATGCCCCCTCTCAAGGCCTTCATGGATGACACTACAGTGATTTCATCCAGAGAAGACGGGACACGTCATGTGCTGTAGAGGCTGGACGACATAGATGCCTCATCCAGAATGAAGTTCAAGCCAAAGAAATCACGGAGTCTCTCACTGAGGAAAGGAAAAGTGGCCGAATCTGTGGTCTTCAGTGTTGCCAACCAGGCCATTCCAACTGTCACAGAAGAGCTAGTCAAGAGCCTTGGAAGATGGTATGATGATACGCTGAGACACACAAAGAGCAAAAGAAACCAAACAGATGTCGGAAGAAGGCTTGGAGACCATTGACCAGTGTGGACTCCCTGGCAAATACAAGGTCTGGTGTCTGCAGTTCATGCTGATACCAAAGCTCCTATGGCATCTGATGATATACGACATCTGCACATCATAGTGGAGGCAATGGAAGCCAAAATCAACAAGTTCACAAGCAAATGGCTTGGTGTCCCACCCTGCCTGACTGACATAGCGCTGTACTGTCGCCAAGCAAAGCTGAAACTACCACTGAAATCCATCCTGGAGGAATACAAAGCAGGGAAGATCAGACTTCAAAGCATGCTGGAGGACTCAGGAGACAAGGTGGTAGAAGCAATCAAGCCCCAGCTGAAGACAGGCAGAAAATGGCAAGTTCAACAGGCGATGGATTCTGCAAAAGAAAGTCTCAAGATCAGAGAAATAACAGGACACACACAGACAAACAGACAAGGACTAGGGGTGACCAGAACTGAATGGTGGTCAAAGGCCAAAGGAAAAGCCAAAAGAGACATGATGATTCAGGAGATTAGAAAAGAAGACCAAAAAAGACTCCAAAAAGCAGTCCAACGGAGCCAGCAAGCGCAATGGACAACGTGGGAGAAAGCACTCCAAAGAAGTCTCACTTGGAATGACATTTGGCACATGGCCCCTCTCAGGATCAGCTTCATTCTCAGATCTGTATATGACCTTCTGCCCTCAAATGCAAACCTGGTGAAGTGGGGAAGAACAGACGATCCTGCATGCCCCCTCTGCCATGAAAAACAAACAGTGGAGCATGTCCTAAGCTCATGTAAAGTAGCCCTGGCTCATGGAAGGTACACATGAAGGCTCAACCAAGTGCTCAAAGAGATTGTACAAGTAGTCTGGGCTAGTGCCAACACCACAAAGGAAAAATCAGGACTCCAAAAGCACCCGCAAGATTCTTCACGGCAGGAGGCAGCAAATCATGGCCAAGAGCAACAGTGCCACTCGGAACATGCAGGCAGAGTCTGCTGGACGGGGCAGATGACTGGGAGTG
>CM065724.1:73570980-73583480 GCA_033310375.1 Conus canariensis
TGAGTCATTTTTAGATAGGGATGATAAAAGTATTGCACAACGGAACTAAAACGATGTTATGTGGATGTTAGTGATTACATGTACTGGAAATGCATTTTCTTTTCAAACCCTACATTTGTAAACTAAAACACAAAGGGGTTAGTCAAAAACTGAACTGCCCGCTCTTCACTTCACCCACCATCTTGATCCCCTGGTTCCCGAATTCAGTATCCAAAAAGTTGGCAGCTATGTTTTCATTCCTTTCATCATGGACGTGGTTAACGAGGAGATCCAGAAGAGCAGGGCACGGAGAGAGACGTAATTTCATGCCTCCTGTCAAGAGTCTGAGGCCGGCATTCTGTACCTTTGTCAGGTTGTCCAGGTTGATCTTTGAAGCAGTTGACCAGGCATTGGAGGCATACTCCATATGGGGTCTTCGTGAAAACAGATCAGAATAACAAGGATATTATCGAGGACTACATGACAATTGTCCTCTAGGCAATACACTTGATTAAATGATATAGAAGTCTGCGCTTTCTTTCTGGAAACTTGAGTAACATTTTTTTGCAGATAGATTAATCAGTTAATTTTAACTCAGTGGTGTCCTTCTGCTGCATCTGGTTGAACCCATGGCACCCTCGAAATTTCCAGCTAGAAGTTGATCAGGACCAGGAAAAGAAGCCCACAACTACAATCGACTTAGAGGACTCAAACGAACCACTTAAAAATCTTAATCAGCAACGCTATCCGCTATGCCACGGCGACCTTCCCTGTTTATATGTTGTCAGTTTCATGTGGAAAACTTACGCAGCACTGGCTTGGCATCAAATGCCCATATTTCCTCTGGAAACTGACCCTTTGAGATGGTTAATCGTTTGCCATTATGTACCTTACATTTTTCATATTTTTCTTTCGTAACAACTAAACTAAGGCAATTTTAAATCGTGCTTTTTTTTCTGTATGCTCCCTAAAGCATAATGATAGAAGAATTATGTGAGTTTTCTTTCTTTCTTTTGATTTTCTCATTTTACCGTAGGAGTTTTTCTTGTCGTCTCTCTTCTAGTGAGGTAATGCCTGTTGTTTTTACCATGTTTGGTATGGGAGCAGTTTTCATGCCTCCTGTCAAGAGTCTGAGGCCGGCATTCTGTACCTTTGTCAGGTTGTCCAGGTTGGTCTTTGAAGCAGATGATCAGGCATTGGCGGCATACTCCATATGGGGTCTGACGGTTGCAGTATGCACTTGCGTCAGGACTTTAATATCGGCTTCCCATTTCGTTCCTTCAAGCTTCTTCACCAGGGCCATTTTCTTGAAGCTTCTGTTATGCATGGAGCTGATTTGCGGGGACCAGATTAGTTTTCGGTCCAGTTTCACTCCAAGATATGTTAGGGGTTTTCTGCTGGGGAATTTCTTGTCTGCTGATGCACAGGGTGAACTGTTCTTTCTCGGGTGAAATGGAGAAGCAGGTGGCTTCAGTGTTGGCCCTGTTGATGGTGGCAAGCCACTCTCTCGCCCAGTCTGAGATGTGGTTCAGGGCCTCCTGCATCCTGATACTTGCAAAGCTGACTTGCTCTGCTTTGGTCCAGACAACAAGGTCATCCGCGTGCAGTGCCCAGGGAATATGGGAGGGCAGCTGGTCAGTAATATCATTGATGAAGATGGTAAAGAGGGTGGGCAAGATGACTCCGCCCTGGGGTACACCCTCTCTGATCTTTACTGGAGGACTGGTGTGACCTTCCATCTTGACCCGAGCTGTCCTGTTGAACAGGTAGCTCTGGATCCAGACATACGTCCCTCCACAAACTTTCTTTTGGAGCAGCTTGAAGAGTACGCCCTCCCTTCAGACCTCGAGGAACGCCTAGGTAAGGTCAACAAATACGGCAAGTGTCTGTTGGAAGCCATCCTCAGTGTCTTGTGTGAGCAAGGTGACCTGGCTCTCAGTGCTCCTGTTCTTTCTGAAGCGAGACTGTGTTGGTGTGAGGAGCCCATTCTTTTCCAGGTGGTACTGGAGCTTCCGGTTGATCATACGCTCCATAGTTTTGCCGTGGCAGCTTAGGAGACTAATGAGGCGTTGGCTTTTCTTGCTGTGTTTGTCTTTTTCTTTCTTAAGGGTAGGAATTATGATGGCCTCTTTCCAGCTTGTTGGAAACACCCCAGTGTCCAATTAGTGATTGAAAATGCCCAGAAATTTCTGCCTGGTCTAGTCCCGAGGGTGACGAATCATTTTGTTAGTTATCCTGTCCTTGTCTGGCAATTTTTTCATATTCAGCTGCATAAAGGCACAGTTTAGTTCATGGACGGTGAGCCCAGAGGTCATGCTGGGAGTCGGTGTCTGCTTCCTCAGCCCCCACTTGGTTTTCATTCTGAGGTCAGCAGTCTTCTCCCTGCACACATGGAGAAAGCTGTCTTGTCTAAAATGGTCTGCATGCAGGGCAGCTGCCTTCCTCCCTGTGTAAATATGGCCGCCATCTTTCAGGGGAGCTGCTCTTGGTGCATGGTACAGTTCGTCATTGAAGACCTTTGTCAGAGTCCAGAGTTCCCGAGTGTCTTTCTCCGTGTTGAGGGTGCCTTTCTACTTATCAACAGCGGTCTTCGCCCCACAATAGAGGGTGTTATTCTCTGTAAAGGAAGTTTGCTATACCTGGTACGGTCTCAAGCGGCTGCAAGTTGGTCATGGAGAGTCTGTAGTTGGTCGATCCAAAAAGGCTTGTAATCTTTCTGTCAGCCTCTTGGGATACTCTGCTTGGCAGCTTGGAGTATGTCTTTATTGTTGTCAATGTTACTTTCTCTGCAGAGCTTGTTGATTAGGTGTTGGAACCTGGACCAGTCTGCCTTCTTGTAATTCCAGCTGGCTTCCTTCCTCTGAGGGGCAGGCTGTCCGGTCAGTAATAGTTTCAACAGAACAATCAGATGGTCGCTGCCGCCCAACTGGGTGCACACTTTCCTGTCACAGACTTCTGAATGTCTTCTGTGGCGATTGTAAGATCAGGGGTGCTGGTGATTTTCCACGCGCGTGAGAGGCAGGTGGGGTGATCGTCTGGTCTGTTAATAAGGATCAGGTTGTTCTCAGTCATCCAGTCTACCACCTGTTCTCCTCTAGTGTTTAGGTCAGGGCATCCCCAACTTGCTAAATGGCTGTTGAAGTCGCCAGTGATCGGTAGTTCTGAGCGGTCAGTGGAAGAGTGTATAGTTGCATGACTCTGTCTGGGGGTCGGGGTGTGGGGATTAGCAGTTGATGATTGTCACTTCTCTTCCCTTGATAACTGCTTTGATGACAAGAAATTAATTGTCGCTCTGTGATTTCCCAATCTCTATTGCTTAGATCGTGTTGCGCACAAGAGTGAAAAGTCTTTCCTTTTGTTGGTTTTTGAGGTCCTTCTGAAAGAGCTCGTATCCTCTGTCAGGTGTGTCTCATGGATATAGATGATGTCCACTCCCTTCCTTTTTAGGAACTTTTGCAGCTCAGGTTTCTTCTTCTGGAGGCCTTCAGCATTCTACTGTTCAATGGCAAAATGGGTTTCTGGTATTTCCGGCTAACTCGCTTGTCTGCTTGATTGCCACCTTCTGTTCTCTTCCTGCATTGTTTTTGCAATAGCTGTGGTTGGGCCCCCTTGAAGTTGGAGCCCAGTCCACCTGGAGAACCACGTGACGAGCGCCATACCATCGAATATCGGTCTGCATGGCTATACTGGGTGAGGTGCGTAGTGTCTGGTTTTCTCCTGTGAATGTGACTCTGCAGAAGGTCTGCCCGCAGGTCTCAGCCGACACATTCCGACATCAGGGCAGCCCATGGGTGTCTCCTTACCCTGGTTATACGGGGCTAACGCACACCAGAGAACGCGGGTTTGGACTCGGAGTTTTCCTTCTCTTAAGCTTTGTTGGTTCGCGACACCCTCCATAAGCTGGTCATGCCTGTGTTGTATCAGTTCATGCACCACCACTGAACACCATCGAAGTGACTTGGCCGCAGTACAGCGTCTCCTCTGATGGGTTGTGTCACGGGGAATCGCTCCTTATGGCCTGTAGATGCTGGAGTAACGACCAAACAATCCCGAGAACCGGAAGGAAGGAAGTTGGTCAAAGCCTGTAGCTGACACAGGAGACAGACAGCCAGACAGGAGATCAGATAGACAGCCATGCGGGAGATCAGACAGCCACACAGGAGATCAGACAGCCACACAGGAGATCAGGCAGAGAGCCACACAGGAGATCAGACAGCCACACAGGAGATCAGACAGTCCCACAGGAGATCAGACAGCCAGACAGGAGATCAGACAGACAGCCACACAGGAGATCAGATAAACAGCCAGACAGGAGATCAGATAGACAGCCACGCAGGAGATCAGACAGCCACGCAGGAGATCAGACAGAGAGCCACACAGGGGATCAGACAGCCACACAGGAGATCAGACAGCCACACAGGAAATCAGACAGCCCCACAGGAGATCAGACAGCCACACGGGAGATCCGACAGAGAGCCACACAGGAGATCAGACAGAGAGCCACACAGGAGATCAGACAGAGCCACACAGGAGATCAGAGAGCCACACAGGAGATCAGACAGAGAGCCACACAGGAGATCAGACAGAGAGCCACACAGGAGATCAGACAGAGAGCCACACAGGAGATCAGACAGAGCCACACAGGAGATCAGAGAGCCACACAGGAGATCAGACAGAGAGCCACACAGGAGATCAGACAGAGAGCCACACAGGAGATCAGACAGAGAGCCACGCAGGAGATCAGACAGAGAGCCACACAGGAGATCAGACAGAGAGCCACACAGAAGATCAGAGAGCCACACAGGAGATCAGAGAGCCACACAGGATATCAGACAGACAGCCACACAGGAGATCAGACAGAGAGCCACGCAGGAGATCAGACAGAGAGCCACACAGAAGATCAGACAGCCACACGGGAAATCAGACAGAGAACCACACAGAAGATCAGACAGCCACACGGGAAATCAGACAGAGAACCACACAGAAGATCAGACAGCCACACGGGAAATCAGACAGCCACACAGGAGATCAGACAGAGAGCCACACGGGAGATCAGACAGCCACACGGGAGATCAGACAGCCACACAGGAGATCAGACAGTCAGCCACACAGGAGATCAGACAGCCACACGGGAAATCAGACAGAGAACCACACAGAAGATCAGACAGCCACACGGGAAATCAGACAGCCACACAGGAGATCAGACAGAGAGCCACACGGGAGATCAGACAGCCACACGGGAGATCAGACAGCCACACAGGAGATCAGACAGTCAGCCACACAGGAGATCAGACAGCCACACGGGAAATCAGACAGAGAACCACACAGAAGATCAGACAGCCACACGGGAGATCAGACAGCCACACAGGAGATCAGACAGAGAGCCACACGGGAGATCAGACAGCCACACGGGAGATCAGACAGCCACACAGGAGATCAGACAGTCAGCCACACAGGAGGTCAGACAGCCACACAGATCAGACAGCCCACACAAGAGATCAGACAGCCACACAGGAGATTAGACAGCCACACTGGAGATCAGACAGCCACACTGGAGATCAGACAGCCACACAGGAGATCAGACAGCCGCACAGGAGATCAGACAGCCACACAGGAGATCAGACAGACAGACATACAGAAGATCAGACAGACAGCCACACAGGAGATCAGACAGCCACAAAGAAGATCAGACCAACAGCACACAGATCAGACAGCCACACAGGAGATAAGACAGCCGCACAGGAGATCAGACAGCCATACAAGAGAACAGATCAGACAGCCACACAGGAGATCGGACAGCCACACAGGAGATCAGACAGCCACACAGGAGATCAGACAGCCACACAGGAGATCGGACAGCCACACAGGAGATCAGACAGCCACACAGGAGATCAGACAGCCATACAAGAGAACAGATCAGACAGCCACACAGGAGATCGGACAGCCACACAGGAGATCAGACAGCCACACAGGAAGAATCCTGCCTCCCATTGCCTCAGCATCTGCAGTCCACTGGGTCGTCATGACGACACCCGCAAGAGAAGAGTTCTTTTAAAATACACAAGAACCCATCTACCAAAGCAACAGGGATTCTGATATCTGTTTCATGTTGCAGCAGACAAAGCGGGCACTGCCAGATGACCGTCTCTATGAATGTCATAACTCAGGTCACTTTGAGGCACAATCATTACAGGCACGTCTGTCAAAGTGAAATTGATACTGAGTCATCCTGACAGCAAGGCCTAGAGTGCCACAGTTAAAGACATATTCAGGATGTATTTCAATGCGATTCGAGTTCTGTTGAGGGTACATGAAATATCGCTGGGAAATTCCATTCGGTTCGATAGTATTATACAGTTTGACTGTCTCTGCTTCATACTATGCTACAAAGTCAAGCAGGCTGCTGACATGTAAACATCTTATCAGAAATTTCGAGGCACACAGTAAGAAAGGTGCACAATAATATGCTCCTGTTAGTTGTACATCTTCCTCTTTGTGGCCATTGGATACTGATGTGTACATACCCAGGACTAATTCTGATGGGGTTCAAACCCTCAAACTCTCATGTTTTCCTGTGACGCTCTCACCGTCGCACCGTAACCGCTGCTTACCAACTGTGGTCTTTCAAACCTTCACAAGCATCACATTCAAGAAAGGGTAGATGGGTACTAACTTAACCTTGTAACATCATGTCTGCTAATCTTAATTTGATCTGACGTTGTTGTCATTGACTCCGCCCTCGATGCCATCCCGGACCTGCCTGTCATGGAGAAGCTGGAAACACCACCCACCATTGAAGAACTCAGAAAAAGCCATGGACCGGCTTGCTTGTGGGAAGGCATCCCACCAGATGTCCTTAAGAGCGGGAAGCCTGCACTGCTTCAACCCCTGCACAAACTCCTCTGCCTCTGCTGGAAACAGGGACACATCCCCCAGGACATGCAAGACGGAAGCATCGTAACTTTGTATAAGAACAAAGGGGACCGCAGAGACTGCAACAACTACCGGGGCATCTCCCTCCTCAGCATCGTCGGGAAAGCGTTCGCCCGAGTCGCCCTGACATGCCTGCAGACCCTAGCCTATCGCATCTACCCAGAGTCCCAGTGTGGCTTCAGAGCCGGCCGGTCAACAGTAGACCTGATCTCACTACGCCAGATGCAGAAGTGTCACAAGCAGCATGTGCCCCTCTACATCGCCTTCATATATCTGACGAAGGCGTTTGACCTGGTCGGCCAGTGTAGACTCTTCAGGCTACTGCAGAAGATTGGCTGCCCCCAACACCTGATTGCGGTTGTCATCTCGTTCCACGAGAACGTCCACAGCACTGTCTGCTTCAAAGGTGCGACATCTGAAGCCTTCCCATTAAGCAGCGGAGTGAAACAGGGCTGCGTCCTTGCGCCAACGCTCTTTGGCATCTTCTTCTCCATGCTCCTCCTGTGCGCCTTAAAGGATTGCAGCGGGGGAGTCTATATTCACACCAGGGCCGACGGCAAGCTGTTTAACATCGCCCGCCTCCTTGCCAAGACTAAAGTCACTGAGGTGAAATGCTGTTCGCTGTCGATGCAGCCTTGACGTCACACACAGAAGACGGTCTGCAACAGCGTGTACAGTTTCTGAACATCATCTTTTGTTTGAATGCTCCGTGTTGACCTTGCTCTTTCAGGAGAAAGGTATTGAAATGACTGACTTTGATAATGTCAGTACTGTCTTATATTGTTCATATGTTGCTGAAATTGCCATGGTTATTTCGCAGTCACAGGTTGCAAAATTTCAATATAAAAATTAACAATTTTGAGTACCACTAGGGTATTACACTTATATAAATACGCATATATCAGATGTGGATTTAAAAGTACTAATGTGGGTGATAAGTTAAGTGTGGAGTTTTTTCTTCTTTTTATTTATTCACTTTCTTTAAATAAGTGTCTTATATTATCCAGCGATGAAAAGACATTAGATAAACCACTGAACTGAACTTTGAACTGTAACAGCTGTCAGTCGCCTCTCCAACGCCTGCAAGGAGTTTGGACTGACCATCAGTCTGAAGAGGACAAACGTCATGGCGCAGGGTGCAGACCATCCTCCAACCGTTGCCATTGACGGGTACAGCTTGAAAGCTGTGGAAAACGTAACCTACCTCGAGTACATAATCTCCAACTCGCTCTCCATCGATGCAGAGGCGAACAGCAGGATTGCCAAGGCAGCAGCAGTTATGTCTGGACTGAACCAGAGGGTCTGGAATAACCCCAGCCTCACTGTGAAGACCAAGCTGCGTGTCTACGAGGCCTGCGTGCTTAGCACACTCCTCTACAGCAGGGAGGCATGGACACCTACACGAGCCAGGAGAGGAAACTCAACAGCTTCCACCTGAGGTGCCTGCGACACATTCTGCACATTCAGTGGCAGGACAAAGTACCTAACATTGAGGTCCTGGAACGTGCCAACATGAATAGCATGCTTGCCATTCTCAGCAAGAGGTGCCTTCGCTGGCTTGGCCATGTCGAGAATGGAACCCGTCCATATCCTCAAAGACCTCCTGTATGGTGAACTGGCAGATGGCTCATGACGGACCGAACTCCCGCGCCTGTGCTACAAAGATGTCTGCAAGAAGGACATGACACTGTGCAGCATCAACGTCAGTACGTGAGAAAGCTTTGCAGAAGACCGCCCAGCCTGGCGTCTTGCTGTCAGACAGGCATGTAACAACCCAAAAGTACTCCCCGCCCAGAAGTACTCTCGGGGGGTACTTCTGGGGCCGCGCCAGAATGACTCCCGGGAGTACTTCTGGATCAGGTAAAAAACTGACCCCCCTGTTTTCATAAAGTACTCCCAGGAATCAATCTAGGTCAGGTCCCAGAAGTACCCCCCCCCCCCCCCCCCCCCCGCCGGGCATATCTCCGTTAAGGTGTTGAGGGTTGTTCTTTATTAGTCATAAACTCATACATGGTCATTCTATCTGAACCAACATTGAAATATAGTCTGAATCAACTTTAAGGGGGGTACTTCTGGGCCGGTCCCAGAAGTACCACCCTTACATATCTCCTTTGTTAATGTGTTCATGGCTGTTAATTATTGTTATAAACTCATGCATGGACATTCTACCAGAATCAACATTGAAATATAGTTTGAATCACCTTAGGGGGAGTACTTATGGGACGGTCCCAGAAGTACTCCCCTTGCATATCTCCTTTATTAATGTGTTCAGGGTTGTTATTTACTGGTTATAAGCTCATACATGGACATTCTGTCTGATTCAACATTGAAAACGAGTCTGAATCAACTTTAGGGGGAGTATTTCTGGGCCGGTCCCAGAAGTATACCCCTTGCATATCTCCTTTATTAATGTGTTCAGGGTTGTTGTTTACTGATTATAAACTCAAGCATGGATATTCTATCTGAGTCAACATTGAAATATTGTCTGAATCAGCTTTAGGGAGAGTACTTCTGGGCCCGTCCTATAAGTACCCCCCTTGCATATCTCCTTCTTCCATGTGTTCAGGGGGGCACCGACCGAGACATCATGGCCAGGATAGGCAAGGCGCGAGCAGCATTCATCATGCTAAAGAAAATCTGGGCCTCAGGAGAGATCATCAGGACAACAAAATTGCGTATCTTCAATTCAAATGTGAAGTCGGTTCTGCTCTATGGCTGTGAGACTTGGAGAATGACCAAGGCAATACAGCAAAAAATTCAGACCTTCATCAACACCTGTCTGAGGCGCATCTTCAAAATCATATGGCCAGAGAAGATCAACAATGATTTATGGAAGCAAGCAGGATAGGGACCAGTGGCCAAGCAGATTCTGCGGAGGAAGTAGGGCTGGATTGGACACACTCTCAGGAAGCCAGCATCCAGCACTACACGCCAAGCCCTGACATGGAACCCGCAGGGGAAAAGGAAGAGAGGCCGACCTCGAAACAGCTGGTGGCAAGACACTGAGGCAGAGATAAATAGGCAGAGGACCAACTGGACAGGCATTCAGCAAGCAGTCCAGAACCGAGTGTGATGGCGGAGTGTTGTCGATGGTCTATGCTCACCCTTGAGCTATGGACCTAAGTAAGTAAGTAATGTGTTCAAAGTTGCTATTCAAAGGTAATAAACTCATACATGGGCATTCTATCTAAATCATTTAGAAATAGTGTCTGAATCAACTTTGGGGGGAGCACTTCTGGGCCGGTCCCAAAAATACCCCCCTTGCATATCTCCTTTATTAATGTGTTCAGGGTTGTTATTTACTGGTCATAAACTGGACATTCTATCTGAATCAACATTGAAATATAGTCTGAATCAACTGAAGGGGGAGTACTTCGGGCTAGTCCCAGAAGTACCCCCCTTGCATATCTCCTTCATTCATGTGTTCAGGGTTGTTATTTACTGGTCACAAAGTCACACATGGACATTCTACCTGAATCAACAGTTAAAACGAGTCTGAATCAACTTAGGGGGAGTACATCTGGGCCGGTCCCAGAAGTACCCCTTTTGCATATCTCCTTCGTTAATGAGTTCAGGGTTGTTATATACTGGTCATAAACTCATACATGGACATTCTATCTGAATCAACATTGAAAACGAGTCTGAATCAACTTTAGGGGGAGAACTGGGCCGGTCCCAGAAATACCCCCCTTGCACATCTCCTTTATTAATGCGTTTAGGGTTGTTATTTAAAGGTTATAAACTCTCACAAGGACATTCTATCTGAATCAACATGGAAATATATCTGAATCAACTTTAGGGGGAATACTTTTGGGCCGGTCCCAGAAGTGCCCCCCTTGGATATCTCCTTTATTAATGTGTTCAGGGTTGTTATCTACTGGTTATAAACTCATACATGGACATTCTATCTGAATCAACATTGAAAACGAGTCTGAATCAACTGTAGGGGGAGTCTTTCTTGGCCGGTCTCAGAAGTACCCCCCTTGCATATCTCCTTCATTAATGTGCTTAGGATTTTTATTTACTGGCCATAAACTGATACATAACATTCTATCTGAATCATCTTTGGAATCTAGAATGAATCAACGTAAGGGGGAGTCTTTCTGCCCCGCCCTTTTCCCCAATGCATATCTCCTTTATTAATGTGTTCAAGATGGTTATTTACTGATCAGAGTTCATACATTGACATTCTATGTGAATCATCATTAAAAACTTGTCTGAATCAATTTGAGAGGAAGTATTTCTGGGCCGGTCCCAGAAGTACCCCGCTTGCATATGTCCTTTATTTATGTGCTCGGGATTGTTATTTATTGGTCAAAAACACATACTTAACTTTCTTTCAGTTGCAGAAATTGTTATGTTGATTTGTTATTTTTTTCATTGATTGTTTTTTAGACAATGAGTTGCGATGGGGTGAAGAGAGAGACGGACGGGAACTTGCTCTTTCGTGTTAATTTTTTTTTTTATATACGTATACATGTTTCGCTATATTTGTAAAATTCCCCATTTAGTGAAATGAGTAAGATTTTGCTGAATTTACGAAATCGGCAAAAAATCTGCCTATTTTGTGAAATAAGCAAACCCTATGATATTTCATGAAATGAGCAAAAGCAACTTTTTTTTTCTTTTGGCAAAATAAGCAAAAAAGATTTGAGAAAAATTATTTGAACGCAAGTTTGTTGATTTCGTGAAGTAGACAGATACCGATACGTTCTCTCTCTCTCTCTCTCTCTCTCTCTCTCTCTCTCTCTCCTCTCTCTCTCTCTCTCTTGTGGGGTGCGTGAATTGAGTTCAGAAGAGACGAACGCATGGTTAATGAGCTCCGGATAATTTCATTACTTACAGTGGAATCTAAAAGTGTTAGAACCCTGCATCCTGTCGACAGCTTTACGATAGACGATGCCTTACTCGCAGCTGTATATACGCATCAGAAGTGGATGTTTTCTGCCTGTTTTCATTAACTTTATGTTGAGAAGGGCCAGAAAATATGCCTTCATGTTGCACAGGACATTGAATCTCAGGTCGGCGGCAGGCGGTTTATAGTGGGTTGCCTCCTCACGTATTTGTTCTGGGGCAATTTTCTACTTAAATGTGGCGACGTGGAACAGAATCCAGGGCCACGAAAGGACACTTATTGCCAAACTTCTTTGATCTGGGATACACGGAGTGCCTGTACGGAGAAGACAGGAGAGTCCACAACCAGCTCTACTCCGCCTTTCCAACCCGCTCCTGGACCTACCATGTAGAACCTGATGTGTATGCTTCAGACTTTGAATTCCAAATTTGACAACATGAACGAAGATGTATAATAAGAACATGAAGTAAGATATAGGTGACATCAAAGACGATGTGAAGGACATCCGGGATGCTCACTCTGCACTTCAGGAAGAGGTGAAGTCCTTGCAGAATGAAGTGGATGACCTATGACGGGAAAATGACGAGCTGAAGAGGCGGATGCTGGACACAGAAGGGAAGGCCGACGATCTGGAAGGGCGCTCAAAGAGGAACAATCTGATCTTCTATGGACTCCCTCGTAAAGAGAATGAGTCCGAGACAGACTGTGAAGGACTTACCAGCAGTGTGGTCGC
>CM065724.1:73588480-73598480 GCA_033310375.1 Conus canariensis
AAATAGGTAATATGGAAGGATTTTCACCATTATTAAACAGCACCAACATGTTTTTCCCCCTGACAATGTTAAACCATTTTCTTTCATATAATTTGATAAATTGTTTAGTTCCTGTTGATAAATTGTCTGCACATGACTGATAATCCTCTTATTCGAATTTTCCCTTAAACTGGTGTTTATCCATACTGCAATATCATCAGCGTATTGAACCACATGTGTGTTCTTAGACAAAGCCTTTGGAAGATCATAAACAAAAATGGAGAATAAAACTGGAGCAATGATTGAACCTTGTGGGATCCCCATATCTACACTTCTGAACGATGCGTAGGTATTGCCAATTTTTGTACACATATGTCTATCCTTCAAAAAGGCTTTAATATATCCATACAATTTGCCACAAATTCCTATTTCCTTTAATTTGAACAGTAATCTGGCATGCCAGACACTACCATACGCTTTTTTAACGTCAAAAAATGTAGCTAGTGTGCTTTTTCTTCGTGAAAATTGACGTTTGATCTGAGTAGTAAGCTTAACCAAATGATCTGTAGTGCATCTCCCTTTCCTAAAGCCAGCCTGCTGGACTTGAATCTTGTTATTCTTTTCACAATAAAAAGTGATCCATTTGAGTATAATTTTTTCCATAATTTTTCCAACATGAGAAGTAAGCGAAATTGGTCTATAGCTGTTAACTGAAGATCTAATTTTGCCCTTTTTTAGAATTGGTACAACTACTGAACTCTTCCAGATTTTAGGAATAGCGCCAATATCCCAACACTTTTGGAATAAAGGAAGTAGCAGACCTATCCAAGAAGGAGGCAAGTGACAAAACATCTGGTAAGAAACGCCATCTAGACCAGCTGCTGAAACTGAAGAAGAAATAGAAGCCAATGCTTCTTTCAATTCTGTAATTTGTAAAGGGGAATTTAAATAGTGTTCTTGAATTGGGCTAGGGTCTGATTACATATCTTTTTCTTCCTCGGATGTTCTAAAAAGCTTAGCCTCTGAATTCAGGCTTGCAGTACAACTGTTACATGAGGAAGTATCCACAAAAGCCTCAGCCTTTTCTAAAGCATTTGGAAATTCGGTATGTAACTTCACAGGAAATGATTGTGTCATGTTACAATTTTTCATTTCTTTTATTTTTTTTCCAAACCTTGTACATATCCTTTGATTCTGTAATCTCTGAATTACAAAATATTTCCCAATATGTCTTTTTAGCTAGAGCGATGATCTTTTTGCAAAAGTTTTCTGTATTTTCATAGATCGAAAGTTTTCCTCAGTCTTATCTCTAATCCATGTCTTGAATGCCTTGCGCTTTGATGTCACCGCTATTTTACACTCCTCCGTCCACCACACATTACCAATATATTTACCAATTTTCTTGTAACCACATTTTGGTATCGCCTTATCAGCTGCAAGTAGTAATATTTTCTTAAAATATGAATAAAATTCATCGATATCTTCACTGATTATTGAATCAGGATCATGAGACTCTAAGAATTTGCTGTAATCTTCCCAATTTGCAAATTTGTAGTTATATTTTGGTATGTTTCCCACTAGATCTGTCGAGTTTGAATTGAAATTTACATTGAGAGCGATGGTTATGGGAAGATGATCACTACCAAGACAATCTTCTCCTGGGGACCAGTCATAATCTACAGCTAAGTTTGGGGACACTAAAGTCAAATCAATAGAACTGGGATTATGAGTTGAGACATCAGGAATTCTTGTAATACGACCATCATTCAATATTAACTCCGAATCTACAATATTTTTAACAAACCTATTACATGTTACTTTAGAGCTGTTTGTATCCCAGAAAGGGGCATGGGCATTAAAATCACCCAAAACTATCCATTTTTTCTGAGAGAAATGCGTATGTTTAAGCCAGTCTGTATTGTCGTCCTTTGGACCGGCTGGGTAATACATTGATAATATGTTATATATTGAGCACTCATTTACTTTAACTGCAGCACCGATAGCAAAACCTTTTTTATCACTTGGTACTGGCCAAGGAAAAATATTTGAATATTCAAAGCCATACCTTATATATATCTTGCGCATTGAACTTTTTCATTTAATCTGTTAATGGTAAAAAGTGGAGGATAATAAAAATCCTTAATATTGGGAAGCTTCTGTTTTTCAACATTGAGAGACTGAAGGGCTAGCCCTGCAAAACATGATTTTCGAAAGATGGTAGGTTAGTGGAAATAGACCTAGCATTCCACTGTAAAATTTTGAAAGACTTAGTACATTGTTGTTTCATAAGAGTTAATCTTCAAGTTCAATATTCATTCAGTCATTTTCTGAAAACCAAGGGGGCGAGCAAAAAGAGTCCCCAGTAAATACCACATAGAATAAAAAAAACAACACAATGAGTGTGGGTGATGTTAAGACAGATATGTCTCTCATTTCAAATATCATTAAAACCCCATTCTTGCACCGTCCCAAGGCTGCCACATTTCAAATCGTTGATGGAAGTTTTGCCCCCAGCTAGGGAAGCTCCGTGGGACGTGAAAGATCTGCGCAGGACCGGATCGTGCTGTTCTCCTGGGCCTCTCCCAAAAAAGGGGGTGGATCGCTCTCCCAAGGTTCCTTGCAAGGAAACTGGACCCTCGGCCGTTCGGGTGAAGGCTGTCTCTCATGGTGTTGAATCTTGTTGAAAGATTATCATGGGAGACAAAGACAACCCTTGGTTCCCCTGCGAGTTCAGTCAAAAGGAGCGCATTGAACAGCTCTCGTTTGGGACGCAGTGACGGGTCACGTACAGGTGGCACGCTGCTTACAATCACTTTCACCTTAGGCATTTCTGACAGAATCTTTTTGACCTCTCGAACCAGAGACTGACTTGCTGTCTTTGTGTCTTTGGTCTTCAGATCGTTCAGGCCGTTGTCAGTAAGATGCGCAACTCTTGGTTGCCAAGTATTGGTTGCCATACATCAGGGTTGTTTCCCTGGAGGTTGTTACGAACAACAACGGTTCTAGAGAGCTGAGTAAAATCCTACAGAACGTATCGCTACGTCTCCGTGTGTGATTTGCATGAACCACCACCACAGTCCAACCACGCATACATACGGCTACCTGATATGGTGTCAGAAGTGGGATACTGTTGATGAGTAGGTAAATTTAAAGCCTGATCGCTCAACTGAGTGAATTTTCCTGGCCGATCGCTACGCTAGATCTAGCGCGAGTGACAGATCCGTTTGTTGACGAGATGGCGGCCGCTGCACGATACGATCCACCACCACGGTTTAGTTTCCGTGCTGCTGACTGGGAGGAATGGAGATTTCGACGAGCTACTAAGCTTCATAAAGAAGATGGGGATGTTCAAAGAGACTCTCTTTTATATGCCATGGGGACGAAGCAAGCAGTCCATCCAGATCATGAACACGTTCAAATGGGCCGTGGATGAAAACGGTGACCCAGCAGAATCTGACACAGATTTTGATGTTCTTATGCATAAGTTTGATGAATATTTTTTTTACCAAAGCGTCATATTATTCATGATCGTTCTATGTTTAACTCCAAAACACAACAGGAAGGAGAATCTGTTGAAGAATTTGTCAGAGCGCTGAACATTTTAGTAAAACAATGCCACTATGCTGACCCAGATGAACAGGTTAGGGACAGACTAGTGATTGGACTTCGTGATCGTCAGTTAAAAGAAAAATTGCAGCTACAGGGTGACTTGACTTTGGAGAAAGCGATCACCATAGCACGTCAGCAAGAACAAATCAAACAGCAAATGATGGAACAGGCCAAACAGTTTGAACAACTGGACATTGAAGAAACATGTCATCGTGGTCATGGCTCAGGCTCTTGTCATGACACAGGTCGTGGCAGAGTGCGTAGTCGTGGCTTTTATGGCAGCAATACAGCTGGTGGTACGCGAAGAGGCCATCGAATTGTTCACAGCAGTCCATCGGTTCAACGCAATAAAATAATCTGTGGCAAGTGTGGCTACGAACATAGAGATGACGTCTGTCCAGGCCAAGGCCAGCGTTGCAGGCAGTGTGGTGGTCGAAATCATTTTGGCCGTATGTGCAAAAAACGGGCATCAACGGTGAATTTAGTGGAAGAAGAACAGTCTGATGATGACGACTTTTACCTTGATGCTGCTACAGTGGATGTGAAAGAAGAAAGCAATGCATGGACAGTTGATCTTGATTTTTACGGCAAGTTAGTGAAGTTCAAAATAGATACAGGTGCAGATGTTACTGTGCTGAAAGAGAGGGACTTCAGGAAATTGTCAAGACGACCGCAACTTTCTTCATCCAAGATCCCGTATCTGAATTCTCCAGGTGGGAAAGTTGACACTGTTGGAGAATTTATAGCCAAAGGGTCAAGTGACGTACCGTTTCCGTGTTGTAGTTCCAACATCAGCAGGAGCTAATTTGTTGGCTAGATCAGTGTCTGAGGCCATGGGTTTTGTAAAACGTCTAGAAGTAGATATTGATGACAACATTTTTGGATCAACAGGTCTTCTCAAGACAGAGCCAGTGAAACTGACGTTGAAAGAAAATGCAAAACCTTACTGTGTAACAACAGCCAGACGTATTCCGTTTCCACTTCAATCCAAGTTGAAAGAGGAACTTGAGAAGATGGAAAGAGATGGTGTGATCAAGAAAGTGACTACTGCCACTGATTACTGTGCACCAATCGTTCCAGTCAAAAAGAAGAACGGCAAGATTCGTCTTTGTGTTGATTTTAAGAAACTGAATCAAAACATCAAGAGACCCTACCTTATGCTTCCGAATTTGGAAGACACTGCACCAAAACTTGCTGGTTCAAAGATTTTTTCAACTTTGGATGTTTACAGTGGTTTCTGGCAAGTGCCCCTCCACAGGGATAGTACTCCTTTGACAACATTCATTACAAATTTTGGGCGATATTATTTTCTGCGGGTGCCTATGGGTAGCAATGTGGGCCCAGAAGAATTCCAGAGAAAGATGTCGGAGACACTGAGTGGTCTTCCTGGATGTGAAGTCATTATAGATGATGTTCTCATCCATGGACAGACACAGAAAGAGCATGACGAGAGACTATCGCAGGTGTTATGTCGCATTGAAAGTTCTGGATTAAAACTGAATCGTGACAAGTGTCATTTCAACAAATCCAAAGTGTCATTCTTTGGACACACCCTCAGTGCTGGGGGCATCAGACCAGACCCCGAGAAGGTGACTGCTATCACCAAGCTGGAGGCGCCAAAGAACATGACAGAACTAAAGCGTATGCTTGGTATGATCAACTACCTGGGAAGGTTCACCAAAGATCTGTCAACAGCAATGAAGCCTATGACTGACCTGCTCAAGAAAGACGTTCAATGGAACTGGGACAGCCCACAAGAAAAAGCATTTGAAACAGTGAAAAAGATCATTAGCATCCTTCCATCGCTGTCGTTCTGCAATACTGAGCGACCCACTGTTGTCAGTGCTGATTCAAGCAGCTACGGTCTTGGAGCAGTTCTTCTACAGCAAGACAAAAATGGTGATCTTCAGCCCATTGCCTTTGCTTCCCGCACACTGACGTCAGCAGAACAAAAATACAGTCAAATTGAAAAGGAGCTGTTAGCAAGTATCTGGGCCTGTGAAAAATTTGAAAAGTACCTCATGGGATTGAGTACTTTTGAACTGCTGACTGATCATAAACCATTGGTTCCACTGCTTATGACCAAAGATCTGGACCGTGCACCTCCACGATGTCAACGCTTGCTGATGAGGATGGCTCGATTCAATGGCCTGGTGCGGCATGTTCCAGGAAAAAACCTAGTCATTGCTGACTGCCTCAGTCACAGCCCTCCGCCAGTTGAACAGCATGATGTGGAAGCAGCAAATGAAGTTAAGGCACATGTTGACATGATTCAGTCATCATGGCCAACCGTCGACAAGAGTCTATACAAAATGCCACTGGTGAAGACAGCGATCTTCAAATGGTGATCAAGTACTGCAAACAAGGATGGCCAACAAACGTCCCGTCTTCACTACGACCTTACCAGAAAGTGAAATCTGATATTTCTGTAATCAATGGAATTGTCATATTTCAAGATCGAATTGTTGTCCCATCCAGTCAAAGGAAAGAAATGTTGCACAAGCTTCATGAAAGTCACCAAGGTTTCAAGAGGTGCCTTGAGTTTGCAAAGCTGACAGTTTTCTGGCCTGGAATCAGAGGGGACCTGAAACGCCTTGTTGAAAACTGTCAGACTTGCCAAGAGAACAGACCAGCCCAGAGACAGGAGTCTCTGCAACCAACAGAACTCCCTCAACGACCTTGGTCAAAACTAGGTGCTGATTTCTGCAAGTACAAGGGTAAACTTTACCTTGTTGTTACCGACTACTGCTCAAGATGGACAGAAATACAGCATGTCAAATCCCTAACAAGTGGCGTTGTTGTACTCCGTTTCAAACAACTTTTCTCTGTTCATGGCATACCTGATGTCATCGTGAGTGACAGTGGTCCTCCCTTCAATTCTAGAGACTTCTTCATGTTTGCAGAGGAGAACGGTTTTGTGCATCACACTTCAAGCCCGCATTTCCCACAAGCAAATGGTGCTGCTGAGTCGGTTGTGAAAACTGCCAAGAAGTTCCTTGCCCAAGCTGATCCCGATGTGGCGTTGTTAATATATCGAACAACTCCACATTCAGCCACAGGAGTCAGTCCATCAGTTGCCCTAATGGGGAGACAGCTCCGCACCAAAGTACCAGTCCTGAGCGTAAATCTTCAGCCAGTGAACCATAACGATAGAGTCATTCGCCTTACTGACATCAAAGTAAAGCATGACTACAAAAAGTACTACAACCAAAGACATGGAGTGCGTGACTTACCTGCACTGCAACCAGATGATGCTGTTCACGTCAAAACCAACAAGCAGAAAAAATGCACAGATTACGGGCGAGTTAGGTGTCCAGCAGACTCCAGTGGCAGATCATATATCATCACTTCTCCATGTGGGGTCATCAGACGAAATCGACAACATCTTCAAAAAGTTCCAGAACTGCCGGACACTTCACCTGAGCCTAATATTGACTTACCTGAAGATGAAGATACCTCCGGACAGGAAGATGAAAATACCTCCGGACAGGAAGATGGAGAAACCCCTGGACAGGCTGCTTTTGAGCCCATCAGTACATGCCCTTGCCTCTCCAACAACCAGAAAGCGTCAAGATATGGGCGTGTGATCAAATGTCCAACCAGATACATTGAAGAACATTAATCCTGATAGTGCACCTGTGTTGACATTTCTACCAGAACTGAAAGAAAAAATATAATAAAAAAAAATTAAAGTCCACTAAATATTTCAATTTAATAATTGTTAAGTGAGTTCTTTATAAAAGGGGGGAGATGTCAGTAAGATGCGCAACTCTTGGTTGCCAAGTATTGGTTGCCATACATCAGGGTTGTTTCCCTGGAGGTTGTTACGAACAACAACGGTTCTAGAGAGCTGAGTAAAATCCTGCAGAACGTATCGCTACGTCTCCGTGTGTGATTTGCATGAACCACCACCAGTCCAACCACGCATACATACGGCTACCTGATAGCCGCAGTGGGTGACTATGGCGTCTATGGGTCCCTTGGCTATCGTGTCGGCAGCTTTAAGAGCACCCTCAATGTCACCAGCAGCAGAACATTTTGACTTGACAACATCAAATCCATAGGACACCCCTAGTCTGTTTCCATGTAAACCATTCAACGTTGAGTCATGAAGAATAGCAACGACTGGCATGTCTGGAGATCTTTCTTTCTCTGTTTTGGAACTGGCATTCTTGTAAACTTCAGATTGCGTATTAAATATGACGTCATTTTTTGCGGTGACGTTAACGTTTTCTGTGCGGTTCTTTTGGTTATTTCTTTTGTTTTGTGTTTGGTTTTTCCCTTTTCTTTCGAGGTCCACCGGCCCTACAGTCATTTCAGTTGTTGACTTAGTTGTAGGGATCGGTGGAACTACCTTTGCAATTTCCGCATAGGAGCGATGAGCAGAGCAAGGAATTACGTGCGTCTGGGTTTGACAGTTGACATAACTCGCTTTGGAACAGGCCTGCTCAGATTTTCTATTGATTCTTTCTGCTCGCTGATGGTTGTTTCGAGCCGCGAAATTCTTTCACACAGGTTTCCACTAACTTTCAAGGTTTCAGTGTCACTCACCGTGTCAGCCTGGGTTAATGTGTGTGATTCACCTTCAAGCTGAAGTGGACCTGTAACACCCCAAAAGTACTCCCCGCCCAGAGCCCGCGCCAGAATGACTCTCGGGAGTACTTCTGGGACAGTACCCCCTTTGGTCCCAGAAGTACTCCCCCTGTTGACAACTTTGTAAATAAATGTTTGTTTTCTGTAACTATCTTGTAACGCTGATTCCTTTAGACAGGGGAGTACTTCTGGTACCAGTCCCAAACTGACCCCCCCCCCCCCCCCCCCTCGGCACCAGAATGACTCCCGGGAGTACGTCTGGGCCCAGCCCAGATGTACTCCCGGGAGTAACTTTGGCGCGGCTCCAGATGTACCCCCCCCCCCCCCTCCCTTCCGAAGCTGAGAGAGTACTTTTGGTCCCAGCCCAGACTTACTCCCGGGAGTAAAACAGGGCCGTTTTTAGCGGACCCAGAAGTACTCCCGGGGAGTACTTCTGTAGCTGGTGGGGAGTCTTTCTGGGACCAGGCCCAAAAGTACCCCCCTTTCATATCTTCTGTATTAAAGTGCTTAGGGATGTTGTTTCTCGTTTATGAAGACTTATGTGGATATTGTTTCAGAATCAACATTGAAATACAGTCTGTATCAACTTTAGGGGGGAGTACTTCTGGGCATGTCCCAGAAGTACCCCCCTTGCATATCTCCTATATTGATGTGTTCAGCGTCGTTATTTACTGGTCATAAACTTATACATGGACATTCAATCTGAATCAAGATTGAAATATAATCTAAATCAACTTTAGGGGAGTGCTTCTGGGTCAGTCCCGGAAGTACCCCCCCCCCCCCCCCCCCTTGCATATTTCCTTTTAGTAATGTGTTCAGGGTTGTTATATACTGGTTATAAACTCATACATTGACACTCTACCTAAATGAACATTGAAATATCGTCTGAATCAACTTTAGGGGGAGTACTTCTGGGCCGGTCCCAGAAGTACCCCCCTTGCATATCTCCTTTATTAATGTGTTCAAGGTTGTTATTTACTGGTTATAAACTCATACATGGACATTCTATTTGAATCAACATAGAAATATAGTCTGAATCAACTTTAGGGGGAGTACTTCTGGGCCAGTCCCAGAAGTACCCCCCTCGCATATCTCCTTTGTTAATGTGTTGAGGGTTGTTATTTAAAGATCATAAACTCATACATGGACATTCTATCTGAATCAACATTGAAAACAAGTCTGAATCAACTTTATGGGGAGTACTTCTGGGCCGATCCCAGAAGTACCCTCCTTGAATATCTCCTTTATTATTGTGTTCAGGGTTGTTAATTACTGGTCATAAACTCACACATGGACATTCTATCTGAATCAACATTGAAATATAGTCTAAATTAGTTTTAGGGGAGTACTTCTGGGCCAGTCTCAGAAGTACCCCCCTTGCATATCTCTTTTATTAATGTGTTCAGGATTTTTATTTGCTGGTTATAAACTTATACATTGACATTCTATCAGAATCAAGATTGAAATATAGTCTGAATCAACTTTAGGGGGAGTACTTCTGGGCCGGTCCCAGAAGTACCCCCCTTGCATATCTCCTTTATTGATGTGTTCAGGGTTGTTGTTTACTGGTCATAAACTTACACATGGACATTTTATCTGAATCAACACTGAAATATAGTCTGAATCAGCCCAACCCAACCCGACCCGACGCGACGCTACGCTACACCACACTGCACTGCACCCCACTGCTCTACACTGCGCTGCGCTATACTGCTCTGTGCTACACTACACTACACTACATGACACAACACTGTATTATACTACACTACACTGCACTGCGCTACACTGCACTACACTACACTGAGCTACACTGCACCAC
>CM065724.1:73603480-73605980 GCA_033310375.1 Conus canariensis
GTAAGCCTATGAGTGTGCTTGTGTGTGTGCATGTGTATGGGGTTTTTCAAATGATTATGGTGTGTGTGTGTGTGTGTGTGTGTGTGTGTGTGTGTGTGTGTGTGTGTGTGTGTGTGTGTGTGTGGTGTTGGAGGGTGGGGGTGTTGGACTGTACAAGTTAATTATGTAAGTGGTCACTTGATTGTGATGATTCTTGTATTATGTATGCTGTATGCTGTCATATCAACCTTGATTATCTAGCTTACTTCCAACACATTTATCGGTCTTGTTTTTAAGTAACAGTCACTCTTCTCATATTACTTTTCACTGGAACTTGAGGGAAAATACCCATAATAGAATCTACAAAGTTTCAATGCAGTGGCTACATTAAAATAGAACATTTTCTTTGAATAACACCATAACTGTTTACATTTAAGGAAAGGATTTCCACATGGAACCCTTTTTCAAAGTACTAAGAATATAATTATTACATATAAAGGAACGAATTCCGTTTGTCCCATTTTATCAATAAAATAATGTTTTCATCTTAACACATCATCACTAGGCATATCAAATTACATTTCAAGAAACGATTCCCGCTCGTCCCTTTTTATTAGAAAAGAATGTTCATCATCATCACAAGATGTGTCTAATTACATATCAAGGAACGATTTCCGTTCGTCCGTTTTTATCTTTCCACATCAAGAATCAGAATACATTTTCCGATAATTTATGCACAATAGTTTTCATTGCTCACTTTCAGAGCTCACCAACACTCACATCATTATGATACGTTAGGAAAAAAGAAAAACAACACCTTTTTCAATAATACAGTGATTTAACTAGATGACTTTTTTTTTTTTTTTACCAATCACCTATCAGTATACATATTCTTTCTTCTTTCTACTCACTCCATTCTTCTCATCCTCCTCTCGACCCACATTCACTGACTACAACTTCCTGTGTCACCCTAGGTCTCGTCAAATCATAAGATATACCAAGGGAACAATCAAATATTTTTGGCCTTTACCAAGAGCTTTAAAGTTGCCAACCACCTGTTGAAAAAAAAACTTATTAATGCAAATCCTAACTTCAATTCAATTATCAACACATATACCTGACTGCCAGCGAAAATCTGCCCTCAGTTTTCCTTTGGCTCTCTGATGAAGTTGCTCGGCCGATAGCTCTACGGAGACTGAAGGGAAATCTTCGCTCATCTGACTGACAAAAAAGCTGTCAGGTAAACAGGACAACCAGTTTTACAGGTTCACCTGTTCCGGTCACACGTGTCCCCAAAATTTGGGACTGTGTCGTATATAATACTGTCGCCGTGGAATTGTATCGCAGCGATAGCATTTCACGTGAAATACTGTTGCAGCGACAATATTTTCTGGAAAAAACTGTCGTGCGACAACTTTTCACGAAAAATGTCCTATAGAATATTGTAGCTGTTCATAAAATACTGTCGCTCGAAATTTTGCGACAGTTTTTTTTTGCGACAGGACACTGTGAAATATTGTAGTCAGTGAATGCTGTCGCTTGCGACACATTTACACGTGAAATCTTACTGCCAGAGTTAACATTTCCTGTGAAACATGGTCGCAGCGTTAATATTTCACAGCGACGATTTTTTCTGCAAAGTAAAAAAACGTCGCCGCGGTTGAGCGTCAAAATATCACAGAAAATATTGCAGCCTGCCATGGAATAAAAGAATGTCGCAAGTGATTTTCTGTCATAAATGTTTTTGACGAAAGTCAAATTTCCATTCGTGTGTGTGTGTGTGTGTGTGTGTGTGTGTGTGTGTGTGTGTGTGTGTGTGTGTGCTGTGAAATGTGATGTTTTTATCAATGTCGTAGGCCTAGGACATTCAGCATAACGAAAGTAGGGGAAGACTGGGTAAATTAGAACCCCTAAAAAATGCAGCCCTACCTCCTTCACTAATTTTACTTCACTCAAGGTTAATTATTTGTAAAGCTTATCATAAGAGCTTCATATAGTACAGCCATCAAATGGCTATCTTTATTTCAAAAAGTTCTATATAAGAAATCATAAGATTCTTAAAGAAAAGGAAGCCCACTTTAGACATCATTTCGGGTTAAATGGACCAGGGAGTGGTAAATATTGTGCCACGGGCCTATATTAACCGACACGCATTATTCATAAATCCAAACCAATATTATTTGTCTGTTGGCCATATAAGATGTGTGAGCTTGTTCAATAATCCATTTAAAGGCACCTAAGGTTTCAACACATTCATTAACTAAACTTAAGAGTAAATGATTATCCTTAATTGTCAGAACAGAAACACAAACATAATAGTCTAAAAGCTAATACAAGCCAAATCGCAGAACAGACAGTTTCAGTTGTCTTGCTTTAATTGCAGTGCTTCTAGGGCACTTAAAATCATGAATTTACAAACGGGTCAAAGTAACCCATTTTAGTCACAAGTAACCCAAAAGTTATCAGAGGCCATAATGCAGAGCTTCAGGCATCATTTGGCTTTGTTTTACTGCAGTCCTTT
>CM065724.1:73610980-73648480 GCA_033310375.1 Conus canariensis
GGCAGTAGAAACTTATAATTATCCCTTCTGTCATCACTACAGCTATACACACTTCACATCGCACTCAATGATCGTCTCGTCCAACATTACTAGCTCTGGTGCAGCTCACCAACAAAAATGACTACAATCAGCACACTGTTTACACACAACTCTGTAACAGCAAAGAATTAACTCAGGTCATGTTACCACAGCGATCCCAGCTAAACAGGCCGACATTGTGCCAACGTTGGAAGAATTCACTGAGTGTTTGAACGGGAGAAACCTCACCTACGACATCGCCCTCAGAAAGGTCGTCCTTCTGTACACCCATGGACAAAACGATGTTAATACCAGCTCCGAGTGTGTTATTGAACTCCATGTTGACAGAGAAGGATCATTTCAGGTCCTGTTCCTGGACAAAACTTGCGATCCACAGAACCCTCTTTACGTTGAATCCCCTGTGTTAGCGTCATTGTCCCGTGTGTGGACAGGGTGTGAAAGGATGTCCCCAAACAGTCCCTGGGTGCCCAAAGTGCGAGTACCGATGACACGAGTTCGTGTCCGCTTCCGTGTTGGAGAGATGAACAATTACACCATTCAGCTCCACGTTTTCGGAGATGACAGACTGGGTCCTCAAATTACTCTCCAGCAGTATTTCCTGACTGAGACAGTGGGTAAGTAAGTTGTTAAATAGTCCGGTTAGGCATTTAATCAATATGATGTTGGCGGTCTTTGGGTGATTATATGTACACACAAACACTGCGCGCACGCACACCACACACACACACACACACACACACACACACACACACACACACACACACACACACACACACACACACACAAGAACAATATTTATTCATTTGACCCCTTTGGGGGTACGGAGGAAGGGTCCGTTTAAAGCAATAACAGGAAAAGGAAAACAAACAAGCCAAAATAAAACATAAATTGCTAGTCAATGCTGACATAGACCAACAATTTACAACACTTGTGATAATCTAATATACTTTGACAATAGAAGCATTTGTTTTCGATTAGTAGAAGACATCATTTGACAAAAAAATGACAGACAGATTTTGGAGAGAGAAATCGTTCTGGCAAATACGTGTCGCGCAAAGTAACGTATGATCACACACACAACACACACACACACACACACACACACACACACACACACACACACACACACACACACACACACACGCGCGCGCGCGCGCGCTCGCACACACACATACAAACACGCACGCACACACATACGTAAACACACACACGTTCTCTCTCATTCTCTCTCTCTCCCCCCCCCGTCTCTCTCTCTCTCTCTCTCTCTCTCTCTCTCTCTCTCTCTCTCTCTCCCTCTCTCTCTCTCTCTCTCTCTCTCTTCCTGCTCATTCCATTACCCTCTTAAACATAAAATTCTCCCCCCCCCCCTTTCTCTCTCGTCTAATATCACATACTTTGTGAAAAGACGTGAAATGAAGGTACTGCTACAGTGAGGGGGTCAGTGTTTCCTGCTGCATCACGTGCTGTGACTCTAAGAGAACACACACAACATAGCACACAATGCAGAGAGGACTCCTGACCTGTGGCCAGCAGCACGCTCCACACGGATCATCGGCAGCACCAGGGCTCTGGATGAAGGTCAGGCAGTATGACTTTGAGCCTAGTACTGCTGATAGTCTGGGGACATACAGTCTTGTCAAGCCTCAGTTACAACAACTATAACAACAGCAGCAGCAACCACCACCACCACCACCACCACCACCACTACCACAGCCACAGCAACAGCAACAACAGCAATAACAACAACGGCCAGCAGTTTGCAGTTCTACAACCGAGAAAGCATTTCACTTTACATATATAGATATAATGATCTAGTACATGCACACTTTTGAACTTAAAAAAAATCAAAATTCGTTTCTACGGCTTGTCTAGCTTGGTGGGTATCCGCTATGTCTCCTGCTTGTTGTGTCGGCGTTTTGCTAAGTCTCCGGTCCGCTACGCCTCGATTTACTTTATTTAACACCAGAGCCATATTGTTCATCGCAAACACATCAGATTGATTCGACCAAAGCTTACTGTTTGTTTTGCGCTGCTGTAGTACCACGGATACACACATGCTAAGCTTCAAAAGCACACACGTTGGGGTGGGAAGAAATATAAATGCAGAGAGAGAGAGAGATAGAGAGAGAGAGAGAGAGAGAGAGAGAATCGAAATGGTTACAAAATATTCACTCTGTAACACGTTATCCGTCTTTTGCTTAAGTGCCAACAATGTGTGTGTGTGTGTGTGTGTGTGTTTAAGGCATATATATTGTAGTCAGGCAAATGTAACAAATGTCTTGGTGTGAGCCTTCATCAAGAAGTTTTGATACCCCCTCCCCTCTCACATGAGTCGCGAACAGAATTAAAACAGAGTAAATGGTAATATCTTTTTTTTCAGTTGAATATCAGAATAATCTCGGCAATACACGATGTGTTGGAAATCTGAAAGGGAAACTGTCAGCTGCAGTTGTGGGAAGGCAAAGTTCAGTAAAAGAGTGAGAAAAAAAAGTATTTCAAGGGAGGCCACCTTGTCTGCGCTCATTTAGTTGGAGCTCCCTCCCCCTAGTTGTTCATCGATTTCATTTTCTGATTTGTTTCCTGTCCTACTCTCTGTAGCCTAGTCCTGCTTTCGGAATGGCAGCAACGATTTAATGGCCTGTCTCATTGCCGAGATTTACATAATTTTTGTCAGGTACAGAATTTGGGTGAGTATCTTGTAAGGCGCAATGGGACTGATTAAGGTAACCTAATCTTAAAATGGAACAGTCGTGCTATTTAATTCCTTGCACAAGAGCTCTCCAAGGCACGTTTCTGATTGTCTGGTCTCAGTCTAAAGCAGGTATGCTTGTGTAAAGCGTAGATTTTGTCTACATTTGAACAGAATGCCTTTTGTCTAATGTGGGAAATTCTTGCTGCTAGTCCACCGTCATCAAGGCCACAGTGCACAACCGTGTAGCGTTGGTCTTGAGTATGGTGGATGAAGGAACTCGTGGGTTGTCCGGGCAGTGTTCAGGGCACTGCAATGTTATCTGAAGCTGATGGAAGTGGTTAGAATGTCATTTAAAGCTGATGGAAGTTGTTATAATGTCATTTAAAGCTGATGGAAGTGGTTATAATGTTATTTAAAGCTGATGGAAGTGGTTATAATGTCATTTAAGGCTGGTGGAAGTGGTTATAATGTCATTTACAGCTGAAGGAAGTGGTTATAATGTCATTTACAGCTGAAGGAAGTGGTAATAATGTCATTTAAAGCTGATAGAAGTGGTTATAATGTCATTTAAAGCTGGTGGAAGTGGTTATAATGTCAGTTAAAGCTGGTGGAGGTGGTTACAATGTTATTTAAAGCTGTGGAAGTGGTTATAATGTCATTTAAAGCTCATGGAAGTGGTTATAATGTCATTTAAAACTGGTGGAGGTGGTTGTAATGTTATTTAAAGCTGATGGAAGTAGTTGTAATGTCATTTCAAGCTGGCGGAAGTGGTTATAATGTCATTTAAAGCTGTGGAAGTGGTTATAATGTCATTTAAGGCTAGTGGAAGTGCTTATGATGCCATTTAAAGCTGGCGGAAGTGGTTATAATGTCATTTAAAACTGATGGAAGTGGTTATAATGTCATTTAAAGTTGGCGGAAATGGTTATGTCATTTAAAGCTGGTGGAAGTGGTTATAATTTTATTTCAAGCTGGCGGAAGTGGTTATAATGTAATTTACAGCTGGTCGAGGTGGTTATGAAGTTATTTAAAGCTAGTGGGAATGGTTATAATTATATTTCAAGCTGGTGGAAGTGGTTACAATGTCACTTAAAGCTTGTGGAAGTGGTTATAATGTCATTTAAAGCTGGTGGAGGTGGTTATAATGTCATTTAAAGCAGGTGGAGGTGGTTATAATGTCATTTAAAGCTGGTGGAGGTGGTTATAATGTCATTTAAAGCTGATGGAAGTGGTTATAATGTCATTTAAAGCTGTGCAAGTGGTTATAATGTCATTCAAAGCTGTGGAAGTGGTTATAATGTCATTTAGAGCTGGTGGAGGTGGTTGTAATGTTATTTGAAGCTGGTGGAAGTAGTTATAATGTCATTTAAAAGTGGTGGAAGTGATGATAATGTCTTTGAAAGCCGGTGGAAGTGGTTGTGCTTTATTTGAAGCTGGTGGAAGTGGTTATAATGTCATTTAAAGCTGGTGGAAGTGGCTATAATTTTATTTGAAGCCGGAAGAAGTGGTTATAAGGTCATTTGAAACTGGTGGAAGTGGTTGTAATGTCATTTTAAGATCGTGGAAGTGGTTATTATGTCATGTAAAGCTGGTGGAAGGGGTTGTAATGATATTCAAAGCTGGTGGAAGTGGTTGTAATGTCATTTAAAGCTGGTGGAAGTGGTTAGAATGTCATTTAAAGCTGGTGGAGGTGGTTATAATGTCATTTAAAGCTGTGGAGGTGGTAATAATGTCATTAAAACTGGTGGATGTGGTTATAATGTCATTTAGAGCTGGTGGAGGTGTGTATGATGTCATTTAGAGCTGGTGGAGGTGGGTATGATGTCATTTAGAGCTGGTGGAGGTGGGTATGATGTCATTTAGAGCTGGTGGATGTGGTTACAATGTCATTTAGAGCTGGTGGAGGTGGGTATGATGTCATTTGGAGCTGGTGGAGGTGGGTATGATGTCATGGATGCATGGACAACTGCAGAATAAATGCGAGTTGTTCAGATCAGGAAAATCGCCGTTATGTAACTGACGACAAACGAAAAGGCAGAGGTGGTCCTGAAAGAAACTGAAGAAGAGTGGAGCGTTTGAAGAGGCAGATGAAACGGTTACACTGGAATATGATGAGGATGTACGCAAGGATGCCTTCTCCTTGGAAATGACCAAGAACCGCGTTGACGAGCTGATAACTTGGATGTTGGTGCCAACAACGATCTGGATCTTCAAGGCAAAGTGGTCAGAGCTCTACCTTGCTGACAGTATTGAATGGTAACAAAATTTACTCTATTTTCGCGCTGCAGACGCAAAACTTGATCACTGACGAATCAGTTATTCAATACTTTGGGACATGGGACGAATAACCTTATACCTAGCATACCTCCATAGTTTGGGTTTAATATGTGGTCACTCACAATGCCACCAGATTATCTGTTGCAGACAGGGATTTATGGAAAAGTGGCAACTGAAGTCTCGGGTCTATTGGCATGGTGGGTTTATTGTGGTTGATGTGCGTAGGGCAATACCGGCAGAGGATACAAAGCCCTTGGATTTTCTGGCCGACATAGCCAGAGATCTGCCATGGCAAAATCGACCACAGTGTTGAGCATCTAAACGGTGTTTACTGTTGGATAAGAGCTGAGTATCGGTGCAAAGTAATTGGAGTAATGTTGCCATCGAAATCATTCCCTGATTAGACGGCCACGCTTCTCAACCTTTTTTTTTCATACTTCTGTGGGTAACATTCCAAAACTTCACTATACAATAGTTCAGCTCATACAACTGTTGTTCTGGTCTCTTTAAAAAGATACAAGCACTCTTGTTCATGACGGCTGTGTTGTTGTTTGACAAAACAAGCAGGTGGGGTGTGGTGGAGTTGGGGTGCAAATTCAGTTGCTAAGTAGCAAATCTGCAAATTCAGTTGTTACGTAGTTTTGAGTGATGTTTGCACTTTGGAGTTCAGCTAAAACAATAAAAGTAGAACTTTAAAGAATTCACTTTATATTCATATTGTGTAATAGCATCTTAAAGCAATAAAAGTAGAACTTTAAAGAATTCACTTTATATTCATATTGTGTAATAGCATCTTAAAGCAATAAAAGTAGAACTTTAAAGTATTCACTTTATATTCATATTGTGTAATAGCATCTTAAAGCAATAAAAGTAGAACTTTAAAGTATTCACTTTATATTCATATTGTGTAATAGCATCTTAAAGCAATAAAAGTAGAACTTTAAAGTATTCACTTTATATTCATATTGTGTAATAGCATCTTAAAGCAATAAAAGTAGAACTTTAAAGAATTCACTTTATATTCATATTGTGTAATAGCATGAAAAACGTTTGTATGTTTGATCTCACCATTCCTAAAATGGACCCGAACAGTTTAATTCAAAAATCAAAATGGGCTTTTCGTCTCTTACAATAATTGTTATGCATGTGAAGTTATGATGTATAAATTAATGACTGCTACACATGTGAAGTTGTTATTTGTGAAGTTATTGTGCAGTTCCTAGGTCATCTATTCGACCAGCCTTTGTAGCATCTATGTTGGCCTGTGTCAGTTTTGGCGTGTATAAAGGAATTGTTCGTCAGACTTTATGAGAGTGAAAACTAACTATGAAAGACTTTACCATTCTAGATTTTTTTCTGATGACAGCATTTGCCCAGAATCCTGGATGGAATCCTGGTGCCCGAAGACTTTTCAACGCCTTTGATAGCTACTCTGTACGAATCGGCAGTCCTAGACGTCGTATCATCATGTTCAGTTTTCGCCACTTGCACCTTCATTCTGAGGAACGCATAACGTTTACTGACAGAAACTTAAAGCTTCGTCTGTCATTCAAAGCTTACAGCATGCCCCCGCCGTTCATCTGGAAAGTGGACAGGTACAGTAACGTTGCTATTATCACGAAGACAGAATCAAGGACCTTTGGAATATCTCTTGGATTGCGAGTATTGTACTCTTTCCACAAGGTGAAATAGAATCTTGTCTGTCAGATAATAATGTCAATTTCTTGTCTTTTTTTTACTTGGCTGCCTCTCTCTCTCTCTCTCTCTCTCTCTCTCTCTCTCTCTCTCTCTCTTAATTAGATATTGGAAAACGTATAACCTTTTCGTTGAGAAGAGTACGCATGCCATGTAATGACTATTCAGCATTAACCGAATGTTCAAGCATATGGAAATATATCATTTGCCAAAAGTAGTAGCTGTACTAATCATTGCGGCATCTGTGGCACAAACACTACCCCACATCAGTTTCAGCTTATCCAACTAGTCCATAAACGCTTTAGCACATCTGCTAAGTCTTGCCACCACACTGCACATTAGTTAAAGCTGATGGACAAATGAATTGGTGACAAAGAAGAGAGAACTTATAAAGAGAGTCTTGTAGCTACGACTTAGCAGATGTCAGAGCTGCGCCCTGGCCCAACACACTAGTCACACCTTGGATACCAGCCTAACATTGTCTGTGCCATTATGATCATAGTGTGTGTGTGTGTGTGTGTGTGTGTGTGTGTGTGTGTGTGTGTGTGTGTGTGTGTGTGTGTGTGTGTGTGTGGTCAGTGTGCACATGTATATATATATGTGTGTGCATACGTGTGTCGACACGGGTCCATGTGTGTGTGCTTCAGTGCATGTTGCACGTGTATGTGCGTACATGCGCGTGTGCATGTGCGTACGCGTGCACATGTAAGCGTGAGTGTGATCTGTAGGCGCGTGTCAGCATGCTCCTGAACGCACACATCTATGCATGAGTGTACATATGTGTGCATGTATGTGTGTCGGTGTATATGGGCATACGCAATATGAGTGCGTGCCTGTGTGTATGCGTGTGTGAATGTGTCCATGTGTGTGTATTGCGTGTCTGTATATATTGGCATAAGTGTACACGCAACCACGCCTATCTCTGTGTGTGCACGAGCGCACTAAACTTTGTGTATGAGTATGTATATGCACGCACATGTGTGTGCATGGAATGTGCACATGTGCACCTGTGCGTATATGTGCACATGAGCACGTGTGTGTGTGTGTGTGTGTGTGTGTGTGTGTGTGTGTGTGTGTGTGTGTGTGTGTGTGGGCGTGCGTGTGTTCGTGCGTGGGGCGTCCGTGTGTGTGTGTGTGTGTGTGTGTGTGTGTGTGTGTGTGTGTGTGTGTGTGTGTGTGTGTGTGTGGGCGTGCGTGTGTTCGTGCGTGGGGCGTCCGTGCGTGCGTGAGTGCGTGCGTGCGTGCGGTGTGTGTGTGTGTGTGTGTGTGTGTGTGTGTGTGTGTGTGTGTGTGTGCGCTCTCTCTCTCTCTCTCTCTCTTTCTCTCTCTCTCTCTTGTCTTTGGTTATTTGCGGAAAACGAATGTTCACTTGACAACAACAACGCCAACACACACACACACACACACACACACACACACACACACACACACACACACACACACACACACACACATGCGCGCACATGCACATTCACGCACACACAACCGTATACACACATACACACAAACGCAGGCACGCAGGCACACACGCGCACACACACACACACACACACACACACACACACACACACACACACACACACACACACACACACTCACATTTGTGGACACTCCATTTTACACACTTGCATCAATTTATTGATGCACACTTGCCGGCGCACTTATCTTTTCAGTAAATGTGGGGGTCCTGAGAGATTCAAAGTCTGATCTCAGTTGACGTGGGTTTGGTCATTTGCGTCTGCCTTTGGAAAGGTCCTGTATGCGTCTGCCACACTCTCTAGGAGTCTTTGCAGTGTTGGCCTCGAGTTTATTCCAATATTTGGTTGGTGAGGTTTCTCTCCCTCCTGTATATGTAGCCACACTCTCTCTTGATGTTGAGCTCTGAAAGATGGTCTATTGTTTAGTGTCTTTACTTTTAATTGTTGAGGTGATTCTCTTGGTTTCTTGTCACATCAGATCGGCCAAGCTGTAATCTATTTCTTATCATTGCCTCACCTGCCAGTGTGTCTGCTGTCCAATTTTCTTTGACATCTGCACGTCCTGGGCAGTACATTCATATGCGTCTCTCAAATGGAAGGCTACTCATTACTTCATGCCATGTAGGGCTTCCCATTCCACTCTCCCCCTATTTTTTTTAAGTAGGTTCATGGGGTCAGTCAATATCATGGCTTGTTGAGTTTCTGAGGTGGTGCAGCAGAGTGCTTGTGTGGCTGTTTCTACCTCCATCGTTAGATTTGAAGTGAGGTTCAAAGTGAGATGATTGCAGGCGGGAATTACACAAACTTTCAAGAAAAAATACCATTCCACTGAACGAAAGGGACAAACAAATGATAAAACAAAGCACGACGTGCTTTGACCTCTTCGGTCTTCTAAGCGTACAATTTGAGGAGATGAGTGATTGCTCGTTCTTCTTTTTCATTGTCCTGAATGTTGTTTGTCTTGTCTGAAGAAGACCAAAGAGGTTGAAATGCGTCATTTTTGTGTTTCAGTTTGTCGCTGTCATCCAGCGGGATGATATTCTTTCTTTTAAGATCTGAGGCTGTTAAATTGCATGCACCATTGACTTACCTTCAGTGATGGACTGTCAGTGTATATAACAATGTCTTCTTCTCTGCCGAAATTTTCCATCTGGATCAGAATGTTCGTGTTAGTTTTGCCTTCCGGTCATTTTCAACAGTTTTTGTCTTCCAAGCTTTGGAGCAATTTGGTAGAGGTGTTTAAAATGGTCTGGATGCTTTTTCCATTCCTATGCTTCTTTGAGTTCTGCTGACTGGCACACAAGCTTTGTATTGTCTTCTGCCTGTCCCATCTATGATTTTCAACGTCCTAGGCAAGTGCCTTTTGTTTCCTCAACTGCCGCAGGTAGTGGGTTTGGAGGATTTTCGAGTGCTATAAAATGTGCCTTCACCTGTTCTAGCTTATGTGGTACCTGTACTTATGTAAGGCCTAGCAGGTATTGCATTGTTTCAATGTGTGTGTCCTTCATAGTTCCCAAGATCAATCTTGTCGCTTCATTTTGATTTATTTCTAATTAAAGAAGATTGTTCTAGGACAGGGTTGTAAGCCCTAACCCATAATTGATCACATCGAGTACAACTAGAGAACTATAAAATAGGCATTCTGGCTCACCCGGCTCCGCTATTGCTCCGCCGGCTTACCCAGAATGCCTATTTTATAGTTCTCTAATAGTAAACACTTTACAAACATACATAATGTGTAGGATTATCTGTTTTTAACACTAATTTAGAAAACTTTTGAGATTTTAATTTTTGCTTAATCCTTCGTTTTTCTTGATCGTCTTCAATAACATCATTTTCCCGCATACATTCATCAAATGCGTCTCTATCTTTCATGTGAAATAAAACTACAGTCTTTAATTGCTCTCTAAAGTCTTTTAAAACTGAGTTATATTTCTGACATAAAATCCACACACTTATCCCAGCATGTCTTCCACTGAAAGCTAGTTTTGATAAAGTATTTCTTTTTCTAACTATGTCTCTTTCTGCTGAACAGTCATCTATAATAAATAGTGTCTGAGTTCCTTCAAACTGTCTATAAAAGTGTTCTAAGCACTCGCTAAGTTTATTGCTGGGATCAATCAAATAGATTTCATCATCCGTCCATATAAACCTTCTGTCGTGATATGCTTTGTTCCACTTTAATGTTGGACAGAAAATTACAATATGATCAAAATTATAACTATAAACTGTTTGTAATAGGTCGAGGACAAATATTGTTTTTCCACAACCAGTCTGTCCACAAATCAATGAACAATGAGGGGTTTTTGTCATAAAGTTTAACATCGGCGTTGACACCAAAGTCGTCTGCTCCATAGTTTTAAAACAGAATTTAATCTAATCCAGTTATTGTTTTTATCATACTCTCTGTCAAAACTTGTTCAGTATAATAAAACCCTATAAGGCCCAAATGTGTAAGATTAATCCAGTTCAGTTCTGTAAGATCGTTTCTATTTAGACTAATATCAATTTTGTTGCTTGTTGTTATGACCTTAATATCCTCGCCACTGTAAAGAACAACGACAGTAACTTTAAGTTTGTCAACGTCTAAGTTTTGCCAGCTAATAAGAATTCCTTTTAGAAGATTGTCACTGACGCCCAGAGCTCCATTTCTCGCCTCATCTTTTAAGACAGAAATTTTAAATATCATTGTGAACGTGTCTCCTAATTTTGTGCGTGGAATGAACTGTAATTTTGTAGAAGCTTTCTTTAAAACCGATTCTCTTCTGTGGAGGATGTACTGTTTGTCCCCAAACGGCTTTATTTCGATCTCTTTCCGACTGTTGTCCTCTGGCATAAGACTTACATGTAAAGGGCCAGAGTTCAATGCTTTTCTGAAACTTTTTTGACGGTCGAAAAAATGTAAATGGGCTTACGAATTCAAATTTTATGTCCCATTCTAAATATGGTTCTAAGTGCCATTTGCTGTCAGTTTTTCGAACTATTTTATATTCATACTGACCCGCATTATTTGCTTCTACATTGCGTAGTTGTTCTAGTTTAGGAAACCTTTTGCTGTCGCTAACCTCTTTGCGTTTATAATAACCATCTTTAGTGTACTCAAAACCATACAAAGTGCCTATCTCACCGTTTTGTTCAAAGTCCTCAACGTCTGCAAGGTCTTTTAATTTTAAAGTTACACACCTCTCAGGCGCTAATGTAACTCCTGATTCTTCTGGTCCACGTGACATTTTTTAAAACAACGTATTATTTTATTTCTAAAACAATGTGCAGGTTATCACATTTCACGACTTTCCCTGTTTTATCTGTGATCTTTATATTAAATGATCTGACCCTCCCACAAGCTAATCTTTTAAACTGTAAATTAGGGAATTGTATAATTTCATAATCGCAATATGCAGCTTTCCCTGATGGAAGAGCTCTTAAAACAGTTGAGGGCCTTCCATCATATAAGTTTTCATCAGTGCTCAGCTCGTCCAAATGAACATAGAGTAATGAATGTAATGCAAGATCGAGCGGATATTCTCCCTCATAAGTAGTTTTGTCTGGTGTAACTATAAATCTATGAATGGCTCGATTGTCAGTTGCAAAGCCTAACATTTTAGCTAGCTCTCCATCAAAAAAGTAACCTACTTCTTCTTCTTCAGGTTTGAATGCCAACATTATTTTCAAATTTGCATTGTTAAGTTTGAGAGTAATGTCGAAGTTACTCATTGCTTCTTTTAGCGAGCAAAACCCGTAATAACCATCAGGTATGGTTAACTGGCTAACGTTGTCTCCTCTTTTGTCAACTTTTAGAATCTTATTATTCTCCTTGGATTTACTTATATTAAACCATACGACTTTGTAAAAAATTTCATGGAGTGCGACCCTTTGGGTTCCGCAGTTATTATCAATAGCATATTCTAAAAACGAAGGACTGTCTTGTGTTGTTATTGTTACAAACATTTTTAAAACAAATTTTAAAATGAGTGCATTCAAATATACTAATGCAAAATATTCTGTTGGGCCGCTCTACAATCTTAAAAATATAACAACTGACACCCTTGACATTTCTGTGACTCAGTCTGACGCCTTTCAAGTAAAGGTTAGTACTCCATTGGATCGTTATCTTAACCCTCCTATTAAAAACGACTACATCCCGAAAGTGTGGTTTAGTCATCCGATGCAGTTTTATCAGAACCAGTTAAACTTTGCTGTGTTTTGTGCATCAACTGGGTGTGGAGTGTCGTATGCTGATCATTTAAATCATCCTGATCCTTTGGTGAGGTCAGTGTATAGATTTCATTTTTATTACACCTTCAGACGTATTTTATCTGAACTGCAAGCGCCATTACCAAATGACAAAACGTTTAATCCATTCAGCAACAGAATAGATTACAAGGCTTTTGAAAGGATCTGTAACGAATTTGATATTGACCCAAAGACAGACTTTAGACAAAAGTTGGATCTTAATCATGGTTTAGGCACCCTTTATTTTTGGGGCGTGCACAGAAAGTATAACTATGATTGGAATCCTCCTTACACATCTTTTTCTTCAGGCACAACTGTTCACCTCGGGTCCATAGAGCAAGAGCATAAAACAGCATGGACAACATTTATTTTGGATACTTCTAAGGGCCTAACAAAAGCAGGAATAGAACGAATAAACGACTCTATTCGTACTTATGTTTGGTGTTTGCTAGGTTCGCAAGCACAAACGAGATCAAACATAATTGATCCTTCTACTGGCTTTGACGCCCAAAAACAGTATTTAGCAAATTTAGAGGATTCTATTAATTCTGCAATTGATTTGCCTTCAAGTATTAAAAGGTACCAAAATGTTTTGCAATACGCAAGATCGAAAGTAGACTTTGCTGTCGGCACTGGTTTATACATGCTGCCTTCTGACCTCAGACTTCAGATAGGAACAATAATAAACTATAATAATGAAATCCTTGTGGCTGGTAAAGAAGAGAAGGTCGGAAAAAACGACATAAATTCTAAGCCAGCAATAGCAATAAAAAAAGAAGCCCCACCAATCCCCGAGCCCCCCAAACCCCCCTCAAAACCCCATCCAATCCCCGTGGCCTCAAAAAATAATGACCATGAATATGAAAAGACGGCACTTGTTATTGGATTAACTGCCCTAGGATTACTTGGTCTTTATCTTACTATAAAGTAACCCAACTATTAAGACAACTAATGCCCATAAGTGCTCAGCCATAAAGCCAACTACTTTACTTGCGGCAGACAAAAGCCAGCTAACGATTCCTCCTATTATACCAGGCAAAGAGTCTATTGCCTTACTGGCTAATTTTTTTAATAAACTTGCAAGATGATCAAGTTGTTTTTTTACCCATGATTTATCTGATGGTGGTGATGGTGGCGGAGGCACTAACCCTTGCCCACCGCCGCCTGTAATAGCCAACACCAGTGTACTTATTGCAAATCCTAAGGCTGTTATAACACTTGCTAATGTGACACCTTGCTCTCTAAACAGTGTTCTTATTCGTTCTGCTAGTGTTGTGTCTTCATATAAAATTCTTTGGATAGTTTCTCTTATTCTGCTCACTTGAGTTCGTAATTGTTCTCGGTTAGTAGACAACACTTCTAGTCTTGCTGATCTCTCTTGTTCTTATTTAGTCTTTGGGTTATTCTTTCTTTAACACCAGACCCTAAGTTGTGGTTATCAGCCTCAACTAGTTTTTCTTTTTCTCTTTTTATATGCTCATCTAGTTCACCCAGTTTTGCTAAATTGTTTGTTAATTCGCCTCTGATGCTTCTCAAAGCATGATCAAGGGCCGTTATTTCTCTCATAGGTAGCGGCGGATCGTGCATAGTTTTTAATACTGTTTCTTCTGAAAAACTGGTTTCTGCTTCTATTATTTTGTTTGCTGTTGGGCTTAAATCTTTAAGTTCCATGTTTTGTATTTGGTTTTCTGTTGGGAGTTTCTGTAGTGTGTTTTGAAGTTTAGCAACTGCTTCCCTATCTAATTTTGGTTTAGTAATGCCAAGGCGATTTTGTTCGCTCACACTGAGCCTTTGTCTAATTGTACTCTTTTTTAAAAACTTTGATGAGTCTGGTTTAGTTGTAAGCTGAACAGGTTGTCCTTGCTCGTTTTTAAAAAACAAATGGCCATCTTTTGTTTCAAAATCATTAGGGTCTATAAATTCGGGAGGTTCTTGGCCTAAACTTTCGTAAAATGATTTGACCTTACTTTGTGTTAATTCATGCCGCAATGAGGGCAATGGATGTGTCAAAGGAGTCATTTCACTCATGTCGTCTCCAGGATCAAAAACATCATAATCTTCTTCACCTTCAATGCCTGCCATGTTTTTAAATAATTAACTTTTTATTTTGTTTTATTAAAAAAAAATGTCACAAGCATATGGCTCGATTCTTGACCCGCATAGAAGACTGAAAGAGCCCTTTGGCGTGAAGGGAAATAAACAGAATATTATTGTTCCAAAAAATCCATCTACTATTGATTCAGATCAAATTCTTACTGTTAAATTTCCAGACCTAGGAGCAGATGAAGTGATTGTGCCGGGATCTGCACGGCTTACTTTCAAAATAGAACTTGATTCAGCAACAGACGCAAACAGGACAGTTGTACAGAATCTGGGACGGGCAATCGTTAAGAAAATTTCTATAAAACTTGAGGGGCAAGAAATATTTTCTTTACACAATGCAGACATATTTCTAATCTATTCTGATCTATGGCTAACCGCGAATGAAAGGGCCGATCTTGCGTTTCAAGGAATCGAAAATAACGAAGCACTAAAACACAGAATAGACGCCGAAGATGCTAAAGCCGGCAACAAGTATGAAGCTGTAAGTTTTGCTTATGGAAATCGCTTTTCCATACCCTTAGATTTTGAGTTGTTAAAAGCGCATGCGCCATACTTTCAAGGAGCATTAAAAGACAGATTGTCATATGAACTAACTTTTAATGAATACAAACGTGTCATTAAATCTACAGACACTGATTCCAAGTACAGCATTTTCGACATCTCGTTAGAGTTTGACATTGTTAGCAACCCTAACTTAGCAAGGCTGATTGAGCAACAATATCAGTCAAAATTAGCAATATATTACGAAAGAGTGATTCATCATTCAAAATATCCTAAAAGCAGAGCAGACACTATATGGAATTTTAGTTTTAGCGCCGCAGCACGATCACTTAAAGGTATTTTATTGCTGTGTGAAGATGATAAAGAACCATACCAAAGACAAAGTGAAAAGTTTATCAATCCTAAAATAACGAAAGTACAATGTTCAATTGAGGGTAGTCCAAACCAAGTCTACGGTAGCGGGCTTAAACCTTATCATCATTTTGATGAAATAAGAAAATTGTTTGGAGGCGGGAGGTGTAGAAATCCAACAGTAGACCTTGTGTCTAAAGATCTACACCTTCACAGTGTTAGACTTGATGAATATTTAACAACGAAATACGGTTTATGGATTGACCTAAGGTCAACAGAGGATAATCAGTTGCATGGGAGTGGGAGAACAGTTAAAGACGTAATAAACATTCAAATTGATAAAGAAAAAGAGAGTGATAAACCACTTAATGTACATTTGTTTTTAATATATGATGCGCAGCTGAATATTCAAGATAACAGATTAAAAGATATCCAATACTAAATTATTTTTATTTTTAAAAAAAAGCATGTCTGTTCAGGTTTATCCAAAAGTGCCCAAAGAAGAGAACTCTGTTGCTGTAGACATAAAAACTTTCAGATTAACAAACATAACACAAATGCAAACCCAACTAGAGCAGGACCTTTCAAAATACAGTAAAACCAAACGAAGGTATTCTGCTGCCTTTAATGCTGTTACATATGTTAATACTGGAGCATCGATCACTAGTGCTCTATCAGCAGGAACAAGTGTAGGTCTCTTAGCAACAGGCGTAGGTGCACCGGCAGCTTTACCTCTAGGTGGTTTGTCTTTAACTCTTGGCCTGTGTTCATTGGCTGTAAGTGCTGTCAGCAAAAAAATAAAAGCTAAACTCCAAAAGCACACAGCTATGGTTCAACTGATAACAGCTAAACTTAGTTCCTTCAAACTGATAATTGATAAAGCACTTGTCGACTCGAACATCACGGATGAAGAATTTAGTCGCCTACAGGCTGATTTTGAGGACTACAAAAGACAAAAGTTTGATCTTCAAAGAAAGGCACGGGCAACTTTTTCTCAACAGCCAGACACCGACCAGATAAAAAAGGAATGTTTAAAAAAAGTAAACGAGACATTAAACTCTGTTCTAAACAGCTCACATTAACAACCCCAAAGGGCGTTTATACTTTAGTTTATGAGTCCAAGCACAAAAAGACCGTTGATATTGATTCTGATTAAGTATTTTTTTTTTTAATTTAAATAAATATTTTGAGTTAGAAAAGAAACTCAGCATGGATAAGATATATGAAGGTTCAGATGAATTGTTTGAAGCAATGCTCGAGAAAGAGCATTTGTCAAGAGCACTAAATGAGATTGATTTAGAAGTTATTAATCCAAAAAACGTGCGGGAAAGCGTTGTACACGCTATTTCTCAAGTTCCAAGTAAACTAACAATAAACCCTCCAGTTAAAGTAAGGTTAGTTGTTTTAATCGACTATATAACAATAAATGAAGAAAATCTAGAAGTCTGGGTCTCAACTAAACAGCAGACTATTCTTTCCTCTAATGACTTAACACCTGGTTGGGCAGACCAGCTGCTTACACAGTTTGATGTGGCCGCTGAAGAAGCCAAAATGAGAGGCTCTGGCTGGTCAGAGGGTAAAGTCTTAGAGATCAGATTAAAACAGGCTAAGTATGAGCCGATTGTTGGCAAGGCTTACATTCCACTACCTCCATCATTAGTTGCAAAACGAGCAGTTCTAAACATAAAGAATACAGACAACAAATGTTTCATGTGGTGCGTTCTTGCTAGGCTGCATCCTGTCCGCAAAAACGCAGAGAGAGTGTCTAACTATGAACCTTACATCAATGATCTTAACTTTAGAGGAATATCCTTTCCTGTTAGTGTAAATCAGATTGATCAGTTTGAAGAACAAAACAAACCAATAACTGTTAATATCTACATATGGGATGAGGAAACAAATCTACAGCCGATTAAAGTGTCCAAGAACAGTCCAACGATTGGCGAACCAGACAAAAATCATGTTGACTTACTACTGATGTTTTCACCAACAGGGCTACCGCATTACACATTGATACGAACAATGAGTAGATTACTAGTGCATACTACAAAACAACATAGCAAACAAGAATTCTGTAGAAAATGTTTAACAAGAATTCCATCTGTTAAAGCAGCAAGCGAACATGTAAAACATTGTATTAGCCCAGTTGACTGTGATACAGAACTAATTACGCCCGGAGAAGGCAGTAAAGTTAGTTTTAAGAACTGGAAACGGTTGCAAACTAGTCCATATGTTGTTTACGCAGACTTAGAATCACTCATTGTTCCTTATGAAGGACCAACCCCACAGAAACTTCCTAAAACAGTCTTAATGAGTAATCATCAGATTTGCTCATTTGCCTTCATCATTGTTAGGTCGGATGGCGCCCATTCAAAGCCAGAATTATACAGAGGACCAAATGCTGCAAAATACTTCTTAAAACGCATGCAGCAAGTGCGTAATGCCTGTTCTAATAATCTGAATTTATCTGAAATCATAATGACGCCTGAAGACCAACAACAGTATGACTCAGCCACTCACTGTTGGATTTGTGGGGCGGCCTTGGTTGCCGCCGGTTTAGACCTCTCCCCAGACGCAGAGAATCCAACAGTAAGAGACCATGATCACATTAGTGGAAAGTTTAGAGGAGCAGCACACAGTAAATGCAATCTTCAACTAAAGTTTGAACCAAAGACATGGAAGCTGCCTATATTCTTTCACAACTTGCGAGGTTACGACTCTCACCTTATAATGCAAGCAGTAACCAGCGACTTCAGGGTGTCACGCATTGCGCAGTCATCAGAAAAGTACATGTGTTTCACTTTAAATAACATGTCTTTCTACGACTCTATGCAACACATGATGGGTTCATTAGAGTCACTGGCTATGTCCTTAAAGTCCTGCCCAATAACAGAAGAATATTTTGACCCAACTCTTGTTAGAAAGGGCGTTTACCCTTATGAGTACATGAACAGTTGGCAAAGGTTTGACGAAGATACACTTCCGCCTAAAGGCGCGTTCTTTTCTAGTCTCAGAGGAAAGGACATCAGTGATTCTGATTACCAGCATGCTCAAGATGCGTGGCAGAAGTTAGAGTGTAAAACGATGGGAGACTATCATGATTCCTATTTAATGGCGGATACCTGTTTGTTGGCGGACGTCTTTGAAAATTATAGGAAGACCTGCATGAAAGATTACAGCCTGGATCCTGCGCATTATATTTCTGCGCCTGGGATGAGCTGGGACGCTTTCTTAAAATTTACTGGAGTACAAATTGATTTATTGTCTGACCTGCCAATGCTTCAGATGATTGAAAACGGATTGCGTGGAGGAATCAGTATGGCGTCGCACCATTACTGTAAAGCAAACAACAAATACTTGGACGACTATGATCCAAGTAAAAGGTCTAACTATCTCATGTATTTAGATGCAAACAATCTGTATGGATGGGCAATGGCGCAATCACTTCCATTACGCAACTTTAAAATGTACACAGACGGTGATACGAATAATATTCAAAAAGCATTAAAGTGGTTGGGCAGTTTGACGCCAGATCAACAGCATGGTTTCATTCTAGAAGTTGACTTAGAATATCCTCAGGAACTCCATGATTACCATAATGACTATCCATTAGCAGCAGAAAGTCTAAAGATGGCAAAAACAGAACCACCTAAACTTGTGCCTAATCTTCGAGGCAAAAAAAATTATGTCTGCCATTACAGGCTTCTACAATTTTATTTAAGACATGGTTTAAAGTTAACAGCAGTTCATCGTATAATTGCATTTGATCAAGAACAGTTCATGAAACCATACATAATGAAGAACACTGATCTCAGAACTAAATCCACAGATGCTTCAGAAAAAGACTTTTTCAAGCTGATGAACAACAGCTGTTTTGGAAAGACTATGGAGAATCCGCACAAGCGTAAAGATGTTAGATTGGTCACCAGAGAGAATGATGCAATTAAGCTAACTTCTAAACCTAATTATCAGGACTTCAGAAGATTTCATGATCAGCTTTTTGGCATAATGATGAAAAAAAAGAAAGTCAAATTGGATAAGCCCGTTTTTTATTGGGTTTACTGTTTTAGAGCTGTCGAAGCTTTTGATGTTAGAATTTCTTTATGACTACTTTAAGCCCTTGTATCCAGAGTCCAGAGTTCTGTACACAGATACAGATTCCTTTGTTATAGATATCCCTACTGAAGATATCTATAAAGACATGGAATTAGAAGTAGCTAAAGGGCATGCGGGATGGTACGACACATCTGATTATCCTAAAGATTCGCCTTTGCATTCAACTGTTAACAAGAAGGTTTTAGGTAAGATGAAGGATGAATTATCTGGAGGTGTGATCAAGGAGTTTATTGGTTTAAGGTCGAAAATGTACAGTCTTTCAAGCCAAAAAAAAGTTGTTAAAAAAGCAAAGGGAATATCTCGTAGTGTTGTGCAATCAAGCATATCCCATGACAACTATAAAAAAGCATTGTTTGACAATAAGACTTTTCATCATGACAACGTAAAACTACGATCTAATCTACATGAGATCAACACAACTGTTGTAACAAAGAAGTCATTAGATAGAACAAACACAAAACGTGTGTTTGTTAATCCAGAGTTTTCATATGCAATCGGGCATTGGAAAACAGCATAATTACATACCTTCTTCATCCGCGGGTTTATATTTTTCCTCAAATTTATCTAGAAGCTCAATCATATCAATATCCAATTCAGACAAAATTTTTCTCATGTTTGCTTGATGTGCACGAATTTTTTTTATTTTTTCAAGATATTCTTTATCCCATATTTTGATAATCAAAATTTGGGATTTTGGGCGTAGGCGATCAGGATGCGTTGCCATGTACCGATGAATCCACTTAATTGTTTCCTTAATAGCTGAACACGTATCATATGATTCTTGTATTAATTCTAAGGTCTCTTTTTTTTATCATCATTTTAGTTTCATGTAAGATTTCTTCCTTTTGAGCTTCCATTTTAAACTCAAATATATTTACGTAAATTAATTAAGCGGAACTGTGTCTGGCGGGATTATTTGCAGTTCTTCTTTCACAAAAGATCTTCGGGGGGCTGGTCGTTTTGTTGTGTCAGTTTCTCGTAAATAATACACGGGCGGATTCATCTTTACAATTCTTTTTATTTCATATGAGTCAACACTCCAAACTGGATCGGTTGCCCTGATGCGAGTGTCCCCTTCTGCTTCTCCCGGTAAATAAAGGTACCTTACTTTCAAACCAAATGGTAATAGTTTGCTTGATGAACTGGCGTCTCCTTCAACAACATTTATTTTTTGTTTTTTGATTGCTTGTACTGGTTTTAGACCTTTAAATTCTTCATTATTCATTGCACGTAGAACTGAGGGCAGTCTTCTAACCCATTCTGTGTTGCGAGAATTGTCAATCAGCTCTCTGTGATACTGGTAGGAAAAAAGCCTTTCAGATAACTGTTTGTTAAAGTTTTCAACCAAACCCTGTGATCTGTGAACTCCTGGAATGCCTCTTTTAATGGTAACTCTATGTTTTAACAATAATTGATTTACTTGACCTTTAAATTCTTTTCCATCATCGACTTGAATCATGCGAGGATAAGTTAACGGGCCTCGTTGATATATCAGTTGTAAAGCGACAGCAACAGCAGAAGCACTCTTTTGTGTTAATGGTTCAGCATCTTTGTATCTTCAAGCTATGTCAATGACTGTAAGTGCGTACTTAAATCTTTTTCGTCTAATCGTATCATGGGGTAAATATAGAAGATCCATTTGATGGGTGTCGTTCGGTATTGTGTTGACAAAGTGTGGTCTTTGTATTCGTTTAGGCGCTGGTAAATAAATTTGCCAAATCGCTTGTTTAGATAACCATTCTTTTGCTGTTTGTTCACTGACTCCCGCTGCTTGGCTAAGCTTTTTAATTGCTGTTATTCCCTTCCAATATCCTTTTGGAGAATAATAGATTTTGTACATTTTTATTCAGCCAATACTTTGTGCAACAAAATACACAGCGGTCATGCCAAAGACAATAAACAATATTTCTTGCATCTTTTGTTTTTCTGATGGTTGATAAAAGTCGCTAAATTTTGGTGGGGGCAATGTTTCAACTTGTTTGTCTGTTACTAGAAAATATTCTTTTATTGCCTGGTCAACATCTTTAAATGTGTAAGCTGCATGTCCCTGTTGTTTAAGTCTGTCGTTAATAAAATCTAACTGCTCCATTCTTTGCTTTTCATAGGTGTCTTGTGCAGCGGCTAGTTGCTCCATAGCTCTGTTATGTCTTTTTCTCTCATCGTTATTTTGTAGTTTACTAAACGCGTAATTACTTCCGCTGAAAGCAAGCGCATTAACCACAGCGCCACCAATCATCATTACGAGTGAAGCCATTTTTATAAATGTATTTTTTAAATTTTACATATTGATACTGTCTGGAATTATTCCTTGCTTAACTAGAAAATCTTTCGTAGCAAATGAAGCTGTAATAACAGCAATCAGTTTTGCTGAGTCTTCAAAGTCTAGTTTGCCAAGATCTGCTGGTTTTATTTTTAGCAGGCTTTTACCAAGCATTGTGTATCCTACACTTAGGCCCCCAATAACAGCAGAATGGTATACAAGGTTAGTAATAGTTTTTTCAGTGCTCATTTTTAAAAAATAAAATAATATTTATTATTATTAATAAAACATGAACTGCGATGATTTACTTCCTGAACTTATGATTACAAATGATCAAGTTGATGACCAAGCTATTATGCGCAAAAAGGAAGGGCTGTATTCTTTGGCGGCGTGTGGAAAAACAAAACAGTACCTTGGAAATGAATTCAGCATAGAACAGATTCAACAAATGTCGCCACAAGACGTTGTAAAGTATCACAACAGGTATGAAGCGCAACTGGGGTCAAGAATGGTAAAAAGTGTTGGGCAAACGGTTCTTAGTTTGTACACTAAACTAGTTAGTAGATTTGCTCCCATTGATTCTGAACAAGATTTTATGTATGAATTAACACAGGATCCAGTTTTAACAAAGACATTAGAGTCTCTAGGATGTGATCTATATTACAGATTTGGAACATTGTTATCGCCATTAATCATGGGATTAATTACTTTTAATCATATAGATTTTGTTTCCCTTCAAAATGACCGAGCCAGAAAATCAGCAGAATCAGAATCAGAAAATACTGATGGAGAAAGTGACTAGTAAAAAGCCTCCTCATCCTGGGCGTGTTGCAGCAGGAAAAAAATTAGCAGAGTGGAACAAACAAAAAAAATTAATGTTCCGAGCACAGAATATAACTCATAATGAAAACATAACACCGCCAACGCCAACAGTTGTTTCAATGCCAGCTGTAAATACACAAGAACAAGTTGATTCAAGACCTACAACAACAGGGTTGTCTACAACACCAAAGTCGTCATGGAATATTGAATTTAAAACAGTTGTCATTTTTGGCGTCATTGCTGCTGGGGGTGGTTATTACAGTTATAAAATATATAAACAACGCCAGCAAAAACCAAAGCAGTCCAAAAAATCTCAGCCACTAAATACAGAAGCCGAACAAAAAAGCATGCCAGAACTGCCAACAACAAAATCTCATTTTGATCCATTTGATATGCAATAATATGTTAAGAACTTAATAAATAATTATAAGTGACTTGAATAAGAACTTGATAACGACTTGATGACGACTTCATGATGACTTGATAAAAACTTAAATAAGAACTTGATAAGAACTTGATGACGACTTGATAAGAACTTAATGACGACTTGATAAGAACTTAATGACGACTTGATGACGACTTGTTAAGAACTTGAATAAGTACTTGAATAAGTACTTGAATAAGTACTTGAATAAGAACTTGTTAAGAACTTGATGATGACTTGTTAAGAACTTGATGTTGACTTGTTAAGAACTTAAATAAGAACTTGAATAAAAACTTGTTAAGAACTTAAATAAGAACTTGAATAAGAACGTGATGCCGACTTGAATAAGAACCTAGAACGACTTAATGACGATTTTTTTTTCATAAAACACAATTAATTGTTACATTCTTTTCCGGGAGACAACTCCTCTTCACTTCTGAAGGGTTTGCTGCCTTTATGTAGTATCTAGGTCAGACATGTCTGGCCACGGCTTACCCAACTGCATAATTGCCGAGTCAAAGCGTCACACTGTTTCCTGGTTCGTGTCAAGTTACACATAACAGAGTCGGGGCGTCGTTTACTGCAGGCCGCCACGCAGCATTGTATAAATTTAGACGGCTAAATTCCCCACCGGCGTCGTTTAGTGCAGGCGTTAGCCATCACGCGGCATTGTATAAATTTAGGCGGCTAAATTCCCCACCTCAAAATAATCTTTTCCCAATTTTATGTATTAAAAGCAGCATTTTTATATTCAATCTAATAAAGTATTTAAAATAAATTTTATTAAAAAGTAGTGGCTAAAAAGTAATGTAAGATACACTTTGTTATTTAGCTTTTGGTGTTGTTTTAACAAAATAAAAAACAACTTTACTCTAGGCAAGTAGACACCATGTAATTGTAAAGCGTTTGTTTGTGTACAGTATATATATAAATCTTGAAGATAACAACATTGGGGATATGCCTGGAGTAGTTTTAAATACTTGGTTGTCATGGCATTGAAAAGTCTAAATTTGCCCTCTTCCCTGCCCTCTAGTGATCCTTCCCACTTTCGTATTGGGTCACTGGCGCGGCTATGAACGCCCGTAAACCCAGAATATGGTCACTGGCGCGGCTATGAACGCCCGTAAACCTATGGGAAGGACCACTAAAATGGGGGTGAGGGGATTGCCCAAATTAGAGAAATAGAAAGCAGGCAAACAAGTATAAAAGTATACTACTGTTGGAGGCATATTCTCAAAACCCTTCACATCTGGCCGTGTTATATGTGACCCTCTGGGTCTGGCTTGGGGCCCTAGGGCGCCATAGGGTCTCAAGTGAGATCCAGAGGTGATCAATAATGCGGCCAGATGCGAAGAGTTTTGCAGAAATTTATTTCACATTTGATGAATGTATGCGTGAAAATGATGTTATTGATCAAGAAAAACGAAGGATTAAGCAAAAATTAAAATCTGAAAAGTTTTCTAAATTAGTGTTAAAAACAGATAATCCTACACATTATGTATGTTTGTAAAGTGTTTACTATTAGAGAACTATAAAATAGGCACTCTGGGTAAGCCGGCGGAGCAACAGCGAAACCGGCTTCAGCCGGTTGGAGCTGGGCGGAGCTGGGTGAGCCAGAGTGCCTATTTTATAGTTCTCTCAACTGCATGATACAGTCGATAGAGATGGTGCTGTCAGTGCCTTTAGCTGCCGTTGCTTCCATGGGAAACAGGCCCTTTTCACATTTAAGAACAACATTCTCGACAGAATTCTATCAAAGCCTACATCCCAATAGCATAGGCTGTCCACCGATTAAGTGTGTACTCCATTGAAGGAAACTGGTGAGGGTGATTGTCCTGATGTTTTGTTGATGAGACTGCCGACCATTGTTTGGACTTTCGCAGGGAGTCAGATTCTTGAATTATTGAACACTGCTGTTTCATTGCTGCTGACCTGCTTGCTTTGGTTTCTCTATTCTTTGATGTTTAATAGTCAGACCGTGATCTGCGATTGTCAACACTCGAGTAATTCCGTTTCTATTGAGGTTTGCAAAGTCTTTTGTGCAAACATTGTATAACACACGGACGAGAGGAGAACCTTGAGGTGATTCCATGAACCATGAGAATTTATGAGGTTTTAACGCCCGGTCTCCAAATCGTATGATGATGGTTCGCTCCTGAAGTGCTGTTGCCTGCAACCCATCATGTAAGTGTCCAGCTAACTCCATTTCATGTAAGTGTCCAGCTAACTCCATTTTCAAGGGGTAATTCCACGAGAAGCGAGAACTGGACCTTGCTGCATGCATCTTCCAGGTCTGTTGCAACCGCCAGTGTTCCTTGAGCAGTAGCTACAGTGACAACATCAGTACCAACTATAGGAATATCAGTAACAACTATGACAGTGCGTGTGAAACTGATGGTAATGATAACGGGAAAAATGGTGACAATTGTGACGATGACGAGTTCCTTTTCATCCAGCACAATAATAACATGTTGACATGTTAGCCAAGAGCAAAGTACGAATCTGTAATCTAAATACGCACTGTATGCAAGCCTTTTGCATTAAAGTTATCTTGGCATATTTCTCTAGATATACATATATCTCTTTTCTGTTTGCTTGCCTGTTTGTTACCACACCTGTTCTTTAATTACTGAGTAGAGGTCTTCTCAAGGTTAGCGAGCCCACTACCTCAAATGATGTTCTCTACAGACTGCAGATCTCATCTCTTCTGGTGGGTCTTCATCACACAAGAAGAGAACAGAACGGCAGAACGTCAACAAAGCCCTCCATGACCTTTCAAGACTGTCTAGTATCGCCGTCCAATGGATTCCATTCCACTGTGGGATCAGCAAAAATTATAATGTTGATATTCAATTCAAACCCGGCAGGAGCAATTTAGGTACCCAGTAACCTACAGAAAGGCTACCACTCCCACCCACAGTCACGGTAGGTTCTTAAACAGAAAGATGGGCGCAGACAATGGCGCTGACTCGATCCACCAGCTCTATGGGCTATTGTTTTCAGACTGAGGACTGTCGACTGCAGACCCCTGTACCATCTCGGCCAGTTAAAGATCGTGCATGGTAACGTTCATGCCGCACTGGATCCCAGACCCCTGAACATGACCTTCAGAATGATTCATTTGTGAGGTTCTTCGACGTCAAACCTGACAGAAGGACATGGGGCTGAAGGTGCATCTCTGAGGTAGCAGTCACGATCTTCGTCCGATTCTTCGTGGAAACTTCTTAGCAGATCTGATCCAGATCACCTGCAGAAAAAAAATTGACAGAGTAGCGAACTCCGCTAGGAGCTGATTACTTTCTATACACGGTATTCAAATCAACTCCCGTTTTTATGCTTTCTCATCCTTTCACCTCCCAGAATGGAAATGCCCCAGTGGGACAAATTGAAGAACCAAGAGAGGAGGGACCCATTTGAGTAGAAATGCCCCAGTGGGGCAAATTGAAGAACCAAGAGAGAAGGGACCCATTTGAGTGGAAATGCCCCTGGGGCAAATTGAAGAACCAAGAGAGAAGGGACCCATTTGAGTGGAAATGCCCCAGTGGGACAAATTGAAGAACCAAGAGAGAAGGGACCCATTTGAGTGGAAATGCCCCAGTGGGGCAAATTGAAGAACCAAGAGAGAAGGGACCCATTTGAGTGGAAATGCCCCAGTGGAACAAATTGAACCAAGAGAGGAGGGACCCATTTGAGTGGAAATGCCCCAGTGGAACAAATTGAACCAAGAGAGGAGGGACCCATTTGAGTGGAAATGCCCCAGTGGAACAAATTGAACCAAGAGAGAAGGGACCCATTTGAGTAGAAATGCCCCAGTGGAACAAATTGAACCAAGAGAGGAGGGACCCATTTGAGTGGAAATGCCCCAGTGGAACAAATTGAACCAAGAGAGAAGGGACCCATTTGAGTGGAAATGCCCCAGTGGAACAAATTGAACCAAGAGAGAAGGGACCCATTTGAGTGGAAATGCCCCAGTGGAACAAATTGAACCAAGAGAGGAGGGACCCATTTGAGTGGAGGAAGGAATTCACATGTAATGGGTTTGAGTCCTGATTGAAGAGAGGCACTTGGCCACAACAGACTTATTTTACGCAAGCAGTAGAGTCTGGTGTCTGCAGTTCATGCTGATACCAAAGCTGCTATGGCCTCTGATGATATACGACATCTGCACCAGCATATGTGGAGGCAATGGAAGCCAAAATCAACAAGTTCACAAGGAAATGGCTTGGTGTCCCACCCTGTCTGACTGACATAGCGCTGTACTGTCGCCAAGCAAAGCTGAAACTACCCCTGAAATCCATCCTGGAGGAATACAAAGCAGGGAAGATCAGACTTCAAAGCATGCTGGAGGACTCAGGAGACAAGGTGGTAGAAGCAATTAAGCCCCAGCTGAAGACAGGCAGAAAATGGAAAGTTCAAGAGGCGATGGATTCTGCAAAAGAAAGTCTCAAGATCAGAGAAATAAGAGGACACACACAGACCAACAGACAGGGACTGGGGGTGACCAAAACTGAATGGTGGTCAAAGGCCAAAGGAAAAGCCAAAAGAGACATGATGATTCAGGAGATGAGAAAAGAAGAAGACCAAAAAAGACTCCAAAAAGCAGTCCAGCAGAGCCAGCAAGGGCAATGGACAACGTGGGAGAATGCACTCCAAAGAAGTCTCACTTGGAATGACATTTGGCACATGGCCCCTCTCAGGATCAGCTTCATTCTCAGATCTGCATATGACCTTCTGCCCTCAAATGCAAACCTGGTGAAGTGGGGGAAAACAGACGATCCTGCATGCCCCCTCTGCCATGAAAAACAAACAGTGGAGCATGTCCTAAGCTCATGTAAAGTAGCCCTGGCTCAAGGAAGGTACACATGGAGGCACAACCAAGTGCTCAAAGAAATTGTACAAGTAGTCTGGGCTAGTACCAACACCACAAAAGGGAAAATCAGGACTCCAAAAGCACCCGCAAGATTCTTCAGGGCAGGAGGCAGCAAATCATGGCCAAGAACAACAGTGCCACTCGAAACATGCAGGCAGAGTCTGCTGGACGGGGCAGATGACTGGGAGTGCACTGCAGACCTCCCAGAATGGAAGAGTCACCCAGAGATCATCAGCAAGAGTGGCATGAGACCAGACATAGTAGTCCACTCTAAGTCAACCAAGCAGCTGATCATGATCGAGCTCACGGTGCCATATGAGAACAGAATGGAGGCAGCTCAAATCTACAAGACTGAAAAGTATGCTGATCTGGCAAACAGCCTGAGGAGAGAAGGCTATCAGGTCAAAGTCCTCACTGCAGAAATTGGAGCTAGGGGGTTTGTAGGAACGTCTGCATACAGCCTCATGAAACAGCTCTCAGTTGCAGGGAAGGAAAAAACCAGAGCCCTGAAAGCAATGGCAGAAGCGGCAGAGAGGTGTTCAAGCTGGATCTGGTCAAGGAGGAACAAAAGTGAACTTCATAAGGCTTAATTTCCCTACAAATATCAGGTGTCCCTGTGGCTCAGTGGTTAAAGCGCGAGTCATTAAGTGGAAAATGAGCATGTCCAGAGGGTCATGGGTTCGAATCCCAGCCATGGCTCGTCCCCAGATGGGAAAAAAGGGGCAGCAGAGGGACATCCGGAGTCATGAACCGGGTGTGGCCCAACCCCCCTAGAGTGTCAGGAGATAAGGGCCGAAACACTTGCTTGAAGGGGGCTTCTCTTCTGAGGACTCTCTGCTGCCACGCTCTCCACGAGTTTCTTTCTACTCAACCACACAGCAGAGGAGAAACAAATTCTAATCACCAAGTCGTACAAAAACAGTTCACCATGCCCAGATGGGCAAGGGCTACACATGGACACACACACACACACACACACACACACACACACACACACACACACGTTACCAATATGCTGATAAACTACAATCATTATGTCAAGAGTATTAAATACAGAGGCAACTCTCAGCTATGCCTGAGGACCCATTTAAGGAAAGAAGGGAGGTCAAAAGTGCTGCCAGCCTCTAACAACTGTGCTGAACATCCTTTCCATGTATCTCATAAGAAATGCAGTCTTCCACGGACTGACCAAGCAATATGTTTAACAATTAAAAGTGGAGGGAAGCAAGTGTCTTTACAACAATAACTTGTTCAGAAAAGACAATGGGGATAGAGGGGATCTGGGACAGAAAGAAAACAGGAATGAAGTATGAGGGCAGTGGATCATGAAATCTTCTCTACAAGCATATAGATGCTGTCGTGCTCCATCTTGAAAATAAAACCATTCATATCGTCTGCTCAGAGGTCTTTCGTCTGCTGATTCTCATTCGTCAGTGAGACGCCACTATATGTAGATATGCATGCAAGCATGTATGTATGTATGTATGTATGTATGTATGTATGTATGTATGTATGTATGTATGTATGCATGTTCGTACGTGTGTTTGTTTGTATGTACGTACGTACGTACGTTTGTTTATTTGTTTGTATATATATGTATGTATGTATGGATGGATATTTGTATGTATGTATGCATGTATGTGGGTGTGAGGAAGAACCACAAAGGTAAAAATATTTGCAAGAAAGTGACGTTCTCGTTGCTTGCTTTCCTTGTTAGAAATTTTGTTGATTCTCTCTCTCTCCCCCCCTCCCTCCCTCTCTCTCACTCTCTCTTTCCTTGATTTTTTTTCCCTTTTTGGTCTCTCTCTTGCAAATACAATGTAAAGCACGTAACCTGTTCTAGTCTTTTATTGATTAACCTGTTCTAGTCGTTTATTGATTAACCTGTTCTAGTCGTTTATTGATTGAAGGCAATGAAGCTAGCACACCTTTATAAGACTGAGAAGTATGCCAGTCTATCCAGTAGCATGAGGGAATCCGGCTTCCAGGCCCGGAACCTCGCCATAGAAGTTGGAGCAAGAGGATTTGTAGGCTCATCAGCCTATGACCTCATGAAACAGCTCGAGATTTCATGTAAGAAGAGGACCAGAACCCTGAAGGCAATGGCAGAGGCAGCCGAAGAGTTCCAGCTGTATCTGGTCGAAGAAGAACAAATGTGAACTTCACAGGGCTTGAATTTCCCAACTTAGAACAGGTGTAAGTGTCCCATTAGCAGTGAGGTAAGACATCCATCTTAACAGGCACGCCTTAAGACGCCCACCCATCCAACAGTTGCGGGTTCGAATCCTGGCAGCGCCAAACAAAAAGTTGGCAGTAGAAGGGCATCTGGGAGTCATGACCTGGGTGCAGCCTGGCCCCCTTCAGTGAAGAGTTCAGGCCCGGAACATGTGTCTTCTCTGAAGACCTGCTGTCAAGCTGTCCCTAGAGTTTCTTCCCACTGAACACTACTGTAACTGAACTTTCAGAAGCTCTAGCTGCTTCATTATCTGTAACAATGTTGTGTTTCGTACCTGTAATTATCTTGTGATTTAACAAATCGAGTGAAAAACCTTTTCAATTTCACATAATTATATTGTATAAACTTCATAGCAATCTGCAATTATGAAATTACACTTGCTGAAGTGATCGAACACAGCCATTTGGTAGGTCATGAAGAAATTTCGGTTCAAGTCTGACAAAAAATGTTGATAACGACAATGATGAAAACGATGATGACGATGTGGAGGAAAAGGAGATATAAGTACGGGTGTTACACTGTCGGTCCTCAAAAACAAAAGGGAGCCCGCTTCTTTTTCCAGTATCACTAGTTATCAATTGCTTTACAAAATCGTAACACCGCAGTCATTCCCAAGTAAACAAAATGACTAAATAATAAATAAATAAATGAATAAAGAAATAAAATAAAGAAATAACTAACGACGACACACACACACACGCACACACAGGCACAGAGATATTGAGAGGAGAAGTACTGTCCAAACTCTTATTGCTCCTAATGATATGGTGAGAGTAGCGATGATGAAAGGTAAGGTAAGACAGAAAAAATACACTCTACTTTCGTTTTGGTATATCTCTTCACAGGTCTCTAAAATGCCACCAAAACTTCCAGACGCAAGATGGAACTGTTCTGTTCCTAGCTGGCCTGATTTTAGACCTCATCTTGCCTGTAACCTAAAAACAGAGTGCGCAGAAGCAGAAGATGAAATGGATTGTGGGTATGAACTGTGTCGATCAAAGCAGGGGTTTGTGGTTGAGGACTCGTGTTACGTAATTAAGTATTTCAATCCCTTGCAGAGACAACGCAAGTTTTCAACGTATTATGATGTGCATGAATTTTGCACCAGTACTGGAGGTTCCTTGTCTTCGTTCAGCACTTATAAACGATGGAGACAGATGACAGAGCTGATGAAGAAGCATCTCTTGTCTCCAAACCTCCATGTGGGACTTACAACCCGTCAGCTAAATGTGATGTAAGTATTAATATAATTACATTCGGTAACTCTCACTCTCTCTCTCTGTCTCTCTCTCTCTGTCTCTGTCTGTCCGTCCGTCTGTCTGTCTGTCTGTCTGTCTGTCTCCCTCTCTCTCTCTATCTCTCTCTCTCTCTCTCCTCTCTCTCTCTCTCTCTCTCTCTCTCTCTCTCTCTCTTTTTTGAGGATGAGACGCACTTTTTTGTTTTATTTTAAAGAATGCAATACTATTCGTGGAAAAGGAATACTTTTTGAAAATAATGTTGTTTAAAATGAAGACTCAGAGTGCTAAAACTGAACTACGACAATGACTCGGGGAAATCTCTTGCAAGGTATACTGCAGAGGCATTGAACATGTGAAATAAGAAGAATAACTGAAACCGAAGTGTTTTAAAGATATAACGAGTATTAAAGGAGACGGTAAGACGTTTTAGTATAGAGTGTTAATGCATTGCGAATTCTTGAAGGTGCATTAATCTGGATGGTGGATATTCAGGCTTATGGTGCGTGGAATAGAATCATTGCTTTAATTCATGTTTGTAGTGGACTTCCTGTTTACGTTATTTGCTTTTTGCGTTGCACCTCGCGTGTCAACAAGGCTGTATAGCTAATGAGATTTGAAATGCTCTCTCTCTCTCTCTCTCTCTCTCTCTCTCTCTCTCTCTCTTGTATGTACCTCGCTTTTCCTTTCTCTTCTACCCAGTCCCTACCCATATCCGGTTGGTTCCCAACTCCCATTCCTCAATAGTCCATTTTCGCAAATGGGCATTGATGGCCTGATTCACATTAAACTATTCACATTCGTATTCTCTCTCTCTCTCTCTCTCTCTCTCTCTCTCTCTCTCTCTCTCTCTCTCTCTCTCTGTCAATCTCTCTCTCTCTCTCTCTCTCTCTCTCTCTCTCTCTCTCTCTCTCTTCTCCCTCTCCTTTGATTTATTCTCCTGTTTACTCTGCAATAATTAATGCTTCATTACCCTAGTAACGTGAGATACCAAATTATGTTGAGTAAAATCGAGATAAGGTTAAAGGTCATGACAAGCTAAAGGTAGTAAGAAAATGTGAGTTGAAGGCTAGGAGACTGCAAAATGTGTCAATATGATCCAGATCCAACGTCACCACCATCACCATCATGACCATTTGTTCCTTAACCCTAGGGTCACTGGGGCACCATTTGACTTGCCCAGCATCCCCTATTGTTGGAGGTCCTCTACCTGGCTTGGAAACATGGTGTAGCAGCACACGTGAACTAATGGATGTGAGGCTAGAATGACCTAATGGTAGTCAGAAAAGCCTCGTACTCATCAGTGCATACATATATCCAGGAACCCACACTTCAAAAACGGACTGGACCTTTCTGGAGGATATAGAACATGAATGCGGGGACTCTGTTATACTACGTGGAGGTCTTAATGCACGCTAAAAATTGTGGGATCAGCATGGTACCAATCCTCAAGGAATTGCGCCTGAAGTGATGTTGGATGAAGTACTTCTTAGTGCATAGACATCATCATCCCCAACACATACAGGGAGGCAGGGTGACACTGACAGTGTCATTGACTTTGCACTCACTGGACCAAATTCACAGCAGGCATTGAGAGCGGAAGCACTTCATCATGCAAGTGATCATTTCCCTGTTGTTTTCAGTTTACAGAAACCATCAAAAGTTACACAAACGAAACAAAAGGGCCCTTTTCAATATAACAGCAATGTAGGGAATATCATAGGAACTTTAAGGAGTAAAACATGCAAAAGAAGCAATACTAGCCGAACAGATTGCTCAACCCCTTTAGCGGAATATAGACACGGAAACAGTCTGGAAAGAGAAACGCAAAGCTGTAAGAATTTGGCAGAGAGAAAGAAGAAAACCTTGCCCTGATCGAGCTATTAAAACAGACATGAATGAAAAAAACTGAACAATTCAAAAGAGTAGCTGAAGAAGCAAAAGAACCCAAGTGGCAACAATTTGTCTGTCACTTAATTATGACACAACAACCACTCAGTTCTGACACTTTCATAATCGCATGGAAAGAAAACACAAAAGAAACGAAACCCCAGATATCTTAGACGCTGATGGGACCACAAATGTGGAAAGAGGGTTGGCTCTACTTAAATGTTTCATAGAACAGAGTGATCAAAGAAATCTGGAGGAAAAGAAGAAATATGTGACCAAGTTAAACCAATACTAGCTCAGACTGGCATTGCTGATGAAATTACAGCATCTGAACTGCATGATGCAATAGCTAGATGCACTAAGAATAGTGCTCCAGGTCCAGACAAAGTACGGTATGCAGATATCAAACATCTCTCAGAAGAGGACAGAGCCTGTCCCTTCAGTCTCTATCAGGAGAGTTTTGATAAAGGCTATGTCCCAGAAGACTGGACACACAGCTACCTAAAAGCCTACCCCAAACCAGCAAAAAAATCATCTTTGGCTAAATGGATACTGCATACTCACTATGCAAAATATAGCAGGAAAGCTCATGGAACGAATCATAGCAAGAAAACTCGCAAGGGACCTTGAAAGTCAACAGATCCTCCATCAATCAAGGAGGCTATAGAAAAGGTAAAGTACATCGAAAAATGCGGCCGCTTTCGCCTATGAAATAAACAAAGGATTTCAAAGGAAGAAAGAAACACTGGCTGTTCAATAGACCTGGAAGATGCTTACAAAAAAGTCCAGTTCTCGCTTCTCATGAACCTCCTCCTTGCCTATGGAGTCAGCAAGACACTTACACAATGTATAGCAGCAGTACTTCAGGAGCAAACCGTCATCCTAGGATTTGGAGATTGGACGTCTGAGGCTCATAAACTTTCTATGGGATTACTTCAAGGTTCTCCTCTCTCCGCTGTTTTATACAACGTTTACACTAAAGGCTTTGCTGGCCTCAACAGAAACGAAACTGCTCGAGTGTTGACACTAGTAGATGACGGTCTGATCTACAAAACATCAAAGAATGCTCAAGAAAGAACGAAAGCAGTTCAGTAAAAGTTGAACAACATTGCTGAGTGGTGTCATGAAACTGGATCATCCATCAACCCTACAAAAACCCAGACATTAGTCTGCACTCTCAACAACAAGACATCAGGACAAGTACACTCACCAGTTTCCTTCAATGGAATACTAATGGAATCAACTGACAACCTACGCTATTTGGGTGCAGGCTTTGACAGAATGCTAACCTTCAGAAAGCATGTTGAGAACATTGTTCTTAAATGCAAAAAAGGTCTGTCTGCCATGAAAGCAAGGGCAGCTGAAGGCATTGAACAGCGCCATCTCTATCGACTGTATCACGCACTCTTACATAGTGTGATTGATTATGGATTAGGGCTTACAACACTGTCCAACAGCAATCTTCTTACATTAGAAAGAATTCAAAATGAAGCCATTGAAACTATGCGATACCTGCTCGACCTTCCTTCAATGCAGGCAAGACACAAGCTAGAACAGGTGAAAGCATAGTTCAGAGCCCTTGAAAATCCCCCCAAACCCACTTCATGTGGCAGTCAAAGATATAAAAGGCACTTGGCTAGTATGTAGAAAATCATGGATGGGACAGGCAGAAGACAAAATACAGACTTGTGTGCCAGTTAGCTGAACTCAAAGAAACAAAGGAATTGGAAAAATATCCAGAACACTTAAAACTCCTCTACCAAATTGCCATCGCTCCAGAACTCGAAGTTACTGTCGAAAATGACTAGAAGGCAAAACCAACGCAGAAATTCAGATGCTGGTAGAAGACCTTAGCACAAAATATGTTATAGGCCTATACGCTGATGGTTCTGTCACCAAAGGTAAGTCAGGCAAGGGATACACAGTGAAACAAAATGGCCGAACTATCCAGGAAGACAATGGTGCGCACAGTTGAACAACACACACACACACACACACACACACACACACACACACACACACACACACGCACAAACGCACGCACGCATAAACGCACGCACGCACGCACGCATGCACGCACCCACGCACCCACACACATACACACAGACGCGCGCGTACATGCGCTCGCTGCTACGTGCATATATATGCACACGCATGTATGCACACATAAACACATACACACCTTCGCACATACACGCACACACATGAATGCGCATGCGCATACACACATGTACATGTGTGTATACCCACATACAAGGACACACACATACACACATGTATGTACACATACACAATTATGCAGATACGCGCGTATGCTCACACAAGCCCACAAATCATTCGCATGCACATGCACAAGCACTTCTGCACACGCACACATGCGAACACACACCCACGTGCGCGTGCGCGCACACAATCACACACAAGCGTACACACACACACATGCATACGCATACACGCACATCATGTACACACTATGTGCTTGCACACACACACATGTGCCCATGCCCACACATCCATACACACACGTGTGCATTCACTAAACACATATACAATGATGAAAATGGCACAACTGATGTTAGGTAGGTACTCAAGGTCTAACCAGCGCATTGCTCTAGTGCGTAGGTCAGACATCTGCTAACTCGTAGCCACGAGACCCTCTTTTAAAAATTCTCTCATCTTAGTTCTTAATTCATTTATCCATCAGTTTCAAATCATCCGTAGTGTGGTCTCAAAATTTAGCGGATGTGGTAAAGCGTACATGGACTAGTCCGCACACGGTGACGCCTCCTTGATGAAACTGAAACTGAAACTTTTTAAAGCCAGCTGAAAGATGTGACATACCATTTCACTTTTCATTCTAGATTTCTGTGACTCTGGTCAGCCAGTCATCAAAGGGCAAATAACTGCCTCGATTTTTTTGGCACGTTTTCCATGGTGACACCGTCTCTGTACAATATTGCACAAGAATTTGCTGTAGCATGTCGTTTCAAATGCCTGCATTTTCTTTTTTGATCTGCCGCTGAGGTCCATTTTCCAAAAGCATGAACAACAACTCATTCCGCGAAAGTGCGCATCATTCTCATCCTGGAAGCAATAGACATGTCATTGTTCCGGGTGGTCTTGTGTTACGAGAACACTGGTCATGCTCGGGCCACTCAAAGCAGGTGTTACGGATGGTATGGGTGTGTATGCAGGTGTCTGACTGTCTGACTCTCACTCAGAAGTTGTGGATGCATGCACGACTTTTCTAATTCACATACACACGCCCACTCACCCGAACACTGACAGCCAGGCAACAAAACAACACTTTTCCCTGTTTTATGCTGCCCGAGCCATCTGACAAAACATATATATTATGAACACAAAATTACGCATGGGTTGGTAGGCCAACCATTAGGCATACACACAACAAATCAATATTTATATTTATAACTATCAGGGCTGCCGAGTCCGGTGACGTCGATGACGGCGATGAAGACGACGACGGCAGCGTCAAGTCAAGTCCGACTCAAGATTCACTTTACAGCTGTTGCTCAAGAAGAAGAAAAAAAAAGCTAACACATTCGCGGCGTCTCCGCCGATGACACGGTGACAGTCTCACCCAAGAGCTGTGGCTCAACACCAACACTATCACACTCGCGGCGTCTCAGCCCACGCCGAGGTGATAGTCGCACAAAAGCTGTGGCTCACACACCACACACAGCGACGGCCTCGCCAACAGGTTGCTGGTTCAAAATAGGAGCGGCGCTCTGGCTCGGCAGCAGCTATGTCTCCAGCCCACTGGCCCACAGTCAGTCCCGGGTGCAGTGGCAGGTAGGGCGATTGTCGGCGCTCAGGCCGAACTCTCCACACCCGCAAAAAGGTGGAGAACAGGGGCGTGAACACGGCTACGGCCCCGGCCCTAGCACAGTGGCAGTCAGTCCCCGTCAGTCCAGGGAACACTTTAACCTGGGGGAACTGATTAACTACCTTGATTATCATGGCTACTATTCATTGCAATCACGACTATCTTCATATTCATTAGCCACATCATATTTCACTAGAACTTGAGCCAAACATCAGCATATTCGTTCATATTCATTAGCCACATCATATTTCACTAGAACTTGAGCCACACATCAGCATATTCTTTTTCCAACATTACAACATTCCCTTTTTCCGGAATCACAACACTACAACATTCCCTTTTCCGGAATCATAACACTACACAAGAAAGGATTTCCATATAAACCTTTCAGAATCTAGTTTTTCCAAATTGGGGAAAGGATTTCCACCTGG
>CM065724.1:73653480-73663480 GCA_033310375.1 Conus canariensis
GAGACATGGCAATACAGGGATTGTAGACAGAAGGAAATGCCAAGAAAATCCATGAAACAGTCCAGCTAGGCCACCAGAGGCAATGGATGATGTGGGAAAACACATTCCAAAGAATTCTTATTTGGAATGAAATGCAGCAGATAGTTTCTCTTAAGATCACATTCATCCTTAAATTGGTGAGAGACTTTCTGTAGATTGGTATGAGACTTTCTGTAGATTGATATGAGACTTTCTGTAGATTGGTATGAGACTTTCTGTAGATTGGTATGAGACTTTCTGTAGATTGGTATGAGACTTTCTGCCTTGGAATCCAAACCTGATGAAATAGGGGAAATCAGATGATCTTAAAGGTGCTCTTCATCAGAGTGAACAATCGGTGGAACACGTCCTGAGTTTATGCAAAATAGCGCTAATGTGGGGAAGGTAGAGATGGTGAGACAACCAAGGGCCACAGGGGGGGGGGATTATACATGCAGTAAGCTCTCACAGAGGAAACACTAGGCCACGAAAAACTCTTGCAAAGACGATTTACTCGTCAAGAGGCCACACATTATGATATGGGACAGCTGTGACATGTAAAGCGTGGAATCAGTGTTGATTAGAGGGATTGGTTGGCTGGGGTTGCAGAGAACACGTTCCAGAAATTACAAAACGAACTAAATACCTCCATGGCGAGTTGTTCGAGAGCATATACAGTACTTCACTGTCATTCACCAACACAAAGTATTCTTATTTAGCTCACTGCGCCACATGAAAGCTGACTGAAGAAAGCTCGTATTTTCAAGATCAAAAGGTGTATTAGGTTAACTGAGAGCTTGAAGGAAACTGGCTTCCAAGCCAAACTCTTCGCCATGAAATTTAAAGTGAGGGAGTGTGTTTGCTCACCATTCTATAACCTCATTAAGCAGCTTCAGTTTGTTTGAAGAAGAGAGCCCTAGAGGCAGTGGCAGACAAAGCTGAAAAAAAAAATCCGAGCTGGACATAGCCAAGGAGGAGCAAAAGTAAACTTGATGAGGCTTCTAATTCCCAACGAACAACAAGTGTCTGATAGCTGCATACATACGACAGCTGTCAAGGCGAATTGGTCCTGACACGTCCAACCACCTAGAAGGTGAAGATTTGAATCCTGGCAATGCCAAAGTATTTCTGACAAAGCTGGTGCCAGAATGGCATCGAGAAATTGTGACCAGGAAGCTGTCCACCCCTTCGGAGTGCAAGAAGTTCAGGACCGGTAACCTTGTTTGACAGGGGAGGGGCAGGAGGGGGGTTGATGGGGGAGGGGGGGGGGTTCTTCTCTGGAGACTTTCTGCTGTCAAGTTATCTACAGAATTCCTTCTCTCATTAAACTGACGAAGAAAAGTCGACAGTATTTCTCATTTTCCTGCTAAATACACCATCATGCTGTGTTAACCACAGTGTGTTATTTACGCGTTGTAGCAATCATACTCTGTTCCATTGCTCAGCAAAACACATCAGGAATGTATATTGTGTTATGCATTGCATATGCATAATGACGACTGTTGATTTTGTTGATTCTGTTCTGTAGTGTTACTATCAAAAAGAAGAATGCGATGGAGTATACGACTGTGAGAACGGTGCTGACGAGATGCAGTGTGATGACAGTCAGTTGGATCCCTCAATGGACGCAACTATGCCCGGCATTGACCCCCCTCCCCTTTCATGGTCACTCTGGACGGAAAAGGTTTGCATCAAGTGTTGTCTCTTCTTGGGCAGCCCTGTCCTCACACACATTTCTGGTGTCTCAGTGACCAGTACTGCCTTCCTGTCTACGTGCGCTGTAATGGAATCGATGACTGTCCCGGACGGGAGGACGAACAGGGCTGCAATCTGGATGACCAGTGTCCAGGGTTTTACCGATGTCGAAGTTCTTCTGTCTGCCTCCATCCCAGTCATGTGTGTGATGGCGTGGTCCAGTGTCCACATCGTGATGATGAGCTGTGGTGTGATGTGACGTGTCCACAGCAGTGTCAGTGCTGGGGACTGGCCTTCATATGTAGACAGAAGGTTTCGCTTCCTTCGTTTTCTAGCTTACGTTATGTTGATGCCCGTGACAGTGGTATGACCCTGAAACAGTTTGCACACCAGCTGTTGTTGATCCACCTTGGTCTGGCCCACTGTAATCTGTCTGGGCTTGATGATGTTGTCTATGACAATCTGAAAAGCCTCGATTTGAGCAACAACTTCCTACAAAATGTCAAGATCAATCAGTTTAAACAATTTCCTCAACTGAAAGTGCTATTTCTTTCAGGAAATCCTCCTGCCCTCACGTTCATAAAGTTTCAAAGTAACGTGACAATTACATCACTGCAGTACCTTGATATGTCATTAATCAAGCTTCCAGTTTTATATATGAGTGATCTAAACCAGTTTGTTCACTTGAAAGTCCTAAATTTGTCAGGATGTAAAGTTAATCAGATTCAAGGAGGTGGTTTTAACGCATTCAAAATTCTGCAAGTGTTGGATATAAAGGGCTGTGAACTCTCTGAGTTTCCAGAGAAAATGCTAAGTGATCTTACTCATTTGCACAGTGTGTATGCTGACAATTTCAAGGTCTGTTGTGCAGCAATGCTTCCTCAGGGATTCATTTTCAATGATTGCCACACTTCCTTTGACGAAGTGTCTTCGTGTGAAGCCCTCCTTCATTCTAACACTTACCGTGTGTTCCTGTCTCTGTCCGCTGTCATGGCGTTGACTGGTAACCTGGCCACATTTCTCTTCCGGCTGACTAGAAGGCACAAAGAACGGTCTGGCTTTTCTGTGTTCGTTACCAATCTCTGCATTGCCGATTTCTTGATGGGAGTGTACTTGTCCATTATTGGTGTGGCGGATCGTATGTACCTGGGCTCCTATCTGTCGGAAGACACACGTTGGAGACACAGTGCTGTATGCATGACGGCTGGTTTTCTGTCATTTCTGTCATCTCAAGTCTCTGTCTTCATGATCTGTCTTATCACCATTGATCGTTTCTTGGTGTTGCGCTTTCCTTTTAGTCAGCGGCGCTTCCATCGCAAGGCTGCCCTGTTGGTGAGCATGGCCGTGTGGTCAGTCAGTCTCCTTCTGGTCTCAGTGCCTTTGTTCCCTCACTCTCCCTTCCATGAGTTCTACAACCAGGTCGGTATCTGCATTCCACTGCCCATCACCAGGACAGAGTTTAAGGGGGATGATCTTGCTTTTGGAATTATGATCGTCCTCAATTTCGTCATTTTCATTCTGATAACACTTGGTCAAGGTCTGATCTACTTATCCCTCAGGGCCAACATCATGACAACATCAGTCACTGGGCGGCAGTCTCAGGACCTGAATATAGCCCGTCGTTTGATCACTATCGCTGTCTCTGACTTTCTGTGCTGGTTTCCCATCGGGCTTCTGGGCTTACTGGCCAGTCAGGGTGTGCCAATCTCAGGGGAAGTGAACGTGGCCATGGCTATCCTTGTTCTTCCTGTCAACTCTGTCATCAACCCTTTCCTCTATACCTTCAACATGATCATGGAGCAAAGGAGGAAAGTCATGGAGGCCAGCTTATTTAAACGGTTAAATGTTTCTTAGATATGATCACAATCACCCAAACACATTTTTGGGATTTTTTTTATTCATCAACTTGTCCGACGTTTTACTGTTTCCTAGACATGATCATAACCACCTAAACAAATGTGTGAAGATTTTGTTCTATTTATTTACTTGTCTCTGTCTGCTACCGATGTTTGAGTGACTGTGATTCTCTCTAGAAATGAATGTACACTGTGTTTTTGTTTCTTCTTTTTATTATAACTTTCATTCAGGTGGCCTGTAAAATAAGTTTATTTGGACTGAGTGAAATAAAACTCAGCGGATAGTCGTGTTGATAGAGACCTTCAATTTGCTATTTGTACGTGGTTAATTACAATCACATATTGAGAAAATGCACATCTAATGACTGACTATCCTTTCTGAACCTGATTGTTACCAAAATGTAAGTTTCAAGCAGCTTTAATTCGAAATCTGAATTGATCCAAAAATCTGATTGCTTCATGATACGCTGTGGTGAGAAATCAGTCGTTTTCCGCTACGCGAAAGGATTTATATTCGTCGAGCTTTTAGAGCGCTCTAGCTGACGAAACATCGAGTAGCAGGGCTTTTACTCTGGATAGTCAACATATTAAGAAGATCAGGATATCCGATCTAAGAAGAAAAAGCAATACTGTAAAAAATAAAAATAACGTTATACTGCTGGTTGATTGGAAATGGAAAATTAGCCAACTGAGAGAGAGAGAGAGAGAGAGAGAGAGAGAGAGAGAGAGAGAGAGAGAGAGAGAGAGAGAGAGAGAGAATTATGCTTTATTGTGATAAGCTTTACAAAGCTCATTCACAAGACTGAGAGACAATGAGAAACATAAGTAACTGTCAATCGGATTTTCCAGATATTTATCAGCAATTACAACAGGGCAATAGTTAAGAGGGATTGTCAGGATTTCGGTTTTCAACCCCTCTGCCGCATGTAGTGCTGCCCTTCACCTCCTCCTTCAATTCGGACAGGCGATGATCACTCATGTTCCTTGCCGTTTCTTCCAAGCACGCCATTATGTCTGTGATTGTAATGTCTGCATGCAGTGTCTGTGCTTCAACAGTAGTGGCATCTGCACAATCACTTCCGCTGTCTGTTTCACACGGTTTTGCTACTGCAACACATGTTTCAATTTCTTGTTGCGCTGATTTAGTGACAGACGAATCATAATTGTAAACTGCACCAGAGTTAGCATCATCTCCATCACCACACAGCTTGTCACCGTCCGTGTCAGGTGGCAAGTCTAAGCTGGGAAGGACTGTCATTGACTCTCTCACTGACTCACTATCTGTGTCGCACGGTGCCATGTGGATGCGCTGCCTTCCATCGTGGGACAGCGAGCTCGGTGCAGGCATGGGTACAGAGGAAGCGGGTTGGTGTGAACACTGACAAGTGTCAGCACAGGAATCTTCATTGTTGTTGTTGCTTCTGTCGCCATTATAGATCAAACTAGGAGGGGTCGGTAGGAACAGACCAGACGGGGAAGATACAGCCTCTTCTGGTGTTCCTCAGCCCTTCTCCTGTCCCTGTTGACCTGCGACGGACATTTTCTCCTGAACACCGCACTGTGAGCAGGGGGTCGCGTGACAGTGAATGAACAGATATTGTTGTCAACCGAAGGATAACAACAGTCTGAATATCCCTGCCTTCGATTTAATATGAAGGCAATGCCATATCATGCAGCCCGGCGTTCAGCACTCTTTTTGCGTTCGATGGAAGACCTTCAACTGGCATTCTACACGCTTTCTTGTGATGACGATCAAAATTTTGTTGGAGCTATAAAAAGTTCGTCTTGCTGGCAACCAGACAAGGGAAGTCACGAGAGAGAGAGAGAGAGAGAGAGAGAGAGAGAGAGAGAGAGAGAGAGGGAGGGAGGGAGGGAGGGAGGGAGGAAGGGAGCGAGTAGCTCATGAAAAACTATATATTCAACACATTTGATCAGAACACAAAGAGGCTGTCCATAAGATAGGAGAGATAAAGATATGACCTCCGAGACCTGTGATGGACACATTCCAGTCACACAAACACTATAATATGCCATGGAACCCACTGAGACCCGTAATAGATACATTCCAGTCATGCAAACACTATAAAATGCCACGGAACCCACTGAGACCCGTAATAGACACATTCCAGTCACACAAACACTATAATATGTCCGTCTGTGTGTTTGTGTTTTGATCTCCCTTGCATCTTTGGGTGGATCCTCAAGCGTAGGCTCAAAGATTGTCCCCTACATTTTATACTATTTGCATAATGTCTTTAGTTTTTCAGCAACTTTTTTCCTCCCCACACTTTCGTTTGGTTTCATTTACTACCCTTCACTGGCTGCTTTGGGGGTGCTATTGGGTTCTTTTTTGCACCCTTGGTGGTGAGAACACCACGGTGTTATGGATGTGTTGTGTCTCTATTTGACGCCAGGAGCGCAGACACAACCAGCCGTGTCTTCCTGATGAGTTCCGATCCAGCGGACGAAAGGCCTCGGAGCAGGCAATACAAATATATCTGCCTTCAAAAGGGATTACGATGGTTCCCTTATGCAGCTAGTGAAGAGTTTTCATATCTGTAATATATTTTCTTAATTTCATGTTCCCAGTTTCTCCATCTTCAAACTCCCCCCCCCCTCCCCCCCCCCACCTCCTCCTTAAGTCCAAATCTTTGCCAAGTCATTACTATGAAGACAGTTGAGTTGTTGGCCTGCGCTTGTTTTTTCCCCCCACTATTAGATTGTTCGTCTATGTATTTGTCTGACTTTATTCAAGTTTAAAAGGCTGTGCCAGTCTTGAATAAAAGTTACTCTGTGTTAGGTTTTCTTATGGGAGCAAAAGTTACCCCACTTGTTTACTGTTTACAGCGAAGGAAGTAAAACATAGTGGTCCTGGTATACCGGGAAAACACATATCTTAGCTTTAACATTGACATGGTGTGGATGTTGTTCTACAGTGATTGCAAATAGAAATGCATAGTTACCCGTGTCTTTTCAGTAACAAAAAAACCTACAACAAACTGGCCCTAGTTTAGTCTTAAAAAAATGAACCACAAGTCTTTCTGGTAAGATGTCTGCTTTGCGTATAAATTAGCATGCAACAAAATTGAAACACAGAACTCCAGAGACCAATGCGCAGGTACAATAAATGCATTGAGAACTTGAACGTAGATGAGAGAATAATCATGTACAATCTCTGATCACAAAAGTGTATGTACAGGCTGTCAGAGCTATTGAAGGAAAATGGTGAGAAAAAAATATGGTGGTGATTTGGTGTGTGCCATCAGTTAAATGTTATATCAGGAGACTACAGATACAAGCAGGGGATAATGTTCTTGTGAAGTGACGGCTGCACTAGATACTACATATTTCCCTGAAAGGAAAGAATCTGAATCATTTTAAAGAATTTATCTGCAGTAACTTTAAACCAAATTGTCGTATGAAATGAACACCAAATTGCAGTATGATATATCATGAGAAAAACTTGTTTCTTTAAACTCACAACATAGATGACTAAGTTAAAATGGTCACAAATTCCTATCATTCACTAACTATTTGCCACTAATGTTAAAGAAAAATTACTGATTTTGATACCTCCGCTGTTTTTTTTTCCATAGAAGTGAACAGGAAAGCATGGAACACCTTGCTGGAAGGACACTCACAATCAGCCATTCACACAATCGCTCTTTTGGCTCTATCTTTTGTCAGAGGGTCAGAGACACTGGCAAAATGAAAGACCAACGTCCTGTAACAGCTGAGAAGACGTAAAACGGGACCAATGTATTCTCCTGATTTTGGTCTTGGCAAGGTGTTTTAAGAGACGAACTAATCTACCCTGATTGATACCACCACTTTGGGAGACAACAAGACCTTCGGAACCCTGCGTATGTCGACTATGGACGCGCTGTGTTGAGCAAGAAAGACTGCAATCTGCGTAGAAGGGTATCAATAACTGACATCGTTTTCCGAGGGACAGGATAGACATGGCCTTCTGCCTCTGTCTTTTGGTACAAACTACATGCACAGCAATACCCATGTATTGGCTGACAATCATTAAGCAGAAATTATCTCAGGAGGCCCTGTCTTAATGTCCTGTACACACCACAATGATTATAAGCTACACAGTCGTGTGCAGTACATATGGTTTGGTTTGTGTTGTAAAATGAATGTTTCGTTCTATTCCTGTCCAAAGACGCCAAGACGGCATTGTCGTACTCGACGACATTACTACTCACTGCTGGAACAGAGCAGCCTCTTTCTTTCAAACTGTCCAGCAGCTCTCACTGATTGGCTCTGTCACTGACAGAACAGATACGATCTAAAGGTACACATCCTGACAAGACAAGACCTTGGAAGCGCTAGGTTCCGATGGTTGGGTCGTGAGCGAGACGATCAGTGTTGAGAGGCTGACACTGTAACAATTCTTCTCGATTTACATTAAAGTGACTTGCCCTTGAATTGAACTTTGATACAATAAAATCTAACAAGAGTTGCCTGTCCGCTGTCACTGCTTACTTTTCACAAACGCTCTTTTCTTCTGTTTTCCAAAGAACGGAAGATGGGTTCTAATCGCATTGTGTAAATCGATCGCTGCATTTGAACAATAAGGCATAAGTAAGTTACCAGGTGTGATTATAGACTGATTTATAGGCATGAAAGTTCAATAACTTATTTCGTATAATACCAAGGTTAGGTATTGTGACGAGCGATATGTATTTTTTGGAGTTGAAATGAGATCGACATATTATCTAAGAAAAATCTAAAAAGTTCATCTTTTCGCAGTGTGTAACCAAGAGCAAACTGTGTGATGGCACATTACATTGCTTCGACAGAAGTGACGAGGAAATGTCTGAGTATCCCACATACCAGCTCTCATTCAAGGAAGATGTCTTTACATACTGGCGACAAATCGTGGAATTTATTTCCCTGGATCAAGGTATGTTGGTGGATCATAAACACATTACATCAGGAACGCATTTTGTTTGCCGTAACACCCAGTTAATCTTGGCTGTATACTTTCTCTGTAACGGAGTGTTTGACTGCACTGGGCATGAAGATGAGGACGACTGTAGTAATTATGTTTGTCCTGGTTATTACCGTTGTCGAGGCTCAAAAGTCTGTGTCAATGCTAGTCACATATGTGATGGTACGCCACAGTGCCCTCAGTTTGACGACGAAATGTTCTGCCACGTTCACTGTCCACTAATCAACTGCACGTGATACGGGCACGCTTTCACTTGTACAGCCCCCTTTGACGCACAGCTGTTTCCCCAGCTTCGTTACCTCAATGCTGCAGGCAGTGGAATGACACCTGACATGTTGATCAACAACACACTCCTGGTCCACCTCAGTTTGGCCAATTGTGGTCTGACAACTTTGGGGAACCTCAGCCTGCCCAGTTTATGGAGCTTGGACCTCAGCAGCAACCAAATGGAAACCATTGGATTGTCAGAGTTATCGAACTTACGTCTGTCTGCATTTTTTCTTGCTAACAATCCTCTGGCATCATCAGTTTTCTCCCACAGTCATAACATGTCCCTGTTTTCCCTTGGGCTGAATAGACTAGATCTGTCATTGCTGCCAATCAATGAGTTTAATTCATATAGCCTGTCCCCATTTTCTAATTTGCACCATTTAAACTTGTCTTACTCTGGCATTATCAACGTCATTCATGACTTGCGTTTTCATCCACTGTTAAAAACCGTTAATGTTAGAGGATGCCCGATGTCGCACTTTCCAAAATCATTGTTCAAAAACTCTGTAGCTTTACAGCGTATTTTAGGGGGTACATACAAGCTGTGCTGTGAATTAGTTCTACCTGTGGGTTTTAATCCTAATCACTGCTGCACGCCTCATGACAAACTGTCAACATGTCATTCCCTGCTGGGGAAAGAGGCTTATTTTTATATGTTGACTGCCTATGCTGTACTAACACTCCTTGGCAACATGGTCAGCGTTGTGTTCCGTGTGGTGGTGAAGAAGTCACGTCATCTCGCTAGTTACGGCGTGGTCGTGACTCACCTGTCCGTGTCAGACTTCATTTCTGGGCTTCACCTGGTGATCATCCTGACAGCAGACAGCTTGTATCGTGGTCATTACGTGTGGGAGGACACAACCTGGAGACACAGCGTAGGTTGTCAGCTGGCTGGTGTGTTCTCCACTCTGTCTCGTCAGGTGTCCACGTTCTTCATGGTCCTTCTGACGCTAGACAGGGCCTTGGTTCTCCACTGTCCAGGAATCAACAGGACTCTGTCCTCACCGGTGATGCATCTGATGTGTGCTGTGGCCTGGACTCTGGGCCTGCTACTGGCAGTGGTGCCGTGGATTTCTCCTACATCCGTGTCAGCCAGCTACTCTGGGCTAGGGATCGGCACACTGCTGCCAAACAGGGATGATGCCTTCTCTTCCTCCTACGTCACTGGGATTGATGGTGTGATGCACTTGACCCTCTT